>JABCIY010000178.1:0-480501 GCA_014298035.1 Pseudocercospora fuligena
TATACGTAGTATACTATATATTAGCCGTACTAAGCCTTAGGAGGGCCCGCTTAGCCTACTCTAGGCTATTCTAGCTTTTATAGCTCCTTTATACTCTCTCCTTTCCCTTCCTTATCGATTCGAGTATCTTATACTTAGGATAGTTTAGCCTATATATTATAACTACTCTTATATACGAATCGATCTTCTAACGTATAACGAACTATTTAGTAATAGCTCCTACTTCGAGAAGGCTAGTAAATAAACCGCCTAACCTAGAGGCGAGCTAGAAGGCTTAGTAATACCGGATACTATCCTAAGGAGGAGGGTAATATACTATAGAAGGCGACGAAGATAAAGGACTAGCCCGCCTAATAAGGACGGATCTATAGAGGACTAGAGAGGGCCGGTCGATAACTAATCTAGCTTAGACGACGATAATCTAGAGCGATAGATCCTCGTAGCTAAGAAAGAGGCTAAGAAATTAGAATAACGAGCTAAACTAGCTAAAATTAAGGCTAGGACTACTACGGCGAACGCGACGATTACGGAACTAGCGCTAGGAGACCGCTAGCTATTATTAGTCGGCCTACCTTAGGCTATACTATACTAACCTCGACTATAATCCCTAAGGCTCGTAATCTAATAGTCTTTATAGATAAGAGCCGAGTAGAATAGTAGTAATAGGCCGACTTAGTAGAGAGAATCTATAGAAACCTAACTATCTATATTACTAAGCTTACTAAGATAGACTTTAGCGAGAGGATAGATCGATTACGAATACTAGTCGAAATAGAAGCGCTATACTAAGTCGCTTAGGATAACCTAATCTATATAGAAAGAAATAAAGGTATATATACTAGACTCGATAGGATCTATAGAGGAAAGGGCCTAATAGGCCTATATACGACTTCGTTATACTAAATAAGGCCTCTAAGATCTATTAGAGCTTATAGAGTATATAAAGATCTAGTAGGACGAGATCGGTAAGGATAGATAGTCCTAATAGATATACGCTTTTATAGTAGCGCTATACGACGATCCTCTAGAAGAGACTAAGTCTTATTAAGCGCTACTAGCTACTCTAATAGAGGTAGAGGATAGAGCGTATAAATAATAGAGATATATAAAACTAGTAGAAGATAGTAGGGCGAAGGGAAAGGATCGCCTACGCTCCGATATAACCTATAGTAATATAGATAAGGATATACTAGACTATAAACGACTATCCGGATCCTAATAGTAGCCTAATAGTCTATCGAGGCCTAATTCGGACCGCGGACTATCCTAGAGGGCTAACGATAACTAGATTCGTTACTACTACTACTAAGAGATAGGTTATAAGCGACCGGAATATCTAGCTCTAAAGTAGAAGAGGTCGGAAAACGATAGCCTCTATACTATAGAACGCCTCGTTATAGCTAGAGAAGTTTTATATATAGAGGAGTAGAGATAATCTATAGAGCTAGGCTCTAAGATATTAAAGCCTTATAAGGAGCTAATTAGGCTCGATCTAGAGTTTATCGGACTAGATAGGCCTAGGAAGGTAAAGAGCTTACTCGATTATAGCGCCTAAAGTAACTTTATTAGTAATATACTAGCTAAAGAGCTCGGTTTATATCTAGAGTATAAGCCTAGTACTCGATATAGGACTCTTAATAGTTAGAGCCTATCTATTAATAGCTACTATTATATAAAGTTTCTAGCGCTAGATATAAATAGTATAGCGAGAGGGTATATAGACGATTTTACTATAGATAGGATTTACGGTTTCGATATAGTTCTAGATATACTCTAGTTATCCTAATAGAACCCTACTATTAATTTCTACTACTATATAGTAGTATAGAGAAAACGAAATAGCCGAAAATAGTATAAGTTAGCCCTCGTTACTATAGTAACTATACTATAAGATATATTAGATCCCTCGACTATACTATATATAGGATCGCTAGTACTAAATAACCCCTTATTAATAAAGGTTATTCTAGAGTAGTATAAGAAGTACTCGAAGATCTTCTCTAATAAGGATATATTACTATTACTAGATTATAGGCTATACGAATTAAGTATCGACCTCGTAGATAGTAAGTTACCTCTATAGAGCCTATTATATAACCTCTTAGAGATAGAGCTAGAGGTTCTATAGAAGTATCTAGAAGAGTACTCGAGAAGGGCTAGATTAGATCTTCGAGATTACTAGCTAGTATAGATATCCTCTTATAAAGAAGAAAGATAGTAGTCTATACTTATATATTAACTATCGGGCCTTAAACGCTATTACTATTAAGAATCGCTATCCTCTTCCTACTTATCTAGAAGTCCTTAGATAGGTTAGTAGGCTCGAACGTATATACTAAGCTCGATATATATAATACCTACTATAGGCTCTATATTAAGAATAGTAACGAATAGAAAACGGCCTTTAGGACCCGTTATAGCCTCTTTAAGTATATAGTAGTCCTATTTAGGCTTACGAATACTCTAGGAACCTTCTAGGTATATATTAATAGTACCTTATCGGATCTAATTAACGTATTCTATATCGTATATCTCGATAATATACTAATCTTCTCTAAAAACGAAGAGGAATATAAGTAATATATCTTAGTAGTTCTTAAGTATCTAGAATAGTATAAGCTCTACTATAAACCGTCTAAATACGAGTTCTATACGGATTCGGTATTCTTCCTTAGATATAAGGTTAGTCTATAAGAAATAGAGATAGAGCTAGAAGCGGGTTAATACTATACGAGATTAGCTAGTATCTAAATTAGTATACGATATCCGCGTATTTATTAGCTTTATAAACTACTACCGCGCTTTATTAAGGGATTCTCCTATATCGCGGCGCTACTAAACCGTTTAACGGAGAGGGGGCCTAATATAGTCTATAGTAGTTATAAGTAGTAGAAAGAGGAATCTCGGGAAATCTATATTCCGCCCGACGTACTTAAGTCGTTCTAAGACCTAAAGGAGGCGTTCTACTTAGCGTCTATATTAAAGTACTTCGATCTAGAAAGGCCTATATAGGTCGAAACTAACGTATTAGGATATATAGTATTAGATATCCTATACTAATAGTACGAGTTTAAGGCTAAGATATAGTAGTTCCTAGTTATATACTTCTTAAGAAAGATAAATATAGTAGAGCGGAACTACGATATATATAATATTAAGCTACTAGCTATAGTCGAGACGTTTAAGTACTATCGATACTATCTCGAAGGCGCGAGATATTAGATAGAGCTAATATCGACTATAATAACCTATAATAGTTTATAACTACTAAGTCCCTATTAAGGCGCTAAGTAAGATAGATAGAATAGCTCTCCGTATTTAACTTTATAATTACGTATATCCTAGGTAAGCTTAATAGTATAGTAGATATAGTAAGTAGGAGGCTAGACTATATAGACGTCGACTATTCTAGCCGCTAGATAGCCTAAGAAGACTCTAAACCGGTTCTAAAAGCCTTATAGGCCTAGTTAGGGCTAGGAGGCCTAATAATAGGTAGGGATATTACTACTAATATTATAAAGATAGTAGCGAAGCCGGAGGGATCCTTTAAGTATATCTCGGTAGTACGGATAGAAAGAAGATAAGACCGAATATCCTCTAGAGAATTTAAGTAGCCTAGTAGGAAGACCTAATAGCCTAATAGATTTATAAAGCGATCGAGGATTAGTAGAAAGATCTTTAGCTAACGAGATAGAAGGATAGGAGTAGTATACTATAGCTTAATAAGCATATCTACGTACTAGTAGGTCTATATAGACTTAAGATACTCCGAACCTACTACGATAACCCTCTTATAGGCTACTTTAGGTTTAAAAGAACTATAGAGCTAGTATAGAGAGCGTACGACTAGCTAGATATCCGACGATATATTAAGGACTATACTAAGAGCTATAAAGCTTATAGTAGAGCGAAGCCTAGACGCTATAAGCCGTACGGTAAACTCTATATAGAAGCCCTACTAGAGGTATCCTAGGAGGATCTAACGCTAGACTTCGTTATAGACCTCCTACTAAGTATATATCTAGGCTAGGTATACGACTTAATCCTTATAATAGTAGATAGGTTCTCTAAAATAGTCTATTATATCCTAGTAAGGAAGGATATCTTAGCTAAAGGCCTCGTAGATACGTTCCTAAGGGAAGTTATACGTCTATATAGAATACTAAAGTTAATTACCTCTAATAGAAGGCTAATTCTAATATCTAAGTACTAGAGCTCCTTTTACTACTATCTTAGAGTACGTAGAGCCCTTAGTACGGCCTACTATCCTTAGACTAATAGCTAGACGAGCGTTAGAACTAGATAATAGAGTAATACCTATAGGTATACTATTACTATAAATAGGATAACTAAATAAAGCTACTTAGTATAGCGGAGTTCGTATATAATAACTTAAGTTACTCCTCTACTAGGGCTACTCTATTCTAGGTATATTAGGTACGAGATCTACTAAGCGCGAGATAGCCTAAAATAGCCTAGAAGAGTAGTAACTCGGCCGATATAGAGTAGCTCGCTAAACGAGTAGTCGAAACGTAGCTTTCCCTTAAATAGAGGCTACTAAAAGCTAAGAAAGACTAAACGAAGTACTATAACCGCTATTATATACTAAAGAAGTATATAGTAGGGGATATAGTATACCTATCTACCTAAAACCTAGCTACTAATAGAGCCTCGAAGAAGTTAGACTATAAGTATATTAGCCTATACCGGATCTCGAAGATTATTAGCGATATAGTATATATCCTAGAGCTACTAAAAACGATATTAATCTATCTAACGTTCTATATCTTACTACTCGAGCTATATAAGGAGGTAGATAAAGCCGTAAGGGCCTAGAATAATCTAGAAGAGCCTATTCTAAGTAACTTAGATATCTATATAGTTAAGAAGATAAAGGGATAGAACTACGATAAGGATAGAAGATAGATTTATAGGATATCCTAGTAGGGATATAATTCTAAGGAAGATACCTAGGAGTATACTAAGGATATTAGTAGGTCGGTAATACGCGCCTATAAAAGATCGATTAGATAAGGTATAAAGAGACGCCGAGAGCGTTAATAGGCTAAGATAGGCCTAAATAGGCTAGCATAGATAGATAGAAATATCCTTCGGATATAGAGAGACTTCTATAGTAAAAGTAAAAAAAAAAATTAAAAAAAAGAACTTAGAAAAGGGATTAGAAGTCTTATTAGATATATTTATATACTATTAACCGGGATATCTTCCTAAATACTATACTAAAGGGGCTAAGAAGAGAGCTAAAATAGGCTAGAATATCTCTATAGAGCCTATATAATATATAAATAAACTAAACTAGTCCTCCTCGACGTTAATCTCGTTAGAAGAGACTATAATATTATTTAATAGACTAGAGAGGGCGCGAGAAAGGATAGTAGCCCTAGTCTAGACTACGACGGTAGTCTTAATAGTATAGAAGGCGGTACTATCCGTAGCGCTACCTACTATACTAGGAGTAAGTATTAGGCGCTTCTTTCTACTCGAACTAGCTAGAGTCCGGAGAGTACTCTCCTTATTATCGTCTACCTTACGCTATAATAGGGTTAGCTAGGCTAAACTAGGCTAAAATAGGCTTATATATCTTAAAGCTACGGTCGTTACGGATACGCTTAGCTATAAGTAGGCTAGTCTTAGAGGGCGTAGAGGCGCCTATATATAAGTATAGACTATCCTTACTAGTAAAGAAGGGCTTATCGCTAGAAATATATTAGTAGAGGCTAGAATAGGCTAAGCTAGGTATATATACTATCTAATTATATCGTAGAGCTCTATAGTAGCCTCTTATATAGCCTTAAGGGCGTCTTCGTTAGTATTTAAGGCGATAGCGGTACGGCGAGTAGTATTAAAGGCGTCGATACGGCCTTAATAGGACTCGGGGAACTAAAATAGGTTAGAATAGATCTAAATAGACTAAGATAGGTATATCTACCTCGTAGTACTCGCTATTAGTATAGAGGTAGTAGATATAGTACTTTATATAGAACCTAGAGCTATCGACGTCCTTATACTTATTATTCTAGAAGTTCGCTATCTTATAGAAGTTCTAAATAGGTTAGAATAGGCTAAAATAGGATATTTTAGGGCGGAGCTATACCTAGAGCTACTTAACTATAGTAATATTAGCCGGAGCGACGTAGTTAATATATAGATTACTATTATAGGTACTAGCGTTAGCCTATTCCTTATACTACTTAGCCGCTATAGTATAGATTAGCGTAGAATAGACTAAAATAGATCTAGATAGGCTAAGAGAAACGTACGATAGCGGCGGAGAGGACTTACTATACTAAGTTAGTATATACTAATCTAGAATAGGCTAGTATAGGTATCTCTACCTATACTACTAAAAATAGTATTTCTAGCTTATCTTATTTATTAAGGTTATAGAAAGGAATTTAGATTAGCGGAAGAACTAATCGTACCCCTTACTTCCGCGATTAGTACTTAAATCTATACTATACTAAAAAATATAGTAGCCTAGATTATATATAAAAAATCTAGGAAATAAGGGTATATAGAAACTTAGGATCTTAAGGATAACGATCCCTAAAAGGGGAGTAGTTATAAGGACCTATACGTAGTATACTATATATTAGCCGTATTAAGCCTCGAAAGAGCCCGGCTTAGCCTACTCTAGGCTATTCTAGCTTTTATAGCTCCTTCGTACTCTCTCCTTTCCCTTCCTTATCGATTCGAGTATCTTATACTTAGGATAGTTTAGTCTACGTATTATAACCTACTCTTATAGATATATATTACCGAGATACGTTTTACTACTAGTTCTATACTTTTAGTTAGATCTAACTATACTAAAAGCTTAGCTTAGAGTATAGATAGTAGGTTACTTATCGCTTACGTTTCGCCTTTATAGTCGCTTCTTTTCGATAGTATATTAGTAGGATTCTTCTTTTCTATCTAGTACTTAACTATAAAGTCGAAGGATACTAGGAATATAGCCTATCTTATCTATCTACTAACTAGTTACTTTATAGTTATAAATCCTTTAAGATTAGTATAGTCGACGAGTATATATACTATATACTATAAGCCGTCGAAGTATAGTCTCTAACACTTAAAGAATCCTACTACTACTAGTAGTTCTTAGTTATAGATCTTATATTTAGTCTCTATAGGGATTATCTTCTTTAACTAGAAAGTAATAGGATACTAGTAGCCTTCTTCTCTTTATTATAAAAGAATATCTACTACTACGAATATAGATACGTCGGTTTCGAGATATAAGAGCTTTATAGGGTCGAAGTATTATAGTATCGATATAGAGTAGAAGATATCCTTTAGGCTCTTAAAAGCCTACTCTTCGGCTATATCCTATTTAACCTAATCTAGCTTTTTACTATTCTTAGCTTTCTTAGAGAGAGCTATTAGAGGTATAACTATCTAAGAATAGTTAGGAATAAACCTATAATAGAAGTTATAGAATCCTAGAAAGGACTAGACTTTAGTAAATATAGTAGATTATAGCTACTCTATAATTATATTTATTCTACTCTAATCTATCGATATATCTTTAGTACTAATAATATATCCTAGGAATTCTACCTATTTCTTCTAAAATAAGTATTTCTTCTAGTTTATATATAGAGAAAATATATAAAGATATTTAAGTATAGTATATATATCGTATATATAATCCTCCTATATCTTACTATAGACTAGGATATTATTAAAATAGACTATATAGTAGATATTAACTAATCTAGCTAGGGCTCTATTAATATATCCTTAAAACGTTATAGATATATTAGTTAAGCTAAAAGGTATAATATAGTATTCGAAGTATCTATAGTATATATAAAATATAATCTTCTACTTATTACTTCGCTTAATCCGGATACGATAGTAGGTATTCTATAGGTCTAAGAATATATACTATTTAGCGTCTTTAAGCCTATTAAGTATCTCGTTTATAAGGAATAGAGAGTAACGATTCTTAATAGTAATTTCGTTTAATCCTTTATAATCGATATAGAGTTAGAGACTACTATCTTTCTTTAGTATAAATAGGATCGGCGTATCTACTTCGCTTATACTAGGCTAGATCTAGCTATTATCTAATATCTTAACTAGATACTTATAGAGTTTATAAAGTTCTTACTTAGACTAATAATAGAGGGCTTTATATAGTAGCTTCTTTCTATCGATAAGATCGATCGTATACTCTATATCTATATATAGTTAGCGTTAAGCCTCTAGAGTTATAGTAAAGATATCTATAAAGTCCTCGAACTCCTTTAGTAGATCTATATTATTACCGACCGTAATACTATATAGATTAATTATATATATATAGAATATATTATATATATCTTTCTAAAATTACTATAGTTCCTATACTATTACCGAGCTTACTATACTAAGGTTACCGTATATCTATATATCGGTTACGCTATCTATAATAACCTTCTAATCCCTTCTCTAAGGCCGACCTAAGATAATATCTAGATTAGGTATCTTAAATATATAGAAGGTTCTACTTATAACCTATTCTTATCCGGTTATATCTATAATATATAGGCTTAGATAGTACGCTCTATAGTAGTACCCTCTTTCTCTTTAAAAGCTATCTATAGAGGGAAGTATAGTATCTATAATTTACTAGAGTTAATACTAAAAGATAAATTCTCGAGAGATAATATTAATATTAGTAGTATTATCGAGTAAGTATTCGACTTATATATTACTCTTCTATATAACTATTATACTACGTACTCGCTTCGATAGTATATAGACTACTAAGCTACTAGAATTAGTTATAGTACTTATTCTTAGCTCTTAGATAATACTTTATCTTTTCCCTTTTTAGCTACTTTAATCTTATATATACTATACGAGTCGTTATCTTTCTATAAGTAGCGGTTAGGATAGTCGGTTTTATAATAGCCCTTCCTATAGTATCTATAATATTCGACCTTATTAATATTCTAGTTACCTTTCTTATTATTATTTCGTAATTACTTATTACTTACTTTTCGATCGCGAGTAGACTACTTCTTACTACTACTATTACTACTACTATAGTTATCGAAACGATACTTCTTCTTACTCTTACTATAGTTATCGTCGTTATACTCTCGTCGCTTACTATATATCTTATCTAGGATCTTAATATAAGCTATAAGCTCTATAAGCTCTTATTATAATACTAGGATAGTATAGTACTTAATAATTACGCTATATAGTATAGGCTATAGCTTTACGAGTAGATATTATACTCGTTACGCTTTAGTATAGTTACTTAGCTAATCTTCTAGTACTATAAGCTCGAGGGTAAAGTTCTAAACCGACTAGTTCTTATACTAACGAATACTCTTATACTCGAGAGTTACGTTAAGTATATAGTTTATAGGATCGCCGATATAGTCGTAATAGAAGTCCTTAAAATCCTAATATATATATATACCTAGATTCTCGATATTATAGTTATTATACTACTTCTTATATATATCGCCTATAAGGTATATAATACTATAAAGCGTCCTACTATTATTCGTATAATAGGTATCCCTAGATAATATAAAGATTAAGGCTAGTTCTTATAGAAACCTCTTTACCTCTTTAATAGTATTACCTTTAAAAGGCTTAGATTCCTTTAGCTATAGTTTACTACTTATAAAGCCTACGACTATATCTACTATACTTAGCTTATCTATATCGCTTAGGGTATATACCGGTATAGAACGTAAACTTAGTCGATATAGAAGGATATAAGGTATAGTCTCTATAGACTCGGAGTTAGAAGAGTTAGAGTTATTAGTAGTAGGTCCTATAGACTCTTACTCTAGCTACTTATCGCCTACTTCTCGGCTAGCTCTTACCTATACTCTTCTAGTATTATATTATATATAAAGACGCGTATTTTTACGCTTAATCTTCTAAGCTTAGACTTCTTATTTTAGTAGTTTCTATTCTAGCTTTTCGCGTACGAGGCGCTCGTTTAGTATAGCCTATCGCTTATTAAATATAGCTTATCGTTTAGTATTATATTAGATACGTTCCTTATTAGTTATAGATATATTATTATTATTAGTTTTATCGCCTAACGCGGTCGCTTCGTCTACGTCTATTATATAAGGTCCTATAAGCTACTATAATAGGTAGACTTATTAGAACTATAATAGGCTAGATATATAGTAATATATAGGATATCTATTAACCGATACGTCGGTAGAAGGTAGAACTAATAAGTATATATTCGAGTATATATACGATACTATATAAAAAGCCTATATATTATATATACGGCGTATATACTAAAGTAAGCCTTAGTAGGAGATATTACCTTCTCGAGATCCTTATAATAGATATATAAAAGTCGACTTTTATTTCTTTAACCTTATAGATACTACTTAAACTATTATAATTATCTCCTTTAGTAAGCTTACTAAGCCTATTATAATACTTCTTATTACTCTCCTTTACGTAGTCGATATTTTTAATAGTAGTAAGCTCTTTATAGACGATAATATAGTAATTAAGGACCCGAGTTACGAATTTATCTATTTTAGCTTTCTATAAGTATTCCTTATAAGAACTTAAGAATAAGAAGGAATATAGATATCTACTCTCGTATAGATATAGGATATAGTATCTAATTAGTATTAGCTTACCTCTTATTATTATAATATACTTAGAGTAGCTAGTAAACTAGATTATAGACTCGTTAAGCGATATACTAGTTCTAGATAGAACGATATATTTAAACTAGTCTCGAAGTAGATCTACTAGTAGTAATATCTACGCCTATATAGATAATCTAGAGCCTCTTAGAATAGTACTTCTATACTATAGAGCGGCCTTAATCTATTAAAAGCGCTACTTACTTATATATTCTATAATTAGATATATAGGCTAGTATTTATTATCCCTCTAGTAGTCTATCTTATTAGCTATTTAGATCGTAGATATATATATAATTAGACCTATAAAGATTAAGATATCTTTATATTCTACTAATTTCTATAGATATCTAGATATAATAATCTATAGCTATCCTTTACTATCTATTCGAGGATTTCCGTCCTTATCTAATTTAAACTTCTTATAGATTTTAGTATACTTATTTATATACTTTACTAATCTATCTATAACCTTATTAGTCTATAGTAGTTTAAAGAACTTATACTATATATTATTAACCTCTAAGAGATTACTCTATAGATATAAAAGTAAGAATACCTACTACTTATACTAAGTACTATTTAATAGCTTAAATAGTATCTCTTTACTATTATCTTCTACTAGATAATATAAGCCTCCTATCCTATTATTAGTACTAACTTTTTCTATTATATCGTCTTTATTTCTAGGAATATATAGCTCTTAATCGTATTCCTAAGATACTATATTTACTACTTACTTAATAACTAGATCTTTATTCTATAAATATATATAATTATTATATTTTATAGAGTTACTATATAAGCCTTTAATCGTAGTAAGCTAACTATTATCTTCTTTATTAGCTTCTTCTATATCGATAAACGAGTAGTAGGAGCGGTCTATTATAAAGCGCTTAATTAGTAGATTTAACTTTATAGTTTAAACCTTTAAGAGTTAGATTTAGTCTCTAAGTACGGCGGTACTAGAAGAGGCATAGTTATATACTAAACGAGTCCAATGAGTGCCTTGTTATTTATCTACAAAGCGCTATTCTATATACTAACTAAGTAGACACTGTAGGGGTTAATGCCTGTTTACCCGACGAACGCCGCTCAGCAACGAGTTAACCAAGGGGATCACACTCAACAATGCACGTTAATGCTCAGGAAACCGGTCAGCTTCCACGAACCCAGCACTCGGCCCGCCTTGGTATTGAAACGAATAAAATACCATCGGCACGACGGCTGTCACAAGAATTCGAAATGAAAAAAGTCTGCGTGGCCGGCAGAGCAAAGCCGGTGCGTGAAAGTCAATCCAAGAACGGATCTGCTCGGTTTCGACAAGGATCACGATCCAACAGACGAGGAATCGAGGAAATGCTATCCGCATCATCAAACTTTCCCGTTGCTCGCTTGTTAGGGAGACATGGATCTTTGCACGCGTGGCTCTGAGACGTACGTATGTACGAGAAATCTTGGAACAGCAAGCGAGAGACGTTCAACTTTCCACGACACCAAACCAGACTTTGAGAAATCTGGAGAAACAGTAGAAGAGGGTGCCGCACAATTGACGAAATGTCCTTGAGCCATGGCAACGGTACAAGCCACAACCGACGTCGTGGTATCATCAGCTGGGCATGAGGCTTGAGAATGTTCTGGCTCGCGGACTAGGAACGGGATTGAGTCCGTCGTTTAGGCCTCAAGGATAATTGACTCCGGTGCATTCCTGCATATGTAAGTCAACTCGAGAGTTTTGCAAGCAAGCAGAACGAAGCAGCGAACTAGCGACCACCTCTCAATATTACGGACAAGAGGCTTCCTCGTCAGCGCACAGCCTGACGAACACGAGTCAATATTGGTCCGAAAGCTTCCGCGGGAAGTCTGGTGTGCTAATGTAGTAGGAGACTTTGCACTTCTCGATTGACAAGGTGCAGGCCTGCGAAGGAGCCGCAAATGCTTCCATGAAGTTTGCACTCGGGAAGAATGTCAGATGCCGAGAACGAAACTTGAGGACCGATCTTGCCAGCCGTGCCTTGCTTGTTGAATGAAGGCCGCCATACCGACATCGCGGATTTGCCGTACGTCTCGCTCGTGGCTGGGTCGGAAATTGCTGTCAAAGTGTTGGGAGGACCTTGTTGGCCTAAGCGATGGCACTTTGATCTTCAAGATGCTCGCGCAGATCTCTACGGGCACGAATGCCTCCTTCGGATCGGCGCTCCGGTGAAAGTAGCCTTGCAGTCTTCTATTAAGAAGTAGCGCTTCCGGTAGGCCTCGAAATTGGTCGCACGCTGACATTGGTATGGCTGGCATGCAGTGTTTGGAAACAGGAACTCCTTGTCGTGAGCGCGCAAATGCTCCGGTTTATGGAGCAGGAATCGATTGAGGGCCAAATCTGGCGGGAGGCAGGCATATGTGCTGATGAAATTCAACATCTCTCGTACTCGCAGTCAATGCTGTAAAGAGCTAGACTGTCTCGTTGCGCGAGTTCTGGGCGAGCGATTGACAGCAACTCCTTTGCAAGGGAGATCGATGCGCTATGGTGCGAGTCCCTCGTATGAAGCTCTTGGGGTCGAGACCGGTATATCATCGTCTGGATGTTGCAATTTCCATATGCCAAAAGTCACGAGTATCTCCCGCGCGAGGAGTGCTTCGGTCTGCGTTCGTGATCCTTCTGGCCAGCTCTCTCACAATACCCGTAGAGCTGCCACCAATACTTTCGAACTCAGATCCTGGTTGCTATGAGCTGACGAAATGCCGCTCTGCAGTACAACCGAAATGGCAGCTCTGAAGAGGTGGTCTGACGAGCCGAGCTGCTTGCCGAGCTACGATTCTTTGCCGGCGCTATCGCAAGATGGAGTTCTTCAGACCTTGCCAAAAGCAGTTCCAGCTACACAAGAATACAGCGATTGACCTTCTAGAAGCTGGAGTAGTAGGCACCTGCAGATCCTACCTACCTGTACCTGCTAGGTGCCTCTATCTGTGATTGGTGTGATTTGTCTGCGCAGCTCGGCCGATGGTCTGATACGGTAGTCTGTATATTAGTGGGGTAGGTAAATCCGGAATGCAACGTCAAATGCGAATGTTGCAGCCAGCGCGGCATCCATAATGATCCGGCCCTTGGCTGATTTGTGTGCATGATGCTCCATCTGTCCGAAAGCGGTGCCTGTTGTTGAGGATGATGGCATCCGGAAACCATTATTTCAGGTCTTGGCCCACTTTCAAGATTCCCCATAGTGGAGTACCTTACAATTCCAGGTACGGATCTCTTGGTGCTGTTCATCCTTGAAACCAGTGACCTCACCAAGCCAGCTAAAGGCAAGCATTGCTTCGCTGGATATTCTGCGGACCGCCGGTTCGGAAGGAGGTGTGATATCTAAGGACGAGAGACACCTTGCTTGATTGTTCTCAACCGTAGCGATGAACGAATGCAAAAAAGTAAGACCACGTGTATTGCTGCAGCCGCATGTCCATGCTTTCGGTCGCTTGCTTCCAATCGAAGATCCGGGAAAAAGTTTGCTCTTTTGGAAGACCGGGGTATCGTGACAGCTTTCGACCGGGATAGACGCCCACCGGACTGCTTCCGGAGAGTGATTGTCGTAGGGCACAGTAGCGTTACTCTGAAGTTGATGGACGTTGAAACAAAGATCTGTCAAAAACAAGAGTGAATGCGTTTCTGTAAGACGTTTGCCGCTTCCGCTTGGCCCAGCGTTTCACGACCGCGATCAAATCGGACGTGTTTTACAGCGTGAAGACAATCGCTGCAGGAGCTGCAGGCGTTCGCATAAGCGATGCAAGATGGTGGTTCGGATTCGTCCCGCCGCCCCAGTAGTGTGTTCAAGGCAAACCGCGCGGTGACACCATGAGAGGCCAGGATGACAGCAGGGATGTGGGAAGCAAACAGGCCTTCCATGCTGGACACGTCGAGTTTGATGCGGCAGAGTGACATGGCGACGATACGCTTTCCATGTTTGCGACATATAGCAGCAGCAGTAGTCAGCCCTGGAACACTACTGTATCGTGTAAGAAAGTGGTTGCAGAAGCGACCACGTCGCGTGTGGAAGGAAGCGGTGCTTGTCAGTGGAATTGGCATAGCGTGAACGAGTACCGACATTAGTGATGCGATCAAAACTTGCGGTGCCAGAAGCCAGCTCCACGGGACGATGGGCCGGTTGGGCAAGGAAGGCTAATGTGGCTGCAATCCGGCACTGAAGCACTCCTTTAACCACCTGAGTCAAGATTGGCAGTGCGCAGCCTGAAAATGCTCAAATCATGGACGGCTCGCTGCCCAGAGGTCCGCCTAAGGGTCGGCAAGCTTCACACTCCAGCGTCTCCCCGTCTGCCGGAATAGCTAGCGGGCGGTGCTCCAGGAGTATGGGACGATCGATTATACTTCGGGTGTTCGCTCCGCGCGCCGCTAGAACCTACAAGCGCGCACGCTAGAACTTCGTAAAGATACCAGAGCACTGACAGCAATGAACATCGCAGCAGGGGATGGTGTAGGGTCGCAATCGGTCTGCGACAGGTCATCGCGGTGCGTGGTGAGCGCATCTCGTCCAGCGGGCAGCAGGCCCAACGCCAGCGCGCAATGCGGATGTATCGACGCTGTGCGGTTTCGACAAGCCACAATCCATTCTTGTTCGCGGGCCGGGAGCGCCTTGATGCAGGTACCAGACTAGCGTGTCAAGCGCCTGTGTCGATCCAAGCCTACCCCTAGTCTGAGGTGCTCCTTGTCGTTGTCGGGCTGTTTGTAACTTTACAGCGGGATGTGTCTTCCGCGGCCAGTGCGTTCATGATGTGAAGGAGATTATTCTGTCTGAGCCGATGCCCCTTGTGCTCTCACAAAAGAATTTCGTTTCCCAGTTCCTTGTCGTTTGAGCAATTGTACACATATTTCTGACCGTCGTCGCTCCCTTCGAAACCAGCGTTCCAGTGTTCTTCATCACCATCACCTACAAGTCACCTCACTGCGCTCCTTCGTCTCTTCGAGCTACAGAGATCCTCAAGGCGCACGCCTGACTCCTATTGCAGCCAGCCCAGAAGCCCGCTGCGGTACCGCCTGCGCACTGTATTTGCAATATCTCGACAACATTCCAGAGCTCGCCTTTGATACACCCTGCGCACACAATCGGCCTCCGACGAATATTGCAACGAGAGGCAAGCCTCAGTTCCCATTCGTCCTTTGTGCGCCGTGAGCTGCAATCCACTCTGACAGGCCCTCGCTGCCCTTGCGAGAGTAAGTCATCCACTCATCCCCGGTCCCTTGTACGACAGCGCATTCCAGATGCCGTATAAAGTCAGCGTCGTCAGTCGGCACCTGCTAACATTTCGCTCAGACTCAGTCTCCATGATTACCAGAGAGGATAGCACAATCTTCATCATGGGTCGCGGCGCTTATGACACCACTGGGTAAGTTGCCTCGGCCTCGTTGTATTTTCGCATACCGTAATCTGACGCCGTCGCAGCACACCCAAACCGAAGCCACCACCAAAGGACAAGAGACGATAGTATCGTTCTCTGTTCCTGGCCATGTTTCTCCACCGAACAAATGTCGAATTCGAAGCTGCCAACTTTTTTTTTGCTGCCATGCAAAGCTGCAGCTACCGACTGCCGATCGACCGCGCAGCGCAGCTTCCTTGCTGCATGCATGAACAGCCATGGCATTCGCGTCTGCGCACCACATCTCGGCCGCGCAAAATCGAATACGACAACGACAACACACCACCACACAACACCACTTTTCGACTTCAAGCATAATACCCTATTGAGCGTTCATTGTATGTCTTAGCGGCTTTATTCCCGGTCCAATTTCTTCACGTCCTCATCACACCAACATCAATCACACCACGTCCAATACCACAACGCGCTACCGACACGCGCATACCTAATATCACCACATTCGACAATCGCTTTTACGGACCTGGGACCTTTTTTGAACACCGGCGTTGGGTAGAGGTCTGGTGGCAACACCATTGGCAACGGACATTATGGGTTAGACCACTGGCAATTGCAGAGCAATCTGCACTGTTGGCAAAAGAATTGTACACTACATTGGCATCTTCTTAAGGCGTTTGGGAGGCAATGGCGTCGCTATACTGTTGGACTTGACACCAACATCGAGCATGTGAAGGACAGCAACATGTGTACACCACTGGCTGGCTGTCTGAACACGCATAACGCACTATTGTTGTTTTTGAAAATGGCCATCAATGGATACTGATGGCAACATGGGATTAATGGGCGCGGCGATTTTCCTTGTAATTACAGATACCCATCATTGCAAAAGAACAGGCTGCGTTACAATCTGCGCATCATCACATCACCTCATCCACTTCCTTCCCAGCAGAACTCGTCTCACCATCGTGAGAGATACGGTCGCACATCACCCAAGCCGGCACAAGAATTTCTTACGCCGCATCCACTTTTCGTTCCTGACAGCCTATGATGTCGACGCGCGTCTATCGTTTAACAGGCGCGGCGCACTGTCCCGTACGCTGTGCAACCTGGCTGCCGGCAACCTGGACCATGTGACTAGGTACAGATCAAGACAAGAAGATGTCGGTGCTCAGACCCGCCGCCTCTAAACCCTGACTTCCATTTCGACGATTCTGTATACCGGCGTCAAGACACCTGACAGGTGCCAAAAGTGGAGCAGAGCGTCGTCCTGCTCAACGGTGTTGCCCACCTAATCTGTGAGCAACGATCCAAGGGTGACACACACCGCCGAATGTATGTTTCTCCAAGTTAGGATCTGGAGCCTGGTCTTCGGGACTAGTTACAGATCTTTGGAAGTTCTTCTCTCATGTGACACTTCCGTTACGGCGACGATGGCAGATGTGGACTGACACTTGGTTGCACTTCTCGATGTAACGATACCAGCTTGTCCTCATCTACCGTCTACATCTGTTCTGGAAAAGTCTCCACTGGTCTTTGTACCCTTGTCGCTTGTCTCAACTGGTGTTCTTCTCAAACACAACAGATATCTCCCCGCCATCGATTGTGTGATGAATGTCAGGAACGTCTTTGGGAGTTTGTAGAACCAGTGATATGGCGAGTTCCTTCTTTGATTGCGAACCAGCAGTCTTGATCCTAATCGATGGCTTTCTGGCATTAGATACCGAATGTACGACATCCACTTCATAAGTTTCATCCTTATTCAAATCATTATCAACGATCGCCGCAGTGGCGCTAGACAGCCGCGATGAAAGAGACTGGTCAGCGTCTAGCAAAACGCCACTCATCCCTAATGTGCCCGATGGATGAGATGTCGCAGCATCAGAAAGAGGGACTCTCCGATCTCTCGGCGTAACATCATGACACCAGAAAGGAACGCTGCCTCGGTCTGTACCAATTGGAAAGGTGACACGCCACTGTAATTCCACTCCGTCGGGACGCTTTCGGCCTCCTTCTTTGGGATTGGTATATGAGATCCCGGTATCTGTCTTGGAAAGCCGATCCTTGATGCCGCCGAGCTCGCCGAACTCTTCGTCTGAGGTGGTCAGGGCAAAGTCGACGACACCATAGGGTTTGTCCCACCAGTGACCTTTTCTCTTCTCGGGATCGTCGTTGATGAATGCTATCAGTTCTAGATAGGTGCCGTCTTTGAAGAGGACAAGCTTGTTCTCGGTCTTGTTGTCCGCATGCCGGCCGCCTGGACTCACGGTGAAGTTGTCAGTGACCCATGCTGGCGGGTCCACAATGTCTTTGTACGGGAGCAGCAGGACGACGTGATCTAGCTTCGCGTTGATCTTGGACATCTTGATTACACGGCAGTTTCGATGTGTTTGAACACACTTCTGAGCTTACGATCTCCTTTACGATGTCTGTCGATGAGTCTATGCGGGCACAGAATGGCGAAGGGCGTGGTGAGGGGCAGTGAGTGGAGAAAGTTGTGGCTTCCCTGCAAGGCGTGACAATTCGTACTCGCACTGGAAGCAGAATACTCAACCGGACATGCAGTGCTCCGAGTATGTATGCCTGTATACAACTGCTGCGATTTATCCGTTCTTGAGGACTGAACGAGGGGTACAGATCTTGTCGAGAGCGTTGCTCATGTAGTGAGAAAGAGTGCCACTACTTGAGCAGCAAAGTGAAGGCTTGGCCATGGCGCCAAGAGCCAGACGCGAGCAAGGATTCACGCGTCTTACGACCTCTCCTCATCCTTCCTCTCCCCATCGCTCCCGCCCATCGATTCCCTCCTTTAGCACATCGCTCATCTTGCTGGGGCTTTGCACTGACCGTCGCAGAAGAGATGATGAAGCGGAGCCCATCGATGTAGGAGCAGGTGAGAGACGGCATCTGGGCTTTCCAATAAGAGTAGATGGGTAGCTGCAGCTGCGTTGAGAGCCTGCACATTGCATTTCGCTTTCACGATGCTCACCTGAGAACCTCATTCACTTTTGCAAATTGTTTAGAAATGGCAGTCGCGCGTAGGCAGAAGCGTTTTTGGCGCAGCTGCGAGTTCACTTCGAAGTGAGCTTTTGCACATCTACAACTTGGACTCTCATTTCGACATCAGCCTTCCAACATACACCAACCATCATGGAGCGCGCTGCGCACCCAGCGCCACCTGTGCAGCCACCACAGACGAAGCAGCAACAGCCGCCTCCACCGCCATCATGCCTCGTCTGCGACGAAAGCACCAACCTCATCCGCGCCTGCCGTAGATGTCCAGGACACTTCTGCCAGGATTGCCTCAAAAATGCCTTCGATCGGAGCCTGGAAGAGCCATCGATGTTTCCTGCCTCCTGCTGCGCCATCTTACAACTGCACACAGTCCTTCCGGAATATTCGACTGACAAAGCGGACCTATACAGACGCAAATTCGAAGAATGGCTTACAGTCGAGAAGCTATACTGTAAGTGCCAGCCACGAACGACTCCGCTCGACAACGAGGACTCTGGAGCCCGCGTCGCAGACAGCTGTTCAGCCTCGAGACCTTTTCGCGGAGTCACTAATGCGTCTATAGGTCCTTCACCTACCTGTTCAGCATTTATCCCAGAACGCAAGATCCCAAAGCAGCAGCAATCGCCACCTGCGCCTTCCCTTCGCGATCTTCTTCTCCAAATTGTCGATGAAGTTTTCAAATGCCATCATTCTCGCTTCTTTCGTGGAAATTCAAGCATCAGCAAGACGGAGGATTTTGCCGAGTGGGCAGCCAACGCGATCGACCTCGACGATGTCAAGCAGAATGCTGTCAACGGCGGCTACGACTCCGCAGCAAAGTTGTCGACAGACATGGCGATTATCGCATCGAACGCAAGACTGGTCATGGGACCTTGGCACCCCATCAGTAAGTCACCTCCACTGGATGACCACAGCCGTGCTCGCAAATTCATATCCCGCCTCAAAGATTCAATCTCTAATTTGGAGTCAATCCTGTTCCGCACACTTGCTAATTCCTGGTTTTCTTCTTTTAGGTCACGCGGCTGCGAATCTGTACGCAGACTACAGTAGATTCCTGGGACAACTCACCGATCGATTGGTCACGGCCACTCAGAGCGGGTCTCAGATCACCCACCAGGACATTTTCCCTTGCCCGACATGTCTCATTGCAATATGCACCAAATGCAGACAGAAGGCGCATCCAGACCAGGACTGCGACACCACAGCACTCGACCACGAGGAGACCATGCTGGCACAATACGGCTATAAGCGCTGTCCAAGATGCCGCCAAGGTATCAAGCGGATGCTCGGCTGTTCGCACGTTGGATGCCCTTGCGGCGCTCACTTTTGCTGGCATTGCACGAAATCGATTGACGACTGCATGGGTGACTGTGGCGGCGATTCAGATTCGGACATCGAGGATGAAGATATGGATGAGGAAGAGGACGAGGAGGTATACGAAGAAGCCGCTGAACGAATGTCAGAGGATGGTCGCGACCGCGCGGACAGTCTCACGCAAGGACGTTCGCCTCCGTCATCTGGAGCTCACCAAGCGCTCTGCGCGCCAGTCAATCTCGCCGCTGGAGGTGCCGCACGGTGAGTGAGCTCAGTCTTATACGGAGTAATCATCGCTGACATTCTCGCAGGTGGGCTGGAAGTGGACTCAATTTTGGTGATGAGCCTGAAGAGCCCATCGTTCAGGTCTGGTCTTGCCATCATTACTTTCAGAAATTTGCGACTCCAAAGGATGGCCAGAACTACGGTAATCTTCGGTAAGACTTCATCATTTTCGCATGCCTATTGCGTGGTGCTAACTCCGTTTATAGATACATGGAGTGCAATCGGTGTTTTCTCCATGTCAGTGAGACTGGGGTGCATTTTCAGAGAGAACCAGGTGCCGAAGCAGGAGCATGGGAGTGTGTGGACTGCCGTCTAGTCGTTTGTGAGGGCTGCAAGGAGCACTATGAGGAGAAGGACCAGTAGGATAGTCCTCAAAATGACAGCCCCCTTCTACCACAGGCCGATGGCTAAGCATTCGATATCTGTTTTCGCCATTCGTGTGTCCAGAGAGAGATTGGAGTCAACGACAGAGGTGGAGCCTGCTAGGTCATCACACAGCCTCTCCAAGACTCGATCGCTTCGGAAACGTACACTAGCTCAAGGAAGCAGACTCCGCGTGCGTGTGTCGTGCATCTAGGTATGGCGGAGAGCGGGATTTGAGGTGAGCTACCACAAGAGATCGCCAATTTAAAAAGGCTTCTGATGTTAACGCCTTTCCCAGGTACTGACCTCTCTTCTCGCACATTGCATGAGGTATTGATAAATGGGAGCTACTGAGAGGGTGCAGCACCAGGGCATTTCATCTCTTATTCTCAACTGAAATCGTTCCGACACTGTACACCAGTCCGAGGACACAGGCTCCGTTTGTGCGCATCGTATCTTTGGCAACGACATGAGCGAGTCACGAAGTAAGCTACTGTAATCGATCCAGAAAACCGGACATATTTCCCGATACTGACACTTTGTAGAGGCGTCGAGCTCGTTTCTCGTACATTGCATCAGGCGATAGCAGTGCGAGCTACTAAGAGCGTGCAGCAGTAGGAATTCTCACCCAAAGTCCTTGACCAGACTCGCTTCGACAATGCACCCGAGCCTGAGGCCGCAGAATTCGGGTGCATGGACCGCAGATTGAACCCAGCAGAGAGTCAAATGTGAGGTAAGTTACAAGGAAAAATCACGAGACGCAGACAGATCAATTCTGACGCATGGCTGAGGTAACGAGTTCCTTTCTCTGTCGTCCTGTGAGGGAATAGCAGTGAGAGTTGTTCTATCAGTAAGGCAGCGGACCTTGTCACTCAGCTCTATAGGTCCGATCGGCTTCACTCACATAGACTAGTCTGAGGCAGCGGGCTCTCGCCTGATGTTCCATTTCAATTGAAGCGCTGGAGAGCTAAATCCGAAGTGAGGCACTACCGAGCTCTTACTGGACACACCGATCATGGACATCTCTCTGGTATGAGTTTTGCGGCTGAGGTAGCCAGTCGACTTCTCGCACAATACGTGGCGCAAGTGTAGTGAAAGCTGCTTGGGGAGGAGGTACCAAACTTCATCACCTAGCTCTTGGCGAACGCGATTCGCTTCAGCCACATCGACCTGACTGAGCCGGCGGGATTCTGGTGCGAGGTTCACATGTCCCGAAAAGCCTAGGAGCTGAACGTGAGGAGAAGCACTACCAGGGTCTTACTCGATCCTCCAAGGACGGAAGAATCTCAGATGTAAGGCCTACGTCCAAGGCGACCAGGTACTTTCTTGTGTTTTTCGCGCTTTTATGCGAGCGAGAGCTACCCGCCAAGTGAGACGCCTTGACCGCACCACCGAAGGCCTCAGATCCAGGACCGCTTCAATCTTGTGGATCTCGCCAACGCAATCAAGACTTAGCCTGCAGCTCCATCGCCATGGAGGTCTGACGAGACGGATGTTCTGTGCGCATTCACGAGAGCTCACCAAATACTTGGAATCCGAATCTGCTTCAACTTGCCAAGTCAGACCGAGGCGACGACTTCACAGGCTGCAGCTTAATTGCTTGGGAGCATTGGAGAGCCGGACGTTAAATGGAGCGCCGCGAGAGCTCACCAAATATTCAAGGTGCAGAAGTAGCTCCTGTTTTGGCCGGAGCACGGGCCCTTCGAGTGCTATTCTCTGGTTTACAAGTCTTAAGTCCAGATAGAGATAAATCTCACGCTGGAATCTTGCAAATTATCACAGGACTCCGGCAAGACCAAGGCTCTTCATCGACATGCTTCGATCCAAGGCACCAGCGTTGTGCTCCATCCTCTACGCGCTACGAAAGGTTTTGGAGTTATTGCGCGAGGTGAAAGCCAGAAGGCCTTGGCGGAAAAATGAAGGCTATGGTGGCTTCGAAGGTGTTCACACGCAGAGGGCAACCGAATTTCAAGCAATTGCAGGACCGTCAACAACAGGATGGAAGGGTCTCTGAAAGAAGTGAAGTATGAGGGCCTATCTTTTAACCATCAGCGGCGGACCTGCTTCCGCAAAACTAAGAAGGTCCAGGCAGCGTGATGGGCGACCGCATTGCCGTTTAGCGAAGCAAGCTGAGAGAGCTTCACACCGAGCTAAAACCCTGCAGGATTACTTAAGTGAGCACGTTGAGCATTACCTCCAGATTGCACGGGGACACCAAGGAATCTGTTGCCTGACCGCCGTAATTTGGGCTTCAGGGCATCGTGAGTCAAGGGGGATGTGATGATCCGGGATGCGATACATTTTTGGGCAGATCTTTGCTCCCTTTCGCGACCTGGACGAGACCAAGGTCGTGAGTTCCGAGGCTTTGTAAAGGGCTGTGCATCACAGCAGTGGAACAGCTTCAAGGAGCGTGAGGTGAGTAAACGAAGGATATGTTGTAAGGCTGACATTGACTCTCGTCTGGCAAGCCTATCGCAGAGGATCGTTTTGCCCTGCAGCTGTACTTTCTTGATAAGCGCGAAGGATTTGCTAGCGTGGACCGAGGGCTCTTGCCTGTCTTTAAGCTCAGGTCACCGCAGACCACGCTTCTTCCTACCACATTCTGGTATTTGTATTCATGGTTGACAAGTTAACGTGGTAAACGCGGACGCAGTAAATGCTGATGAAGATGTGTCTCTCTTTGCGAGCAGACATTGCTTCTTCAACCTTCGCCTCACAAACGCCATGCGACCAGCGTCGGAACACAATGGCACAATGATCAAGGATGGAAAGCCGATTGAGACGATGGCCATCGGAGACAGGATCGCGTTACGCCACCTCATCGAGCAACACGTTTGTCCTTTCAATATACCGACTTGCCAAGGCTGCTGCTTCCAAGCTGAGGAACAATCAAGGAAGTCACGACACATGGACGAACTCATTTTCTGGCAATCAATGGCCGATATCACCGGACTCAAGTCCGTGGAATTGAATTGGCAACAACTCAAACAGGTCTTCGCCTCCTCATATTGGTCACCGAGCGTAGTCTCGCATTCGAAATACTTTCTTCGAGTATTCCAATGGCTTGCACCTGCACAAAGCTTGGCTATGAATGCCGCACACGATGCTTTATGCTTAATTTATCTGGGAAGCAGATATTGCGATCAGAGACTTCTCATAGAAGGACAAGTACGACATGGCGCGGCATTGAAATGCATGCAGCAGGCAATTGAGAAGCCCGACGAAGAAAGCAAGGATACGATCCTTGGGGCAGCTTACACACTCGGTCATTGTAAGTGCACATGATCCTTGATCCTTCAACGAAAAGCTCTCAAGCGACGAAAGGTATAACGAGGTCGTGCATCCATGGCTACTGCACAGTATCTCTTGGCTTCAATTGCACACTTCTTCGCCACACATCTGCAACTCCTCGCAACCGTGCTGACTTGCTTCATTTAGGCGAGATATTTCTAGCCGTCTCACAGCACACGCAAGGCTGGATTGGTCACATGGGCGGATTTCAGGCCTTGATCGAGCTTAGAGGCCCTCAATCATTCAGGACGCCGTTCGCACGGGCGATGCTGCACAATGTCCGCCAAGTCCATGTGATGGAATCATTTTTGAAGCGCAAGGCATCATACCTGGCAGCACCAGAATGGATCGCGAGCGCCGGAGACATGAAATCGCTAGCCTCTGAAGCTGTGAGCATGGCTCATTTGGTAGGAGTTGCAATCGAAAAGAGCGACAAGATGTGCTTGCTCAGTCAAGAGCGGTCAACGGAGATCGACATCATGAATCTGCTCTCGGAAATGCTTGAGCTGGAAGATGATTTGAACCAGTAAGTCACATGGTAACTAGCTAAACAAGTCGCTGGCTCACCTCCTGCATAGATGGCTTGTGGACTTTTCGACCTGGTCCAATAGTCAAGTGCCGTTCCCTGTGGTCAGTACGGAACGAGGATTTCCCTCCTTCAGGAGTCGCCTGGGTCGCCTTGTAGACATCGTCCCGCGAGCCATCGAGTTCCCATCATTCCTGGCGGCCACCAGCCATTGCTACATCTGGATCTGTCTTCTCTTGCTTCGACAATCAATCCTGAATGTATCTCGGCTGCATCCCTATCCTCTTCTGCGTCCAGACAACCAAGACGCCGTTTTGCTAGCAGCAGTCGATGAGACCGCGGAGAACTTGTGCCAAAGCATCGCCTACTGCATGAATGGCGACTTCGGCTATGCCGGGATACTCGCCTGTGGAGGACCTCTCTACTTTGCGTCTCAGTGGTATAGACAACGAGATGCCACCAAGCTACTATGGTGTGAGCGCGTCACGGCGTCACTTCAGCGCGATGTGCTTCTTAGTGGATGTCTCAGCACTTCACTCAACCTCCAAAAGCCGGTTTTCACATGGTGGATGTTACCAGACATCTTCACGAATCCTCTGGAACCAGTGTCAAACCTCACAAAGCACGTTCGTGGCTAGGACTGCCTGTCAAAAGGCGAATGCGGGTCGCGCTTCTTGATCCGTGCATACGTGCAGATGCCGTTTCATAGCTCGATCTTCGTCATCGGCTCACTACTCGCATGCGCCGACACACCTGTACGCATGCGCACTTCTGGTCAGCGCTCACCATAAAACATCAGCCAGCCGGACTTCGCGATAGTCACCACTACCGCCTTTCGACAACACCTCGCATGATGGAGGCAAAAGACAAACGGCCCTCCAAGGCGAAGCTGAAGGCGACGGCCGCTGCTCGCAATGCAGTCTTCGATACAGCAGAATTGCTCGAGAACATCTTCTTGCTTCTACCACCCTGGCAAGTGCTTGTGGCTAAAAGCGCATGTCGGCAATTTCGTACCATCGTCGCAACCTCGCCGGCTCTGCAAGAGGTGCTCTTCTTAAAAGCTTCGAACAAGAACATGGCGGCAGAACGATGGGCCATCGTCAGAAAGGATTGGCAAGACCACGACGGCCATTCTTTCGATTTCGCGATCTCGCCACTCCCACGCCCAGGTGTCAAGATATTGGTCAAGGGTCTAAACGTGGTCACTCCGAACCCAATGATTACCGTTTATCCCCACCATGACCCTTGGAGCGCTTACAGACAGCATGCATGCCGCATTTACACTAGGCCAAATGATTCGGACGTACTGTACGTACAGAGCAAGATACAAGACCGCATTCTACAACCCGCCCCCGCTGGCACGGAGTCTTGGCAGCACATGAACATCACAGACCCACCATGCACCTCCGCTACACTGGAGATCCAATTCCGCTTTGAGAATCGCCCTTATGCCAAAAGCATTGAGGTCACGGCTTTCGACAGAAGTGGCATCACCATGAATAAGCTCCTCCACAGTGCTACTATGGATGAGCCGAAGTCGAAGCACTATGAAGTCAAGATATTCGAGACATTGACAGGTTACAGGCGGCCTGCAGGCAAGAGCGTCCGTCAGATTCTGGACGACATGATGAAGTCTCGTTCTCATCAGAATTTGAAGAATCACCTAAAGCACATGCTTTTTTGGATACCTAGAAGCGTGGCTGCGACCGAGGAGGAGCGAGAGGAGGTTCAGAAGGAATTCGCAGGACGCAAGGATGACGGGATTGAAGCAGCATGAGCAGAGAGATACCACTGACACCTGGAAGGCGACCAGCGGAATTGAGCTGGTGGCAAAGTCGCCAGTGACGGGCGCAAGGCTCATTGACCGAGCACATACCTCTGTACTGACTAGTCCCACATTAGCATATGCATGAAAGAGCGAGGCATGAGCACTTACCCGTCGAAGCATCTCAAACCTCTGTGCCGAGCGCATGTACACAGCACGATACTGTTCAATCGTCTCCTGAACCACATCCATCTTAGTTCTCCGTCCCTCACACACAGCCTTCATCTTCAGCTCCATCTCCTTGCGTAGAAAAGGTCGTGCCAAGCTGATTTCATGACCCATCTGTTCGTAGCCTTGAATCAACGCCACACCGAGAGTGCTTGGAATAAATTCTTCCACTCCAGCAGTCCTTTCACTACCGCCATTACCTCCACCACGTCCACCACGTCCTCTGCCTCTACCTCGACCGCCTCGTCCGCGACCGCGGCCACGACCTCTACCTCTTCCAGCTGGCTCATCGTCCTCACTAGACATTTCCACTGGCTCCTGACCAGCTTGACGACCACGAGCTCTAGTCATCACATACTCGCGCGCTTTTATGGTAGCGATATGCTCCGCCATTGTCGCATCCGTGCCGATCCCATTCGCATCCATGAGCGCAATCAATTCCGGCTCAGTCAAATATCCTGGCGGAGTTGTCTGGCCTTCATGAATGTTAGCTTCCGTAGGCTCGAATGCCTCGCCTTCTTGGAAATCAGGTAACTCTTGACTGCTCGTCCATTTATCGTAGGGATAGACATCGAGGTAGTTGCGTTGTAAGACAGTCAGGCCGGATGCGTTGAACGTTTCGGAGCCGTAAAGGATGCTGATCTCAGTCTTGGAGCCTTTCGCGTCGTCGCTGCAGCATGCGAGGAATCTTCGACAGACGAATTCGTATACACGTCGTTCATCTCCGTTGAGGACAGAGTTATCGGCGAAGTTGACTGGATGAATTGGGGGATGGGCTTTATCGTTGTGATTTCCGTTTCGTGGCTGAACGAAGCCGCCGTTCATCAAGTGCTGTGCATACTGACTCCAGGCTGCTTGGCCGTTTGCTTGCTTCTGGACGATGGCTTGCAAATTCATGCCGCGGTCGAATTGATCAGTCTCGGTTCGCGGATAGCTGATGAAGCCTCGTTGGTAGAGCCCTTCTGCGATGTTCATCACATGTTGACTGTTCATACGCAGAAATCTGCTACCGCACTTCTGGAGCTCCACAGTAGTCAATGGAAGCGGTCTCCACTTGCTCGTCGGCTTAGTCTGTACTTTCGTGACTCTCGCGAGCCGAGCATGCAGGCAGCGCTCGAACAGGATAACCACAATCATGCGATCGAAAAGATGCTGCCGAGCCCAGTTGAACTTGACCTTGACGCCATCCTTTTCGTGCATGACTTTGATGCCCCAAAACGTTTCAGGAACGAAATTCTGTACGCGAAAGTATCGTTCGACCACAAAGCCGAGAGTTGGGAATTGGCAGGGACCATAGCTGATAACGCCTTTGCCTGGCTCTCTGCCCAGCATTTCTTGAAGGCCCATAGTCAACTTTCTGGTAAAGGACGCACCAATTCGAAGGTCGAGCTCCATTCTGGCATAGACCGCATTCGCTTGAGCATCATCGAGAGTGCCTGGTCGGCGCGCGGCGTTGAGCACATGTTGCTTCTCAATGTTGGAGAATCGAGCTCGAACAATCCTGCCATTGCTGAGGCCAGGATTAGATTTGAGAGCACAACTTCGGATCTCTGCGCCAATGTTCTCTCCTTCTCGATCACAGTCAGTCCAGATGTAGAGATATCGCACGCCTCGAGCTTGGCGTTCAATGTTGTCTGCGACGGGCTTCTTATCGTCCGCAACGAAAGTCTCAATCTGAGCTTCAAAGAGATCTCTTGGATCGCAGCTATTCCAGCCCTTGTACCGACGCTCGAAGTCCGACATCATTATATGTCCGAGCACCGATGTCATGGTGACTTCGCATTGTCCCCAGTCCGGAAAGTTGAAGCTGAACTTGTAGTTTTTGACATACTGATTGCCTTGAATACTGTGCTGCATACACTGTCAGCCTGTAAACAAAATTTTCGTTGGCGTTTCTGCTCACAGCTTGAACATCGCCGCCACCTAGATGCTGAGCGACTGCCTTTGCGATGGACGGCTTCTCAGCCACACACAGCACCCTTGTCACTACCATCTTGCCACTTGACAAGATATATGAGTCTCGACTTCCGCTTCCTCATAGTAACAGGAGACCAATATTTCTGTGATGGCCGAAAACTATTCAAGTTCAGAATAGTCAAGACGCGTAGAAGTCGCGTCGAGGGTAGAGTTTGAGTTTGAGGGCCCACTTTTCAGGCATTGACAAGGCAACCACAAATCGCTGCTTACCTTACCCAGCTTCCAAAGTTCCAATTACCAACACCACACAAGCTCTCTACCACGATTCAGCATTCATATACAGTCACAGCCATTACATCCTACAGGATCTCAGAATACTTCGGGAGAATGGTCCAGTGGTAGGGCACAGGCGCCTCGATTCATTAGAGGTGGGCAATTCATTAGCCCATGCTTCATTCATTGATTAACAAGCATGTTCTGGATGTCAGTTCGAGTCTGACTTCTCCCAAATCTTTTTCTTTTTCCTCTTTTGGTGCCGCACTTGAGCATTTTTTACTGCACCTGAGATGATGGGCGCATTTCGCTTCTCCCAAAGTACACATTTGGTTCAAAAGGGTCTGCTCATTTTTTACGATGCTTTCTATGGATCCCAAGGCCCTTTCGCTCGCACTCCGGTCAAGATATCCGGCAGCCCATCTTCTTTGACGAGCAGAATATCTTCATGACGGACACCGAACTTGTCGACGAGATAAATGCCAGGCTCGCTCGTGAACGTCATTCCTGCCTTCAACAATGTCTGAGTGTTGCCCTTGTTGAGGTAGGGAGACTCATGCGCCTTGATACCAATGCCATGCCCGACTCTATGCGTGAATGCACCACCATATCCAGCATCCTCAATCACGCCGCGAGCTGCTAAATCGACATTGGCACAAGTGCCGTTCTCATGTAACGCATGAATGCTGGCAGTCTGGGCATCAAGAACGATGTCCCACACTTTCAGCTTCTCTTTGACGTCTTCGCTCAGAGCAGTAACCTCAGCTTCACTCTCGGGTTTCTTGAAGAAAGGAGGGAAGAAGCTCCGGCAGATGTCGCTGGAGTAGCCGTAAAGATGCGCTCCGACGTCGATGAGTACCATAGTCTCCCTCTCCAGAACCTTGTCACCATCTGTGCCGCCGTGTGGATTCGCGGCATTCTCATCGAAGAGCACAATGTCGAAGAAAGGGTCCATACCAGCAGAGCGCATGGTGTTGTCGAGAACCCACATGACTTCATCCTCAGTGAGCCCAGGAGTCAAGCACTTTCTCATAGCACGGACAGACTCGACTGTTCCAGTGTTGACGGCTCGCAGGATGCCGACCTCTGCGTCAGACTTGGTCTGACGTACTCGCTCGACTGCTCCACCAAGACCATGAACATCGAAACCATTGATACTAAGACCGCGAGAGATGAAGTCTCGCATTTCTTCGTCGACCATGACTTTGGGCGATGTCTTCTTGTGAGATGCGAATATTGGCGACGAAAGGAGTGTTGCGTAAGGGTTCCAGTGCTCCTCATAGGTCACAACAGAGATCTCCTTCTCAAACGGCATCTTGAGCAATCGGGCTCTCTCAGCTTCAAAAGAAGGTACAAGAAAGGTTGTGTTGGAGACAATCTTGCCATCTTCGCCTTTCTCGGGACGAACGACCATCACGAAAGGCCTCTCTTCAGGTTCCCATACTTCCCAATCAGGCTGCGATACGTTTGCGAAATACTCGAATGTATAGCCTGGCTCTACCATGAAAGCTTCGAGACCGTCTTCGTGCAAAGCTTCAGCCAACCTATCTCTTCTGGTCACGAATTCTGACACCGGCAATGGCTTCGCAGTCTCCAAGAATTTGAGGCCAGTGTCCTTGCGAAGGTTTTGAATAGAGCATTTCTGGAACTGTTTCAGATGCCGTGGAATGTCCTTCAATGGAAGCCCTTTTGATGATATATCACAACCAACAGTCGCCTTAGAAGTGATGCTCCAATTCGTTGATATGGATGTCCAGGGCTGCCAGAACGCTAGAGGTATGAGCGTGGCCAGCCAAATGGCGACTAGAGTCCTCTTAAACTTCGAGCTTCTTTGCGTTTCTGAATTGCCCTGCCATTGCGGCAGACCTTGGTATTTTGACGATGCCATTTTATGAATTTGTTCAACGAAACTGTTCAAAAGCAAGAGCTCTGGATGAGTTCGAGTGGCAGGCATCGGGCAATCGGCAGCAATTTACCCGATAGGCGAGCGGCCAAGACAAAAGGTCTACGAGGCAGGGATCGATTGATTGTGATGGATGTCGTTCTTCTGGCAACATTGCCAAAATTTATAAGTGCCAAATTATACCAAATTGATCTTGAACATGCAACGCTTCTGTGCCCTGCAGACACAGATCACGAATAAGACCCAGGAGTGGGACAGCAACGTTCTGGCCACTCTCATCGCAGGGCAGCAGCGAAGTCCGTGATCTTCCCATTAAGCCATGACTTCTTGCTCTGACTCTCCTTGCTGCTGTTCCCTTTGATCCTACAGCAGCTATTCGGGTGCTCCAAAATGCTGCTGCCATCGCGCCGTACTGTCCGCCCACAAGTACATCTGGCGCTGCCTTCTGGCAGTTCATACTCGTACTCCATCAAGCCTTTCTCCACGCAGTGCTTGATTGTGGAGCTCTGGGTGGTGTCAACGACGGCCTCACAGAGGCATTTGATCTCCCGCTCACCCAAGGCTTTTCCGTCGAATTGCGTGCTGCCGTCGGGGTTGATTCTGATGCCACAAGAACAGATTCCAGAGTGCCTCGGAATCTGACGACCACATCGTGCTCTAGGACACGTCATGGGACTAGGTTCGTGGCGCGAGCTTCCATCGGAATATACTAGGTACTTGCAAGTGCATCTGACACAGCCTTGTGGGAGGTCCAGATAGATCCGAGTAGTGTCGTTGTGCTTCCCACATCTACATTTTATTGCTTTTGGGTCTGGAGATAACAATTGCAGCGGCTTTGTCGCGGCAGGTGCTCTGGCCACGGCCTTCCAGCGAGATGGACCGGAGTGAGGTATATTGGAGGACGTGGCGCTCATCAAAAGCTCGAGAGTCTCGGAGTCCTCGATAGGCTGCACCCGCGGTAGAGACTCTACGGCTTCTTCGTAGGATGGTGGGGGCTCGTTGTATTCATCGTTGACAGCTGCTTTGGTCATATCGAGATTCTCCTTCTCTGCCATTTTCACATAACTTGAGAGTCTAGAGTCATGGGCGCAAGAAGGCTTCTTGACATAATATGGGGCACATTTGGGGCAGTGAGAGCTCTGCAGTCATTGTGCAAACCGTACGCCTTACCGTGGCTGAGTAGCTTTGTGCTGCGCAGGTCCAGATATCGAACGCCTCGTGACCAGATAAATGGCGATGATGCCAGGCTTGTTCGATGAGTCCATGCATGTGGCGTCCGTCAGATGCGCCTGCAGTGAGTCAGCGATGCGAGACGAGAGGAGGTGATGATGGTGTAAGAGCAAGAATGCAGTGTTGCCGGTGAAGAGTGCAGTGGCAGGTGCCGTTGTTCGCAAATTGATTGGTGACTTGATTGCAGCCAATCAATTGGGTTTAGGCTTCGGCGCTAGCAACAATACGCGAACGGAACCTCAGTGTCTCGATACATCTCGCTTTCCATCAGCAATAATTCCCTTTCTTCTTCTTACATCCACCTCGCCCTTCGCAATCTTCGACGGCAGCAGACCTTAGCGTCCACAACTTTGCTATTGCTGTTGTCCCCTCGAGTGCGCCATTATTCCATAATCTCCGACAATGAGCAGCATCCTTAACCAGGACTTCCCCGATGAGGAGGAAGACGACTTCAACCCAGCGCCTCAGGATGATAGCGACAACGAGGACGACGCGAAGCCTGCAGTCGGAGATGACGACGAAGAGCCCGCGCAAAGTCGATCGCGAGGCCGAAGCGCGCCAGGAGATGAAGATGATGAGCTGAAGGAGGAAGGAGACGAGGTTAACGGCGATGATGACGGCCAAGACGGAAACGACGACGAAGAGGACGAGGAGGAAGAAGAGGAAGAAGACGAAGACGAGGATGATGACATTGGTCGACCAGCGAAGCGACGAAGGCAGAGACGGAATCAGTTCATTGATGTCGAAGCCGAAGTCGACGAGGACGATGAGGAAGAACCAGAGGAGGAAGATGATCTGCCTGGTGAAGAGATGCACCCAGATGACCTTCAGGAATTGCCACCGGGTGCAGACAAGGATGATCGCGCACACAGAGAGCTCGACCGGAGACGAGAGCAGGAGGAAGCCATGGACGTTGAGGAGACTGCTGCCCGACTGAAAGAGCGATATGGCAGGCAGCAACGTGCTACCGGCTCTGCATCGGGCGTCATCCCTCAACGCTTGCTCATGCCGTCTGCGGATGATCCTCGTATCTTCGCCATGCGATGTAGGCCAGGCAAGGAGCGCGAGATCATATTCGCTATTCAGAACAGGACAATTGAGCGACAGAGATCGCGCGAGCCTGTCCAGATCTTCTCTGCCTTTGAGAGATCAGGCACTGTCGCCATGGCTGGCCGAATATACGTTGAAGCACGACTCGCGGATCATGTTACGGCTGCACTCGATGGTATTAGCAATGTTTTCATGGGGACCAAGCCTTTCATGATTCCGGTCGAAGAGATGCCAGATTTGCTCAAAGTGAAGAAGAGCAAAGAACTCCAGCCTGGCATGTACTGCCGGCCGAAGCGTGGTCTCTATGCTGGTGATCTTGCAATGATTGAAGAAGTGGAGGCAAATGGCACTGAAGTGCAGCTCAAGCTTATCCCTCGTCTGGACTACGGTCTCACAGAGGACGCAAACGCTTTAGCAGCTGGTGCGATGGAGCCTGATGGTCATGGCGGTATGAAGCGCAAGCGAGTGCCTCAGCAGTTCAAGCAACGACCACCCGCCCGACTCTTCAGCGAGAACGAGGCCAAGAAGAAGCATAGCAGGTATCTTGGTCGTCCAGGTGGTATGTCAACCAACATTTGGACCTACCAGGGCAAGGACTATGTGAACGGCTTTCTTGTTGATACCTTCCGGATTGCCCACTTGCAGACCGAGAACGTAAACCCAACACTTGAAGAGGTCACTAAATTTGCTGCTAGCACCGACGACGGCACGGAGAATCTTGACTTGGCTGCGCTCGCTCAGACGCTAAAGGCTAGTGCTGGTGCGGATTACTTGCCTGGTGACAAAGTGGAGATCTTCCGCGGTGAGCAGAAAGGTGTCACTGGCCGTGCCAGCGAAGTCTACAACGATGTGATCAAGATCAAGGTGGAAAGCGGATCGTTGGCAGGCCAAGTTGTCGAAGCACCCATTCGAGATCTGCGCAAGAACTTCAAGGAAGGTGACCATGTCAAGGTCATAGGAGGCAGCAAGTACCAAGAAGAAGTCGGCATGGTCGTTCGCATCAAGGACGATCGCGTCACCATTCTTACCGACAGCAACCAGCAAGAGATCAGCGTTTTCGCAAAGGATTTGCGCGAAGCCACGGACAGTGGTGGAACTGTTGGCACGAGCAAGTACGATCTCTTCGATTTGGTCCAGCTTGACGCATCTACTGTTGGCTGTGTTGTCAAGGTAGATCGAGAAAGCCTGCGCATTTTGGATCAGCTAGGGGCAATTCGTAACGCATTACCTTCCAGCATATCGAACAAGATTGAGAAACGCAGAGAAGGCGCACCTGCAGTCGATCAGCAAGGAAACGAGATCAAGAACGAAGACAAGATCAAGGAGTATGGTGGCGAAGGCAGAGAAGGCAAGGTGTTGCACGTGCACCGCGGCTATGTCTTTGCTCAATCTAGGGAATTGAGAGACAACGCCGGCGTGTTCGTTGCACGCACCAATAATGTCCTGGTTATGGCTGCCAAGGGTGGTCGTATGGGAGGAGGTGTCGATCTTACGAAGATGAACACAGCGATCAAGGGACCAGGAGGTGCAGGAGGTGCGGGCATGCCGCCTCCCATGCAGAAAGGTCGCGACAGGCTCATCGGCCAAACTGTGCGAATCAAAGTCGGCAATTACAAGGCTCATAAGGGCATTGTGAAAGAGACAGATGCCCACGGCGCACTCGTCGAAATTCATGGTAAGACGAAGAAGCTCAATTTTCCAAAGGAGAAGCTAGCCGTAATTCACCCCACGACTGGCGAGAAGATCTGCGAAGATGCAAGCACGTTCGGTACTGGACGCGGTGCTGGCCCACCCGGACGTCCTCCACCATCAGGCATGCCGCCTGGCAGAGTCCCGACTTATGGTGCACCACCGATGGCGACTGGAGGACGGACACCAGCTTACGCTATGGGAGATGGAGGCAGAACTCCAGTCGGACGGACGCCAGCATGGCAAGGATCCGGTGGTCAAACTGCCTATGGCGGAGGTGGCATGACATCGTATGGAGGTCAAACAAGCTATGGCGGTGCGACATCGTACGGCGGCGGATCTGTTTGGGGTGGTGGAGGTGGAGCTGTAAGTTCTAAATTGACTTTGCAGCATGAGACAGTTACTGACAAAAATCTGCAGGCATCGACATGGAACCCCAACGCTGGCGGTGGCAGAACTCCAGCATACATTGCCAATAGCGGCAGCAAGACTCCTGCATACGGCGGCCTCGAAGCACCAACGCCAGGAGCTGACTACTCGGCGCCCACACCAGGTGCAACCTACCAAGATCAACCCACTCCAGGCGCATTTAGAGGTGGCCAGTATCAGACACCGGCGAACTACGCTACTCCTGGTGGCTTTCCAGAAACACCTGCGCCGTATGCTGCAGAGACGCCAGCACCTTCAGCCGATGATGGACCACGTTACGAGTAGAGTCCGTATCGATGATCTGCATCGTAACCACACTTTTGGAGTTTTGCGAAGACAAAATGCTCGTGGTTGTAGCATAGCGAAGGTTGGGTGTTATGCAATTGTATCAGTAACTTCATTTTATGGAGCAGACCGAATGTCTCGGACTAGATAGACGATTCAAAGAGGCGAAGTGCCTTTGTCCATTACCATTTCTATGCGAAAAGAACTTGCTGTTTCTTCTCTTGCGGCGAGCTGGGGCTCAATCACGTTCGACTTTCGAAACTGAGCGAAAGTCAAACAATTCTAGCATTACAGAGCAAAAAGTATGGTTCTCCCAGCTTTTCAAGTACTCTACAGTAATCCATGCAAAACATGCAAGATCTCACCACAGAACGTGATCTGCAGTATCTCCAACATTGCTTGCCCTGTCATGGTCATCGACTTGTGTTGATCCTCAGTTCGCTCAGAAAAGCTCCTCCAGGCCTGCAAGAGCTACGCCAGGATCTCACGCAATTCATCACTGCGAATGCTTCTCTACAACACCCCCTCTCATCCTTCAGACCATCTCCCTCGCCTCATCCAACCCAACTCCTCCCAGCAACCTCCTCCAGCACATCCCCACTCCTAACCTCAACCTCCCAAACCTTGCCCTTCTCCTCCTCAGTATCAACCAGACTCATTCCCAACTCAAGATCATCCGTAATCGCCAATTCCTTCCCATCACTTCTCCTCTTATAGCAAATCCAGAACTCATCAATAGGATCAGTCCATTTCTTCGCCACAATCTCAGCCCCAACACGCGTCAACTCAAGACTACTCAAATCCTTGAGGTTAGAGTCATCTGCTAAGAGGGAAGTGAGACGTTCTGTGAAAAATTCTTCTTTGCCAATGGATGGGTTGTGTGTGGTGCCGTTGCGGACTATGAGACGACGTGTGTTGCGGTATATTTTCTTGATAGCGGCGTTTTTCGTGCGGGCACCTCGACCGGGCGTTCGAGGGGCTATTGGATGAGGACCTGGCAGTAAGGAAGCGACGTGACGTTTGTGATCCCAGGTTGTTTCGTCGCGGAGGAAAGGTGTGGTTTTCAGGTCTTGGGATTCCGTTGCGAAGAGGTCGCGGAGGGATTTGAGGCGGATGTCGTAGGGGACGCGGGCGATGCGTTTGGGTTCTGGGTCGTAGTCTTCTGGCATCTGGTAGCCGAACCTGGAGGAGTTAGTAGATGGTGTGGTGAGATGGGAAGGGGATGAGACTTGTACCATTTGTTGTCCATTTCTGGTTCCATTGGCATTGGGTCTGGGGCGAAGTACTCGAGGAATTCGGACATTACTTCGGAGACGAGGTCCGCCCACTCGATTTGGCCGATGTTCTTGTAGGATGTGAACATCCAGTACATGAGTTCCTCGCCTTCGCTCACGGTGAGGTCTTTGAATACCATCTCTTCTGAGGCGAATTGGCCTGATGGTCGAAGAAGCTTGTGGCGCACGGAATCTCGAACCTGGGCTAGGTCAGTATGAGTTGATCATTGCGCGTGATGTCAAGCATACCTTATCCATCTCATCCCAAGTGCAGTTCCACACCTGACAGCGCTCCATGGCTGTGGTGCGCTCATGACTTGATCGGTAGCGGCGAAATGATGCTGCGTCTGCTGGCGGCATGCCCGCCCGGGGTATAGTTGAGTCGTTCTTCCTGGCCATCTTCGTAGGGGATTTCATGTTTGCGGTGATGTTCAAGCGTGACTGCGCGCGATCATGCTCAGTGTAAAGAGTCTCGAGAGTGATGATGGTGAATGGCGATGCCAGGTCAGGAAGACGGCGATGATTTCAATTGTGTAAACAAACATTGAAAATCCGGCCAGACGGCATGTGCGTGAAGCTCATGCACAACCGTTGAGAGCTCGGCAGTACCTCAGCCCTCACAGTGTGACTAGGAAAGCCAGCGTATGGTTTGAAGTAGTCCACAGACTGAAGCAGAAGCGCTCCAGGTCCTTAGCTGTCAGCAATTCATATTGCTCCAGTCGTGGACACTTCTTACAAGCTCTGTGCGCACTATCGCTGCTGTTGCCATGTCCTCCCTCCTCCCTCCTGCCTCTTGGCACCATCACTGATCAACGAAATCTGGATGTTGCCAGTCGCCGGAAGATGCATGGCATCGAGGACCTCGACCTGCCTTGAATCGGCATGTCTTCGTTGTGTCCACTTGCATATCGTTCAACCAATTTGGCTTTGCTCTTGCCTGCTTGGCCACATCCAGTTCTTGAAGTCCTTGTAGCTCCAGCCAACCGTCTCCTTGACTTTCTCCTCCACTCGCTCCAGCTCGCTCCTCGGATCAAACTTGGCCGTGGCCTTGACACAGACCTTGCCATCTATCGTCTCTAGCGTAGCAAAGTACTCGTGGTTCGTGATCCCAAATCGCACATTGTCTTCCGTGGCCCAAGCCGGCTGCACTCTTACAACATGAAAATTGTCTGCATAAGTGGGCTTTACATAGTCAACGCTCAACTGTGCCGGTTCTTGAGGGACTGCTGTAGGCGCTGGGATTGTAGCATGATTGCCAGCTCCCGGCAACCTTTGCGGTTTGACAGCAGCGTTGAAGTTCTTGTCCATACCATGCCTTTCCAAGCTCGCAGCAAGCGCGATCTTTTCAGTCAAAAGAGTAGCCAGCAAACCTCCATGCGTTACTCCTGGCCATCCACTCAACGCACCTCCAAGCCATACGATTGCCACCAGCTTCTTATCCCCTCGATCCCAAAACTGTCTTTCAACTCCCAAGCCCTTCGCTCCTTGCAATGCGTCCGTCAACCTGTCATGAAACGGCAGCATCTCGCTCCTGTCCGGCCCTGCGCTCACAGCCGGCATAATCTCGACCCATCCTCCTTCTTCGCCTCGAAGCATCTTGGGCACAGCCAGACATTTTCCGCGCAACACTTTTACTCGAAACTCCTCTTCTATGCGCTGGTTCAGATCTGCCATGAGCACATTGTCTTGGTCAGTGCCAGCTTGTGGCATGCGCGATGCTGGGGAAAAGAAGTTTGCCAATGCACCGCCCGTTAAGAGGCCTAGTAAGAGAGGCGCGGAAAGCCATAAGTATCGTACTCTACTTCGTGGTGTAGCCTTGGGAGATGTTTTGGGAACTGTGACTCGGACGTTGGGTTGAGTTGTGGTGGACTCGTGTCGTCGCAGACTTCGATGTCTCAATCGTGGAATCGGTCGCAGACTGCGCAGGACAAGAGGCCGTAGGGCACTCATTGTATCGTTATGAAACGGTAGAAAGTATTTAGGATCACGAAGGAAGTCGCTGCTATTGCGTCGGCAAAACTTGCCGCATGTCATTCACCTCGGCGCTCAGGAACCATCGAAGCAGGGACCAGGAGTTCTATCAATTACGATAACAGAGATGCGAGCAATCGCCTCAGATGCGATCAAAACATCGATATGGTCGAAGCAATAGGGAGACCATCGTCGCAGTCTAGATAAGATATCGACCCTCATCTTCACAATGGACTCATCGCAACTCTCCCGACTCCCACCAGGTAGGTACTCTGGTCAATCAATGCACAGGAGCCATTTAGAACCCACACTGACCTCGATCGCAGAGATCAGAGATCAAATCTACCACACTCTCTTCACATCCAAATACGCCGTCACGCTACAATCCGGACATGTCCAACATCCATTAACAATAACATGTCGACAAATCCGCCAAGAAACTCTGGCTATGTACTATGCATTAACAAGATTCAATGCACATCTTGGTAAAATCGATCTCTTCCCGAACGAAAAGCTGTCCTGAAGTTTCATAGATGACGGCCCAGCAACACCCCTAGCAAAATGGCTTACAACCCTTGGACCAAAACTCACATTAATCCTTGGGGAGGTGAATATTTGGGTAAGTCTTTGGGCGAGAGATCATAAGAACATAGGGGTATTAAACCCCTTGCACACAGCTTTATGAGTACTGACGCAATCCCAGGACATGCATATGCTCAACGGCACACTATACGGCGAAGACAGAACTCAAGAACTACTAAATCGTGCTGCCCCCGACGAAGACGAATATTACATCCTACGACCAATTGGGAACTGGGTGTTCAATCGAGGCTGGTACTTGAAAGATATCATTTTATCCTTACACTCCATGGGATTAGGTCTTTCGAGGATCTGCATCAAGAATTCATCTCCTACGGTCAAATTGACTTCTGATTTTGCGATTGTACGATTGACGAAGGCGAATCAGGGGGAGATTTTCAAGGATGAGTATACGGAAGTCAATAGTCTTGCGAAGCAATTTGGGCTTACTGAACGTGCGAGAGAGAATTTGATTTTGCAGCTTGCGGCTGGTGAGAGGACGGTGACGTTGCAGGAAAGGCATAGGAAATTGATTTTGGAGTTTGATGAGGGTGATGGAACGAGGTTGACGAGTATGAGGCAGGTTTTTACGAGTGAGTCTTTGGCGGATGTGGATTGGGCTGCGATGAGTGGTGGTATTGAAGATTCTCACGACTGAGGACTACGGTCTAGCATTATTGCATGTTAGTTTTTGCCCCGTCAATGTGAGACACTCGGTCAGGTCGTATTGCAACATTGCGGAGTTCTTGAGGCTTCTCGACCTACAAGTCGCTCGCCAGCCAGGACAAGTTGCTTCGAGCTTCATCAGCTATGGAATCGCTTTGCTGCAAGCAAAGGGCTCGAAGGACCAGAGTAGTCACACAGAACGTTTCGATTGTCGCAGCAAAGTGAATGGCATTTGCTTGGGCATCATCAGTACGGTTGCTGCACGACACGTCTTCGTCCAAACGGCGTGTGATGAATCGATACAGAAAAGTGCAGACTTCCACGCGGCCACGTGCTGCTGTTAGAGAAGGATCGTCCACGCAAGACGTCGAAGGATTGCAGATTGTGATGACCGTTGAGCAGACGTTGCAGATAGCCGTTCAATACGAATTGCCATTGAGTCTTGACATGTCCAAGACATCTTTTCACAGATGACGAAGACGAGCACTCGAATTGCAGTCAGAAAGTGGTGACGAAGTCGTAATTTGCCTCATGTGGATGGCGTACAGCGGTGAACTGACGCGATATGATGGGAGAGAATGGTTGGCGGAGGACAGATTGGAGATCATCAAGCTGAGGCGCGCGAGGCACGTGAAAGCAATAGAGTTCTACCGCTTGCGACGGTTGCACCACTAGCGTCTCGACCAGGTTCAGTCGCCGTGGCACAGAATTCCCTCCGAGGTCGATTCCACGGTCGCACAAGCAAGATCTAAAAGTTCGAAAAAGGAGCGAAGAGTTCCAGAACACCTCAGAAGTACATGTTGGTGCCACGGCGATGGCGGAGTGAAGTAAGTGCGTTGCAGAAGTGACGATTCTCGAAGGCAGACGACAGGCACCCCAGCTTGCTTAGTCGGCTGGTAAGACCGTCTAGCGCACGTAGCTTTTCGGATCACCGCTAGGAGTTCAGCTGCGGAGTGGAGAGCAGCTGGCGCGCGTTTTCCTGAAAGCCTGTTAAGTTCCCTGCCTTTTCCCGACCTGCTGCGCTTGCCTCCTCTGGCCTTCTCTAAACCTCATACAGAGTCGCAAACACATTGGGAAAGCAGCTAACCTCTGCGAGAGTCAATCGTCAGACAACCCGAACCAGCCCTGCTCGCATCGACAGAACCACACTGCTGTGTAGCAGCTGCTTGAGCCACATTTCTGGTGCATTGTACGCTGCAGTTGCGGTGTGAACGGCGAGCGTGCGAGCGAGCATTGCAGCGAGAGAAATCGCGACCGGGACTGGCTGGCTGAGCGATTCGGACATTGCCTTACTCACCCACATTCCTCAGACACACACTTTCGCCCAGCCATCTCGCGCGGCAGCACCCAGACAGAAGCTCAGCTCTCCCAGCACCAAGCAACACAGCGAGCAGCCATCCGTTTGCGTCCTTCACTAATCCGCATTCATCTGCCGCCCAGCAGCCTGTTCCTGTCGCTGTTGCAAGCTCGCATCAGCATAGCCTGCGAGGCACAAGCACAAGCACCAAGCACAGCGTCGCAGTCGCTCCTGCGAATCCGATCGCCTCAGGCCTTGGCTTGGCACCTGCCTACCCCGCTGCCGTTCTCCGAGTCGCCATCGCCCAAAATTCACAGAAGCTCTCCCATCCCAACAAGGCAATCCTCCACAGTACTATACTACTTTGAGCAGTGCAGCACAAACACCATGTCGGCTGAAGGAGTCCAGGACCTCAACGCCAACGACCACGAGCAGGAGGAGCTCGAGAATGGCGGCGTCGAGAGCCGCGGCGTCAAGCGTCAACGCACCTCCACCGCTGCCGACGACGACGACGATGATGACGACAAGCCTGGTCGCGAGCGTCGCAAGATCGAGATCAAGTTCATCCAGGACAAGTCGCGTCGTCACATCACCTTTTCCAAGCGAAAGGCCGGTATCATGAAGAAGGTGCGTCGTCTTTGAGACGCGTTTGACGCGATCATTCCATCAATGCCATTGCATTACTGACTCGCATTCATCGCAGGCATATGAGCTATCGGTTCTCACAGGCACACAAGTATTACTGCTTGTTGTTTCGGAGACTGGTCTCGTCTACACATTCACCACGCCCAAGCTCCAGCCGCTTGTGACCAAGCCAGAAGGAAAGAACCTCATTCAGGTAAGTCCATCGATTGCATCAAACGTAACCCATACTAATGTTGTTTAGGCCTGCTTGAACGCACCCGAACCCGCCGATAGCAACGGCGTGGACGGCGATGGCTCTGCCGTCGACTCTCCAGAAGAGCAACAAGCCGCGCCGCCGCCCATGCCACAAAGCATGCCACAGCAAGGCATGCCACGAAATCAACCCCAACAGCCTTATATGACCGCCGACCAGCAACAAGCGCTCCAATATCAAGCCTATCTCCAGCAGCAACAGGCCGCGCAACAAGGCGCGTATCCAATGCCGCCGCAGCAACAGATGCACTCGCGGGGTTAGGAAGCTCGCGATGAGATGCCACACTACGACGGTCAGACCGTTGACACCAAAGCGCAGCTCGTCGAGTAAACATGCATGCTAAGGATACAACGGCAGATGATCAATGACACACAAGACCACGGAAAGGACATTTACGGAAAGCAACTGGGACAAGTAACTGACTACGGACGGTCATCAGCGGAATTCATCAACTTCAGAAAGGGATGCGAGGAAGGCGATTTCGGCGTTGCGAGGCGTCGAAAATCAGCTGTGTATTCTGGCGGCGATTACCTCCTTTACAGTGCTCATGGTTATGACTCGGGTTCTTTTGATGCGAGAGTTCTGAAGGTCTTTTAGCTGCTGCTGCTTTTGCTGTGCTGAGTACCAAGTACAAAAGCTATCACTAGTAATACGGAGAGGCTTGATGATTCGATGACGCTTCTCCTCTTCATCCCCCAGGGCGCAGAATACTCTTGGTCTGTACGGCTGCGACACATAGCTTCGTCGATGTGAAATGTATTATACATCTAAGTCTTAAGTATTTCTACAACAAGTCCAAAGATCCTTACAAGTCCTTTCCTCTCTCTATCTGCCACCCCTCCCTCCCATTGGGATGTCCCAGCGTTAGCTCTCATGAGCTCGGAAATACAGGTCTCGAAGCCATGCTCTTTGTCCCTCCTCGTCACATATTTGCCAGGACACAGGACACGCAGGCGAGCAATGTAGGAACTTTTGACTGATCATCTCCATCAAGTATCGAAGCCCCCACGTGAGATGCCTCTTTTCTTCGCCATCTCATCCCAGTCCAGTAAAACGCATTTCATGTATTCATCTCTCCCTCAAAATCTTCCCATTTTCAGACTCAGATAAAGATTTTCCTGATTCTAATTTCTCGATTTTGCTCTGTAATTCTTCTCGTTGTTGAATAAGTTTTTTCTTGGAGAGTTCTAATTGAGAAAGTCTCTCTGTTGGAGTTATGATTTGGGAGATTTCTTGTTTTTGCTGAAGGGCGCGAGTGTTAGCGACCGAACGAAGTGAGGGAGATGAAGGGAAGGGAGGAGAAGGCTCCTCGCTGACGCTCGACCTCGCTAAGGCTCGGTACTTACTTGTTTATATTCTTGTCTCATATTAACTCCTGCTCCATACCAAGCTCCTGTTGCTGTTATTGCTGCTACGCCTGCTGTTGTGGCGTAGAGGCGGAGTTTATTTGAGGACATCTCTAGAATCTTGATGAGGGAGATGGGGACTTGGTTGCGGTTTTCTTGATGGGATGTTGTTGCTGATCCTGGATGGAAGGCTTGGCGTGGAGGTGGAAGGTGGAGGTGTTTTGAAAGCGCAAAGCGCGTACTTCACGTCCTCCATCCATCAAGCATGAAAGAGTGAAATTGCACTGCACTCAAGATGTCGACGAACACAAATCCTACACGTACACCAGGACAGACTCGAAATCAGAACAGACTCTCGACTGTGCCTACCAGCGCGTCAAAGTCGCGACAGTTGAGCCATCTTCATGCTCAACTCGCTCAGTTGACGGCGAATATGTCTGATTTGGAGAATTTGTTGCGCATGACGGCTGTTCAGGCGGAGGGTATGAGGGGTTTGGGAGGGTATGCTGGTGGAATGTGAGTTGTCCGCGAGAAGCAGGATTTGGGGATGGGAACATGATGTGCTGACTCAATTACAGGTTCATGGCTGCTTCGAAGGTGTTGGGCGAGGAGACTGTGCAAGGTGGCGGGAACGCTGATGGGAAGGAGGGCGGTGGCAAATGAATGCTGAAGTACTGATCTGCGCTCGGAGTACCTGGCTTGCTCGGTTGCTGCCATGGAGACCTGACTCTCAGCGACATGCCATACTGTACAACTCTCGTGGTTTCATATTGCAGATGGTGACGAAAGTGTTGGCAAGTAAGTGGTGGAATTTCTGGTTCGCACCTGAAGTATCTGGTTCGCTGGAACGATGCAGTTCAATCCTCACTCTCGATGAATACGCCGTACTGTGCTATTTCGGAGCACCGCTGCGGTTCCGAGGACTGGTCAACTGGGAGAGCAGCGTGCGAAGGACCCCTAGGCATTTAGCGAGGGAAAGGGCAAGGCCCGCAGCTTCCTCAGTAACACCTCACTACGTGGCACGTGCCCATAGGAAATGGTATAGAAGACCTTCGCTTCCGACTTGATCTTCTCACGACACAACACACTCCCTACTCAACCCATCTGGAACCACAATACCAACTCTGCACATCATACGACACGAAATCAAGCCTCAGATCACAGAATGGAATCTGCCAACATGACGCTTCCATCGCCACCACCATCTCAGCCGGACACGATGGCAACTACGGCGACCCTTGGCGCAGCTGGAAGCATGACTTGGTCTCATTTAAATCTCATTGACCAGCTTCTTCATGACAAGGACCGTCTACTCCGGGACAAAGACGAGACAGTGCGATCCAAAACTGAGCTGTGGCGAGAATCTTACGACGCTCTCCGGAAGCGTGATGAAGAAGTTAACGAGCATCGAAACAGGATCTCAGAACTAGAGGGAACTCTCAGAGCACGCGACGAAGAGGTTGCTCGACGGAAAGCCTTGACCAGGGAGCTGTCCGCAAAGTGTGCGAGCGCCAAGTCGAAGTACAGAAAACTGGCAAAAGCGTTCGATGAGTACATGGATAAGTATGGCCCCGATGAGGCTGTCGAAGAACACGAACATGAGCACAAGGGCACCACGGCAGATCCGAATGAAGATTCAGACAATGATGCCGAGGAGGTGATAGAGCTGTACGGAAGTGACTTCCAAATCATTTGCTTTGCATGTTCACTAATAGCATGAATAGCGAAGACGAAGAATTGGACGCTCAGCACAAGCAACTGCAAGAGCTGTGGCCAATATGCAACAGCAAACGAGAGAGGTCGGCGTCAGAAGATGAGCCGGCGCAGAAAAGACAGAGACTAGATTCCGTCGAGCTGGACAAGACGAGGGACATCCCATCGCTCCTTGCCGGCGTCTCAGCAAAGCTACAGGCCCTGGAGCAGAGACCCTCAGAAGCTCTTGACGACATGAGAGAAGAAGCCACGCCTTCTTCGGTCACGATGCCTGGCTCGAAGCGAAAGCTGGATCAGAGGAGCGAATCTCCTTATGTTTTCCCCACTGCTTTGGACAAGGACATGCCTTCCGCGAGTGCTAATGAGGTCAGCACCTCTGTGAACGAAGCGGAGCCCTCAGAGCAGGCGATACGGACGGAGCCGCCAGGCAACACCCAGCAGAACCTTGGTAAGGGTACATCTCTCTTCGAATCACCCTATTTGCGCCGGCAAGCTGCCAAGCTGGTCACGCTGAGCACTGGCCCTCTAGTTCAGTGCGCAACCAAGGTCAGAGAACCCACCCGGTCGTCCTCCCTGTTTTCAGATCTAACGTGCTCTCCAGAAAGGGAGGACGTACTTCAGGAGACGCAGGAGGACGACGGGTCAACTCAGACTGCCTCGGCAGCAATGACACGGTTGAGGGACGATCTGCTGCTTCCGATGCGAGTGAGCATAAGACCATTGATCGAGAGCACCACGGACGGCACGTTCAAACTTGGCGATCCCAACATACTGGCTGATGAAGTGCTGAATTCAATTTATGGGATTTTGGAAAATGTGCTGAATAGGTCCAAATCTCGAAACCGTGCTTTGCATCCGCAGTCGCAGACGAGTCCCGCTTGCTGCTGGGCCTGGTTACGACGGAATCAATCGAACGTGAGCTGGACACTCGAACAGCCGAGAAAATATGCTTGCAGAGGATGTGTCAAAAACCAACGAGCTTGCTTGACCTGGCGGGACCGTGGCCTTTGGACCGTTCTCCCCTTGCTACCTGCTGCCAGGCCGTCCGGCGCTACGCCACAAGATCTCTCGTACTATATCTATCAGGGCGAAGCTTCCTTCGATGTGTTTGAGGAGCTGTATGAGCTGAGTCCACAGCAGAAGCGTGCTCCGAAGAGACAACAGCTCGAAGCAATTCGTAGTTAGGTAGCTCAGAATGTGATATCTGTCGATGCAAGGCCTCTGGCGAGCCGATTCCCGGGAGACATGACAGGTCAAATGCGCTCAAGAAAGGAGAAAGACCCGCGTCAGTGGTCGAGACGTGCTCAAGACACGAGCAAGACTCCGCCTGCGTAAGGCAGCAATTTGTGCCGCTGGAGGAGCCTTTGGCCAATATCTCAGGAACTCACGCATAGTCGACATCATTACCAGTACCCGGGCAATGCGTCCACCCCGACCATATGGCGCTTGCGATCTCGAGTGGCATAGCACGCCACTGCTCTCGGTGACCACAATTGAGTCCGTCGATTTGCATCGTTTTCAGGCATCGGTTGGTACTCGCACCCTGTGTTCTCTTCTGGCAGCGAAGCCAACGCATGCTAATCAATGCCAATTTTCAGTGCATGTATCACGAAGCTGAAAACTTCACTTACACGCCAAGAAAATTAAGCTTCGCCGCTCGCGCCTGTGACGCGCCCCTCAACCCCCAGTTTCCACCACGAACATCGCACATCCCAATTTGTGATCACAACATCTTGCTGCCACAACTCCATTACATGGCGCGACCCACGCATACCACAACCTAGATTGCTACAACGACAAGCGCCATCATGGAGACGGCCATTTCCATGGGCGTCCTCACTGGCGTCTCTTGGGGCGCCTCGAAATATCACGAGAAGCGGATCGCAGCGAATGACAAAAAGGAGCGCCGAGAGCAGCGCCGTCATCAAGCAGAAATACAACGACACAAGCTGCGGGCAGACCTAGAGCGCGAAACGCGCCAGGTTGCTGAGCGAGAACACGAGAAGGCTCGCAAGCGATTCGATCTTCAGCGACTTGAATATTATGACAGCTTTGCGCAACAGGTGGCTTGCGCCGACTCGGGTGGATATATTACTTGTAAGTCAGCAATGCCATCTTGCGCTCAGCTGGCGATACTGATTCTTTAATCACAGGTTTTCATCCAGGCGCCTCAACGCTGGATCCCGCCAGCAATGCGTCCTCGAGTGTTCTTGACACCGCTGGAGGAGCGCTCGGCCTTTCGCCATGCACCTATATCATCGCATTACTTCTTATACTACTGCTTGCCGCCACTGGGTTCTTCTTTTTCATCGCAGATCAGCTCCGCCAACATTGCAAGAAGGAACTTGAAGACAAGGATGAGAACTTCGAACAGCTGAATGTGGATTACACCACCATGGTCGTCTCGCTGGAGGACGCTCAGCAGCAACTTGCCGACTCTGATCAGCTTAAGGAGGCGAGCGAGGCTCGCGCCGAACAGCTCGAGAAGGATCTCGCCGACACGAATACATCCCTGGAAGACGCGAGGAAGCAACTCAGCGACTCGAGGGGAAAGCTTGAGGAGAGCGTCGAGAATGCCCCTCGGCTCGAGAAGAATCTCGCCGAGGCAAACTGTTCTCTGAACAGCACGCACACCCAAGTAGGCGATTACGAGAAGGAGCTCAAAGAGAAAGTGGCTCGCGTCGAACAGCTTGAAAATGATCTCACGGAGGTCAATGACTCACTGGAAGCAACCGAGAAAGACCTTCAGGACTCCAAGAAGGCACTCGAGGAAAACGCGACTCACGCTGAACAGCTCGAGACCAACCTGGTCGAGGAGCGCAGTTGCCTGGAGGTCACGAAAGAAGAACTTCGCTCCTCGAAAGAGAAGCACGAACGAAGTCGGACTCACGCCGAGCAGCTTGAGAGGAATCTCGTGCAGGCCAAGAAGTCGTTGGCGGACCAGACTGCCTTGCTCCAACAGGCCGGGCGGGATTGTGATATGCATAGACAAGACGTCGAAAAGAAGCAGACACAAATTGAAGCGAGCAACGCGGAGGTCAAGAAAATCAGTGCACAGCTTGCCGCTCTGCAGCAAGAACGCAACGGATACAGACTCGCCAGTGGCCAGAGCGCGACTGCCATCCAACAGCTTGAGAGCCATCTCGCTGAGGTGAAGCAGTCGCTCGGAGACACTAGAGAAGAGCTCGGCAAGTTCGACACTGAGCTGTGCAGCGTGAAGCAAAAGCACAACGACTGGGAAATTCACGCTCGTCGAATGCTCGTAAAGCGTTGTGAGCAGATTCAAGAAGCTCACCTGATGCAGAAGTATGGAGCATTGTGGCGACTCCGCGTCCGATCCAAGTCAACGATGCCAGCAGCAGCGTCGTCTGGCGATGATCTGGACAATCAGGACGAGCATGGGGGAAGTGAACACGGAGACGGAGAAGACCTGGGTAAACCAGCAGAGAAGAGCAAGGATTCGTCGAGCAGTATGTCCAGCGAGGCCAATGGGAGCGGTGCCCATCAACAGGAGAGAAGGAGGGAACGAGGGAAACACACGAAAAGCAATGCCCAACAGCGGGTAGCAGAACTTCAACGCCACGTTGCATTTGCCGATTGGTTCATGAACAACGATGAGTCGAGCAGTGAGGCTTTGAACGAGAAATTGGACTGCTGGGTCACGGCTTGGCAATATAAGGGCGCAAAAGACTTCGACCAAAACACAAGCAAGAAGGTGGTGATCGTAACCTGCGATGCTCCAGGCATGCGCGAGCCTCAAGGACAGCGAACACCTACGACATATGCAGCAGGGCGCACGGCTCCTCAACCACCTCCAGGAGCCCCAACAGCACCGCGCGCTATGATCGCAAATGGCCTTCAGGGACTACAGCCTCCCACTGAGCCAAAAGCAATGCGAAATGACCCTCATGAGCAGACCTCAAATCCGAAGAGTGGCGTCCTTCCTCCGCATCTGAAACACAAGCAAATGGTCAACAAGCCAATGCCAACAGTCCAGCCAGATCCCTTCGACTGGGCGAATCAAAGTCTGGCTCAGAGTACGCAACAGGAAGCAGAACTCCAGAATCAGACTGCGCTCACAGCGGTGGTACCTAACTTCCCTCAGCCGATTTCGAAGCCGAAGTATAACTTCTTGCCTCCGCATCTCAGACACCCGCGACTACAACCAGATACCTTCGACTGGGCGAATCAGAGCCTGGCTCAGAGCACGCAACAGGACACAGACTCGCGAGCGCAGACTCAGACTCCTTCATTCGCACAACCTCAACAGCAGCAGCACAATGGCATCTACGCCTCGGCCCATGCAAACACCAAAATGCCATCACTGCCAGGCCGCTGGAACAAGCCAGCTCAACCACAACTCAACGGCAAAGCACCTAGCTTCCAGCCCGGCAATGGCTATCAGAGCAAGCAGCGTTGAGAAAGACAGCATGTGATCCCATCAACCTCCAACCAGAGCAGGAATTATTCGGATTCAGAACCCTTCGGGGAGATGACAAGAAGAATTTCTGTTCTGGAGAGCCTTAGATCTCGTAGCAGAACCCTTCGGGAGACGTGAAGAGATCGAGGCTTGTTGGGGGCTGATGGGGTGGATGTCGAATTTTCTGAATATTTTGGGCTTGCTTGGGGACTGTTGGCGTTGGACATGGTGGGAACGGTCGATGAACGACGATCTAGTGCATGTATGAATTGATGGGATCCGATGCCCAGCTCTAGCTAAACGAGATGACCAAGGCGTTGAAAGCGAGATCAGTACAGTTTGCAGCATACGATAATGAATGAAGCATGATCAAAGATGTCTGCGTTGGCTTGCATATGTACAGTAAGCTCACTTCCTTGCATTGAGGCTATGGATCTGAAAACTGTTCGATGAACTTTATGACACCACGATTCCTTATGTTCGTAATTCTCATTCTCATTAACCATAATTGTCGAATTTTTGTCGATCATGTCCTACTCACTACTCACTCCCGGCCCGACCATTTTGCATATGCTTGCTACATGGCATTGTGACACTTGACATGGCCCGATTCCTCGTCTCGATTCTGTCTTCGTCCGCATTTGTATATTGCGGACATGCGCACGCCAAAGTACTTGGAAGCAGGCTCGTGCTTTTGCATAGTCGTTTTCTCCAAGGCAATGGAGGAAACACCCATATTCGTGCTGAGAAGGTGATGTTCTGCTTTTGGTCCGTCTTAGATATGCTGGACCTTATCTCAGCCATGAACGGCTTGGTTCTTTGACGTTGCCGTCTGTCGCTGGGAAGCAGCTTCGAGCATGTTGTTTCGTGCTTGCAATTTCTCGTTCTCGCCCTTAAGCATCATGATCTTTGCTTGTAATTCTGCGATCTTGCCACGCTGACGATCTCGATATGCTCGCTGCCTGGGACCAGAAGTGTCAGCAACGCTACCAATGACGAGAGGAAATAGCGACGTACGAAGCACGGTTCTGCTCTCGCCTTCGGACACGCTTGTTAGCTCCATTCCCACTCGTCTCAATGCCCACTTGGGCATCGGTGCCCAGTTCGTCATCGTCGAAAAGATTCTGAGGTGTACCAATTCGCTGGAAGTCGAGGTAATTTTCTGAATTGCAGAGTTGTGGTTGGAAGGACAGGTCTTGATATGACATGTCGGGAGAGGATATGTTGGAGCTGTCAAGACCTGACTCAAGCTCTGTAGAATGGTAACTCTTTGCACGGTCAGTATGTCTCGAAGCCTTCAATCGAGCAATGCATACTATGAGCCAGTATGGGTGGGAGTTGTTCTGCACTAGGAAATCCTGAGGCTCGTGTTGAGGATGGTCTGGTAGGGTGGCATGGCCTGGGCACCATTCGCTGTACAATTTAGGATTGCTAGTCATGTTCGTTTGATCCAGTTGAGGTTTCGTTCGTGGAAGTTGACTGTTGCCGCCTGCTTGATCACGTTTGCGTCCGATACTTTATTGATGCTACCTATGTTCAGGTGGATGTGAGGATCTGCACTACCTTATAGCACGATGTAATATCCTTTGCATGTGTATGCCGTTCGAGAAATCGTGTGGCATGTAGAAGATGTTTAGCTGCTTTCGTCGTGGGAGCAGGACTTACGGTGACTGTGTATGGATGCTTGGGTAGCTTCCAAGACAGGAATGGAGCAGCCTCACGCGTATGTCCAGAGTTACAGTGACCAGGTGCGATGATGGGTCTTAGCAAGCCTTCTGCCTGTGAGTCCCTTGAGGCAGAGAGGTCTATGGGCTGTTGCTGGCTAGAAATACTTTTACAGGTAGGTACTCATCCAAGCCTCGCTCAGCCAGCCTCGTGGAACCCCTGTTCACCTTCTAGTAGAGTTTGCACTAGCGGAGTGACCGACAGCACATTCTTGGCTCCGCCTCGACAAGCTCAGCGAACGCGAGTTGTTCTCACTTCAGCTCCCAAATTCGGACCATTGGCATCTGAAGTTGAGATCATGCTGGGTGTGATTCGGTTGACGACGCATTCTAGGTTCGTCGATAGTTCTTGCCCGATCAGATGTGAAGAGTCAGTGGGTTCCTCTGCAGATGAATTGTGGCTGCAGACAGTGGAGATGCCTTACGAGTTGAGCAGAGATCGATTGGCAGGACCATCGCGAGGTCGATGATAGCAGGTGGCAGGCCGGAACTGTGGCCATTGAGAACTACGATGTTCGATCTCTTGGTTCATGAACAATCGCTGGCAAGAAGAATGTGGAAGAGACAGCATGGGCCTTCTTTGTTCCATCTTCGTCCAGAAGACTTGCTGCACACTGAACATAGCGCCACTACACTTCGTAGGATGTGCGGACTGAGAAGCGAGGCCCTAGCCGCCCCATCACAGCTTCAGCAGAATTCAGGCTCAGTCGGTAACGATGCCAGAGTACTGGTCCTGGCAGCTGTAAGCCATGTATACCAGCCACTGAACTCTAAGCTGTTATTCTCTTGGCAATAAGTCAGACCACCAGCTACAACTGTAGCATTGACGAAGCCATACTGTAGGGCTGAGGATTCGACGTCTATCGTCACACCTCGCTTACCAATTGCCTGACATTGGTCGTGGCTTCTTCTGCAGCTTGGCAACGTATCGAAGCGAAGCTGAGCTGCTGAGGTGTCCTGAGGCGATAGCGCTGCTCAGAAATGATTCCATGCACCTGTACGTAGCAGATTGACCTGGGGAAGACATGAGACCGTCTTGAACGAGACACCTTCAGGTTGATGCCGAACGTGCCCTCCACAGCAGTTCTGCTGCCATTAGATCCATAGTTTCCAAACATTCGTGCATAAAGTAGAGCCGGTCACGATTGGACCCTCTCCATCCCAGCCGCTTGTTGCATTCCTTTCGCTGATTTTGAGAGACTGTGAAGGTCTAGCCTTTCCTTGAGGTTCAAGGATAGCAATCATAGCTTCCAGAGCGCATGATGCGTGGAGTTCACCATTTGTGTCGCCCAAGTCGGCGATTTTGCCTCTAGCCTTGATGTTCTCGAGCGACGACAGCGTCCAGGTGCGATCATCGCGATCAACAATGCCAACTGCGTGGGCCATCTTTGTAGGGGTCATTGGTACCGGCTCACTGGCCAGTCTTACTCCGTGAAATCATGCTTATCTGGGAAAAGATCATTGTGTGCTGCGCGTGAAGCGATTGAGGGTCTGCTATGTTGCACAGAAATATTCTGTAGTTGATCACAAGTCCTCTGATCTTGATATTGGTATATTCTGTTGTCATGTGGTTGGAGCAGAGACAGTAGAAGGAGAGATGACTTAGGAGGACTGGCCTTGTGGGAAACATCTCGGCAAAGCTGCCCCATTTGAACTTGCTTGCTCCAACGCTGGACATCACTTCGCAGCAGCAACTCCTCCGCCATAGATTCGGTGCCATTGCGTGACTATCTCACCAGCTACACGCAATGCAACCACTTAGACGAACAGCGGCGCGCTCTGCGCAACGATTACGCCAGCCGATCCAGCGACAATCGCAGCGACGATACGCCGGAGACCACCACGGACCAGAACTCGTCTCCGAGGGTGCAGCAGCACACGAGAAGAACCCACCGCTCAAGAATGAGTCGCTCGGAGTACGTGTATTCCTGATAGAAAAATCTTGGGAGGACAAAGCAGGGCAATTGCGCAGGAGAGACTGGGAGGATATACAAGCCGGGCATTGACTAACATGTACACTCCCAGGCTGGATTCTTCATTGCCCTAGCCTCTCTCCCAGTCGGTCTTGCGATATACAAACTCACCGCCCAAGGCACAAACGACCAACCATACTTCACACGCCTGATCAGAGACACATACGCTCAGTACGCGATCAAGTGGGCACAGCGAAATGACCTTCACACACAAGCTATGCAGCAAGCAGCTGCCGACCGCGTACTCTTCCTGAATGAAACGAATCAGAGCGAGCGATGGATTGACCACAGATATCCCGAGTAAGCAAGATCATCTACAAATGTGTCAATGGTCGGGGCAGAGGCACGCACATAGGATAACTTTGGCTGACATGAATCACTTCACAGAATGGTGAATGCTTCATCACCCTGGAACGTCCGCGCTGGTCACGGAAGTGCTGATATGAGCGAACTTATCGCCAAGTACGAGAAGGAGCATGCAGAGATTGATGCATTGAAGCTACAGCAACTGAAGGAGAACAAGGTGCCGAGAGAGCAGCCAGTGCCGCACTTCAAGAAGCTTACGCCTGCTATGGCGGACAGTGGAGCATAGACCGTGGAATTACGTCTCCTTTGTTATGTGTACATACCCTCAGATGGAGAACATGACTCCACCAAACATAACATGTCATGTGAATGTTTTCATGGTGCATCACTCGAAGTGAGAGTGATAGTATGCGAGTATGACCTTGCTTGCTCGCACAACATGCTAAGCAAGCTTCAATCTGACGTGTCCGTGTCCGTGGCTGGACATGCGTAGATGATGTCGTCGCCTCTTTCGCCTTGCGCATGTCTCCTGCATCGAGTACTGGGCTAAACCATCTTGTGCACTTTTGACTTCATTGTTCCATCGTAGATATCACGAAACGCCCTGTCCGTATGGAATGGCGATGCGCACAGTTTTCGCTAGAAGCCGTCGGCGTGCACTCCAATTGTGATAATGCTCTTCTTCGAGACCCGCCTTTCCCATTCTGAACGCCACCCTATGCCGCTAATCTTGTGTCACTTGAGCCTGCTCATCACGACTCCCTCATCCTGCATTTCTACGCCTTGCCGGCGCTCCTCACAACGGAACTATGCGGTGCTGCAGCTTGCTCGACCGGCTTATCAGGAATGGGTACATCGGAAAAGTCGTCCTGGCCAATGGCCTTCAATGTGTATGTATCTGGCACAGGTTAGGAACCCGCTCCCCTCATTTTTCTGGTAGTCTTGACTTACATATTCCTGCTACGAAGCCGAATATGCAGAGACCTGTTATGCCATTACGAATGAGATATGGCTGTCGTGCTCGGTAGAGGGCTGCGGTGGGGCGGTTGCGGTTATCGTAGTAGGACGACTGCGGTATTCTGTTTCTCATCAGTATTGTGCGCATTCGAACTTTGCGACCAGCATACGCACCTTCCGAGAGGCATCTTGACAATCTGTACTGTGAGTTGGTCGGGTGAAGGTTTCACATGCACTGCTTTGACAGCGCCAAGATCGGTGACCGGGCTGTCGCAAGCTCGACCAGCACATCTCGGCCGCGCGCAGCTCTGAACTCAACTTTGTGATCATCACTCCACCACGACACTGACTTCAGCCCTTCAACACGACCCCCGGACTTCTGCGCGTGCCATTTACCTTCACCTCGCCCACCGACAACATCATCTTCACTGGCGATGACCAGGCGCAAAGATCGCTGAACTGCACACGCGCCCTACTGGACTGAGCATTGTAGATAACATAGCTGCTTTTGTTCCCTGCCTCTGCCTCGTGACCTTCTCTTCACCACCTCGAGCGTGAGCCCGCCCTTTGCGGCGCGCTCTGCTGTCGCAATGGCGTCGCCAAAGGAGACTCTGACCCAATTGAACTCTGCGCGCGATATTGTGCTCCGCGACCACACTCTATACACCCAAGTAGTGCCTGGCATCGTCCAAGTCATTGCGCCAGGTGCAGACCTAGAGCTTCGCAGATGGGGTGCAGACTTTCTCGCAGAGACCTTTGCGTCGCAAGTGGTGACAGCGGAGGCAAAGCAGCACATGTCACTGGTTGTGCTAGACACGTTGAAAGGCTATCTCAACAGGAAGGAGATTGCTGGCGAGGATGAGGATACGGCTGTGGTGAAGAGTGCTGTGCAGTGTGCCGCGAGCATATATCCGTTCGTCTTCCGACACACTGTCAGCAATACCACAGACAAGGAGACATGGAGCAAGATAGCGGCCATAAAGAGCAGCATTCTGCGGAGGATGGATACTGCTGTGCCTGGCGTGCGAATATGCTGCATCAAGTTCGTGGCTTCTGTGGTGCAGACACAAACTCCCGGCCTCATTGCAGACCCTCGCCGGCAAGAGCAAAATGAGATCAGTCTTGCTCTGGTCCCGCGAGATCATCCTGTCATACCGCCTGCAAACCTCGAGGCAGAAGCGTCGGGATTGCTGGACAGACTGCTGGGTGTGCTGCAAGACAACTTGACCGATCCGCTCATCATCACGGCAACCCTGAACGCTCTTGCTACCCTGGTCCAGCGTCGCGCAAGTGTCTCGAGCAAGATTCTTATGACCATTCTCAACTTCAATCCTCTCAAGCTGGCCAACAGACCCATGAGTGGGAAAGACAAGATTGCAATCAAGAGCATGACCCGAACTACGATGTCATTCCTCCTCAATTGTCTAAAACGAAATCCGAACCATGCACTGGCAGGCCGCATGCAGCAAGGCATTGAGCGACTCAAGCATAGCCTGACAGAGGTCTTCTCCGAGAACCATCAGCTCAAACGACCTGCGCCTGACGAACCCATTGATGGGCTAGACGATGCGAAACGACAGCGATTGGATGCGGAAGCTGTAAACGGCACGACTCCTTTGCAACAGTCCGTCGGCCCCTCATATCCACCACTACCACCTGGGCCAGTATCGATAGCACAGATATGGACACTTACGAATCACCAACAATCGGCGACATTTGATGTGACTCGTTTGCCACTGCCCACAGTAGTGCAACTCGTCCCCGCGCTATTGCAGGCTGTGCCGCAGCAGAAGATCAACGAAGCGATCAATGCCGTGCGCACGAGATGGCTGGGTATTGGCGACAGGGTTCAGGCGGCTGAAGTAAATTCCGGGAACGCAGAGGAGGACGATGAAGATTATGACCCGTCAATGGGTTTCAATGGCGACACAGATCAAGTAATGAATCGCCTAGACCAGAGACCGAGGGACGCGATTGCTAACGACGTTGCTATCGGTCCTTTCAGCTTACCTCCACCTCCGCCGCTCTCTGAACATGAGAAAGACGACTACAGCAGGACAGCTGTCATGCGAGTATTCGGCAACCTCTCAGACCTCGATCGCGAAGCGAAAACGAAAGGCAAACCTGCTCAGATAGAACATGGTTTCAACCGACTGGCGGCAACCAGTGCCAGTGGTCATGATAGAGAAGGATGGATCACCCTGCTCACGAGATTGGCTACGAGGGCTCCATTTGACCTTGATGAGAAGAACGGAGAGGTCAAAAAGGAGGGTGCTGACCTTTCCGTGGCGAAGAAGGGACAGACCAGAAATCTGTCGAACGACATTCGAGAAGGTCTGCTCAGATATGTCATGGATAACTTCCGAAGCAGAATCGACGTTGCCATCGCCTGGCTTAACGAGGAATGGTATTCCGACCGGTTGCTCAACAAGCAAAGAGAGGAGGACGGCGAAACGACCATTAAGGATGATTTGCCCAACTACTGGACTTGGGTGTTGCGCCTACTGGATACCATGATGCCCTACATTGATGTCAAGGATCAGCGAATACTGATCAGACTTCTCTCGGAGGTGCCAGCCATCAATGATGATCTGCTGAGCAGGCTCAAAAAGATTGCTGAGGATCCCGAGCGAATAAACATAGTCACCAACACACTACTCTACCTCGTCATGTTTCGGCCGCCGGTGAGAGAGCTGGCGATCAACACCGCGGAGCAGATGTTTAGAGAAAACAAGGATGCGAAGACGGCTGCCAAGAAGATCCTTGTGAAATGGAGGCCAGCAGTGCTCGAGCAGGAAGCAGGCACAGAAGTGAAAGCGGAGGCGTAGTTTTGATAAAAGCTGGTTGGACTGGCATGAATTTATCTGCATCAGCGCGGCGTTTGGGCAGGCGCCATGTGCTAGAGTAGCAGCTGCTGTGGGACGCCCAATTTGGATGGCGTCGCAGCGTCTGTACGAGAGTGCAAGAAGAGGACGCGAAACGAGTCAGCTGTGACGACTAGGAGAAATGCGTGCGAAAGGAGTAGATGAAAATGCAACGCTTCTCAGGAGCAGATGCATGATGGCTATTATGGAATTCGCTATAGATCGAGCACAAGAAAGGAGCAAATGCAGCATGATCTTTCTGTACTTTTGTGAAACAGGTACACGATGGAGGATCGACGTCTAGGCTAGTGAGGCGTTTCGTGAAACCAGGGTCTTGCTGCTCTGTTCATCTCGATGTGAGAGGTGCTCGATAGCCTCATATGAAGCTCAAGGAAGATGTGAGATCAGTGAAAGTAGCAGACGCGATTTCTAGTGGATGTATCCGCGCAGTTGTTGTATCGCATTGGCTTTCTTCTTCAAAGCGCTGCTCCAGATCAGAGACGAAGCTCTTGCTAGCGGTTACCGTGTTGACGGTAGTGCCTGCGGCCCGTACGGCAATCGGGATCCGCGCTGACCTTCAGTTCGCGTCGTGCTGATCTCACAGCCTGTCTTTCTCACTCCATCGCAAAAGGTATTCACATTCTCATACACATCAGGCTGTGGTCGCATACTGACACGACATACAGCACCGCGATGCGAAGAGAGAAATGAAGAAAGTTCACACCCGTGAGCAACAAGTATCCGTTCCATCGCCGAGAAAAGACATTATTTTGGCGGTGAAACACATCGATACTAATCACTTGAGCGATCTAGTTGTAAAGAGTACGTCCACCTTTTCAATCAACGTGTCTTTTCTACACAAGCAGCGTTCTTCAAGCAGGTCTATTATCTACAGGTCTATATATGTTATCAGTGTCTAACCTTATTCGATCTGCTGGATCCGTCGCGACTTCTTTGTTGTCTGAGCACAGCAGTTCATGTCCGCTACCGCCGGCAACATCCTGGACAGAATGACGATGAACGACCGGGACCTGCGACCAATGTTTATTATTCTTGCCAGAGCCGCACTGACCCGACTGCCACTGCCTTTGCCTTTACGACCTGCCTGCCATTGTCACGAGCCTTCCGGAGAATATTGAAGTCTGACTGCATCCTGGACCGGAATTCTACATACCGTCGTCGTCTCGTTTTGTGACTATGTTCAACTAGCTAATACGATCACTTTCACAGGCCGCTCGCTGGCGGCTCTCAGACAATCGCCAAACAAGAAATACGACGAACTTGAACTTCCCTCCTCGCCCGTCTCGCCAACATCGCCGACGCTGCCGGAATTGGCTATGAATGGCGGCTCGCTTTTCGGCACCTCGCCGAACAATTCTTCCTCGCCAACACCGGTCAACAACAACTCATATTTGACGCCAGTCCAAAACGGCGCGTCACGACGGATCGGCAGCAGTGACTACACGAAGCTGCCCTCCTCAGTCTCCAATGGCGCATCATCACCTGCAACTAATGGCCAACATACCTCGAATGGCGAGGTCCAGCACACACCATCAACACTCTCCCCGACGACAGACCAAGCACAATGGAGTTCAGCAGTCGGACATGCCACTACCGGCGGCAAATCAGGCAGAGTCATCGAAAAGCTGATGTCAGACAATGATCGCCTGAAGCGCGAGCTGCGCGAGCAAATCACCAGAGCGGAAGAACTTCAGCGCAACATGGAAATGTACAAGCCACGAATAGAAGCTCTTGAATCCGAAAACGAGAACCTCAGCCATGCTAGGAGCGTGGACCACGCCTTGCTCGGCCGCAGAGATCGCCAGCTCGCAGACGCAAAAGAGGAACTTGCAGCCGAAAAAGAGCGTCGAGAAAAAATCGAACAACTCGCCCAAAAACTCTCAGGAGAACGAGACACAGCAATCCACGACAAAGACCGCGAAGTCAGTGAACACAAAGAACGTCGCCTCCAAGTCGAAACCGAAAACGACGTCCTAAAAACCACAATCAAACAAACGAAAAAAATGTACGAAAGTAGAGTTTCGGCGCAAAAATCTCGAATTGAGAAAGAGCTTGAACCTGAAGTGAAAAGATTACAAAAAGTTCTGGAAGAGGATAAGGCTACGATGTTGAAATTAAATGTTGTGCATGAGCAACAACATCAGGAGATTGAGAGGGGGAAGGCTTTGCAGGCGGAAATGGTTGCGAAGTGGGAAGAGATCAGTAAAGCGAGGGAAGAGAGGTTACAGGTTGTGGAGAGTGAGAGGAGGGAGGAGACGGAGAGGTCAAGGAAATTGAGTGTTGAGATGGATAAGGTTGTTAATGATATGCGGTGGGTTATGAATGTGAAGAGGAATACGAGTTTGGATGAGGGTGGGAATGAGGATAGGACGAAGGAGTGAGGGCAAGAGGGCATTTCGTATTTTGCTTGAAGTGATGATGGTTTGATTAGCGTTGGCGTAAGGCACGCGAGGGATACCCAAAACAAGACAGACATCGAAAGAGAGTACGCATGCATTGAGGAAAGGGAAACAGCAATCATGAACTTTGCTGCTGATGCTTTTGGGGGAGTTTGGGATATACAGGAACTGGAATGGGACTTTGAGACTGGAAAGGAAAGAACCTCAGATTCCAGACTGAGGCACAAATTTCAGGCATCCTAACACATATGAGGCTTTCAATTTCTCGACTACTACCGCTCTAGGTAGATCGAAGAATTCTGACTCGGTCTCGGTCATGATGCGAACTGTACTGTACAGTATTAACAAACGAAACGAGCTGGCTTTCTCTCAGACACTGGTCAATTTCCTTGCTGGCAGTTTTCCATTTTCATCGCTCTTCGGACTGAATCGTGCCGCGATGCATGTCATTACTGGGAAGCTGGGGCTTTTGCAGAGGAGAAAAGCCTTTGATGCTGCTCATGTTTGGAGCAGCGTCATGCATGGTTGTGGGTCTCTCTCACTTATTGGACTTGTTGGTAGTGATGCGACGTGTGTAGTCGCTGGGAAGTTGAAGCTTGCGTGGAGGAGGGAGATCACTTGCGCCGCTCGTATTGGGAGCTGCTTCACGCACAGCTGCAGTTGACGCGTAAGAGCCGTTGGTCGAGGCTTGAGTCGGAGTGAGAACGGCCTGAGGACGTGAGGTCATCTTGAAATCCAAAGGTCTCACATTCTCCGGCTCCTTGTCCATCACGTTCTCTTCGAGGTCGATCAGATTTCCCACCGAGTCCGGGTTCGTCACACGCACCCGCGTATTTGGCTTTTGGTGGAGATAGCCCGGTGGCGGCTTCATTGGTGTAGAGGACGGGAGAGCTCTATCATCGATGAGCTTGGTCTTGGGACCGGCGTTTGTCGTCGCGGGCACAGCCACATTCTTCCATTCTGCTTCAGCAGGATCCCAGTCCGCATAGCATCTGATGGGCTTAGCAGCGACAGTCGAGGACGCCTCTGAAATGGACGCTGAGGTCGAACGCGCGCTCCATGCCGCTGTTCCTTGTCCGGTCGCTGTCGACTCCCCGCTGATACTGAGTGGTGTCGAGGCTACCGAAGGAGTTGCACCACGAATTGCTAATGGCTTCTTCCTCGCATTCCCCTGCAACTGATCCTGATCAGGCTGGTAATTGTCCCGATCCCAGCTAACGAGGGCTTCTGCGTTGCCTTTAAGGCCAATCTTATCACGAGCAGCGTACCTGCCGCCATAGTCGGCCCACTCGCCGTCGCCATTTGCTGCAGAGGCCTTGATGGGGCTGGCTTGCTGCCAGCTTTGCATATCAAAGCTCTGTGCTGGCGCAGCATGGCTAGGCTTCGGAATGACAGCACTCCAGTCTCCAGAGTCGCGTCGCTTCTGAGGAGTCAACTTGCCACCAGGAAGGAGAGATGCAAAAGATGGTCCCTTCTCAGTCTTGTCGCTTGCCTCACTCCCACTATCGTCCAACTCTTGCTGTACCTCAGCGGCTTGGGTCAAACGCTTTGAGGCCAGAAAGTCACTGAAATCAGCAACAGTTGACTCGTCATCTTCTTCATCAGAGTCTTCCAGGTCGCTTGAAACGACATTGGCACCTTTTGGAACTCTGGCTCGACTGGTCGCATGGGTCTGCTCTTTGGCCAGCATCTGCTTTGTGTCCTTCGGCACGTCTGGTCTCTCCAGGTATGGATTAACCTGAGTATCCATCGTTCTCCCAACGCCGAGGAGCCACTTGTTGACGCCGACATTCTCGTCAGCGTACTCCATCTCCCACTGATCGCCAGCGATGCTCTCTGGTGGCTCGTTGCTCATCACCCGGTCGTCTCTCAGTGTCCCGAATTCAGGCAGCTGTAACGGCGTGCACTGCGATGGATCGCCGCTGGTAATCAGCTTGTTCTTACCAGTACGGCCATTGAAGACGTGTCCATCATTGGGATCAAAGCTAAGACGAAGACGCAATTAGCAAAATGGTCAGGCGCGAGAAGGGTACTGTGCTTCATCATACCGAGCGGCTCTGCAAGTCACACCGGAGCCGAGCAGGCTCTCCATCTTCTTGGTGACAGGCGCCAAGGTCCGCTCCAGAAAGCCAAACTCGTCCAAGTCATGCAGTCGAAAGACCTTAAGCAGCTCGACATTGGCGATGATGATGTGGCTACGTGCGACTGGGCGGGCTTCAGAGGCTCGCGATTGCCTGGAGTGTTCTGGATTGCTCTCGACGAAGTTGTCGAGCGCATCGAATTTGCTCTCGGCGAAGCGAATCAGATCGTCGTCGTCCTACCATTGAGTCAGTACGAGACAAAGTTGTGATGCGAGGCATCTGCTCACGCCACTTTGCTCTTCGCTCTCTTCGTACTCGTCTATGCGACGCTGGATGATCTTGGTAAGCACTTCGTCGGCGTGCGGCCCTTTCACTGTAGGGCATCTGATCTCGAAGGTGTGGGTGTCCGCGTTGTAGCAGCAGTCGACCGAGACATCGTGGACGGTGTTGATGAACTCCTGCAGGATCTGTTCTCTGCCTCGTTCGCTGAAGCTATACAAGGAGCTGTGCAGATATGTCGACATGTTTGTTATCCAACCAGAGTTGCAGACTCTATCCGATGAATGAGCAAGGGATGGGTAGAGTTTTGAAACCAGTTTGTGATCGAGTTTTGAAGCGAAAGTGAGGAAAAAGCGAAGCTGCAGGAACGTTTCGAGGCCGAGCTGGAGGTGGCAAGACCCACCCAGAAGATTTCGACCAAGCAGGACACCGCAATCAACATCGACATCAACATTGCTTCAAATTCAAAGCACTTCAGTATGGCTCAAAAGAAGAATCAGATCAAGCCAGCCGGCAAGAAGGTCGTCGCTCAGTTGGAGCTTCCAGACCCGGTACCGCCACCTAAATCGAAGAGAGCCCAGAAGCGCGAAGAAGCCATGTCGCAGAAAGCACCGACTGTAGGCCAAGCACCATCAGTCACTCCAACTCGACCACAAGCAGCTCCTACTAGCACTCAGGCGGCAGCAGCTACTCTGCCGCATCTATCAGCCTCCAAGAAGCTCACGTCTTCAAAGCACCCCTTTGGAGTGGCGCTAGAGAAAGAAAAGGAGAGACAGCGGATGCAGGAGGAAGACGACACAGGGAGCGAGATTGGTCCAGTGAAGCTCCTTGCTCAATTCGGAACCATTCTGATGCGGCATGATGAGCAAAACTGGAAGAAATTGACGCACCACGTCCACGACGCGTCGGATCTTCAAACCAGCTTCAGAAAGAACGCCCAGTTTCTGAAGTCCGAGTTCCTCAATCGTCTGACTACCTCGACCACAGACGCCACGTCTCTCATACATCTCGCCCGTGGACAAGCAACATCGGAGCTGGAGACCGATACTCGCTATGAGATTTTCGTCCGCGACACGGCTGGTGCTCTACTCAAGCTCACAGTCGATGCTTTCCATAAGTCTGCGTACTCTGTTAAGAAGTCGGACCAGATCATCGGAGAAGCATTGTCGCATTTTCCAGTCCACGTCTGGGACGCTCGCTTCGTTCTCGTCGAATTGGGTCTTGAAAGCGAGACTACATCCCTGCATCATATCAAAGACTTCATCATCTCAATGGAGACCGACCAGAAAGCTCCCTCCTTTCGAGCGCAGATCCCGCTCGGCATTCGAATTGAAACAGTTCTGGCTAAGCGAAGCTTCGCGTTCCATGTCGATGACATGAGATTCTTCGCCACACAAGTTCAATGGCTGTGTCAGGAGAGCATAGAGGATCGAAAACACAACTTTCGTGCTCTGGCTCGTACGGAGGAGGACATGATTGCTGAGCAGCGATTGTGGTGGGAAGCTGGATGGGAGACGTTCGATTTGGAGAAGGCGGACTACATGCAAGCGAAGGTCAATGAGATGGTGCCTCAGATGGATGCTATTGGATTGGAGAACAAGGGACCATTTGTTCGGCTAGAGGGTTATGAGGAAGCTCAGGAGCCTGAGCCAGAGATTCCATTTTGGTGAGCAGCTCGCCATTCTGGAGGTGTCCGGGGAATATAGAGCGAGATCAAGGAAACTTGTATAGTCAAGAGCCTCGGAGAGCGGTGTGTGAGGCGAATGGGTGGTAGTGAAGACAGAAATTACCATTAAGCATATCACAAAGCAGAATTTCCGCATTTCCGCGAAGGATACGAGTCCGGCAGGCGTGTGTCGAGACCAAGCACAGATGTACAACCACGGTCTATGGACAGCAACACGTGAGATTACTCGACAACAGTGAATACGTTGATTACTGCGAAGCACTTCACACAGCAAAAGGCTTCACCGGATGTGCGAGCAGGACTTGTTCGCGGGACTTTGCTCGCAAGAATTCCACACTGGATCTGCAAGTGATGAGGCAGATCTCAGGTGAGAAACTTCAACTCATATGCCATGTCTCCGTTCTGCACCCTCATGAATGCTCTTGATCTCTCTCCTTGTGGCAAGTGTTACAACCAATCTCGAAGAAGACCTCGCTGGTGATCAAGTGAGGATGTTTACCTACCGCGTTTCTTTTCCTCTCATCCAGTTTTTGAAGACACTTCACTCTCAACCTCAAGAACACAACGACAGCAAACATGACCGCTGTGATGGACAACATCAGCAGGAAGGTCGCCGCAAGCATCGAGGCATGGCTCGAGAAGTCACCACCATTTCCCACCTGCCCAGTCACAGAAGTCGAAGTGGTCATCAAGTACAAATTCATCCCGACGACCCTCTACAAAGCTTCCCGCTTCCTCTCTTACCGTAAGTGCCAGAGCTAGGATTTCGAGGAAGAACGAATGTGAGCTCTCAGCATGTGAGTTCCGTTTCCTCTCTGCACTCTCTACGATGCTCTCCGTCTCTTATTTACCGACACATGTTGTGACGAAACTCGCAGAGAGATTCGAATGTGAGCTCTTCAACCCTCACTCGAAGGCATGTACTAAGTCCAGCATCTCATGGAGGTCAAAACTCCAGGAGATCCAAGAAAAGAAACAGCCGCCTTAGCAACCAGCCTGAGATTGAACCACATCGTAAGATCATATATACACCCACGTCCAACCCATCCTCCCATCCCCTCATCCTTAAATCCCAAATTCCCCCCTCACCCTCTCCAAATATCCCACAAGATTCTGTTTAGTCTCAACATATCCCGTCCCCTCCCACTTCTGCGGCTGATCCACACAATGTCTCAACATAGAATAAGCCGCAGCATCAATATTACGGTGTTTATCCCCTAAAAAGAACTTCTTATCGCCCAAAAAGTCTGAGACGGCATTGATATCTTCTTTATATAATTCCAAAACAGCGCCGGAATCTCTACGTCCCATACCTTGGCCGTTGAAACCGGCGAGGATGCGAACGCGGAAATCGTCAAGAGCTTGCCGGAGTTCGGGGCCGACTTCTGCGCCTTGGACCTAGAAACGACAAAAGGTTAGAGAAAGAGGTGGGAAGGGGGAGGGGAAATGCGTACGATGTAAGGAATGTAAACTTCCCAACCTTCATCTCTTCGCCATCTAGGTTCGATGATTCCGGACCAGTAGAGGTGTTCGCCGACTAGTCTTTCGAAAGCCAGACTTACTGCTCGATCGCTGGGTGTTAGGTCCTTGTCGAGTGTGATTCCATGTTTCTTGCCCAAGTACTCGATGATTTTGTTTGAGTCTCCGACTTTGGTTCCGTCGTCGTCGATTGTGTAGGGGAGTTTTCCGTAAGGTGAGTTCTTGTCTAATTGGGCGAGAGATTCGGCTTGGTATTTGTATGGGGTGTTTGTTAATTTGAGGAAGAAGATGAGCTTGGTTACGTAGGGTGAGATGTCTGGAAGACCCCAGGCTGGAACGTAGCCGTAGACTGTGAGGACCATATTTGCTGTTCGTGGTTTATTTCGCTGTCAATGGCTTCGATGCGGGATCTTTGCTGGATCTTGTCGGTGCTGACTGTATTTCTCGACGACACTCTGCAACGGAAACTGTTTCGCGCAACGCTATGGTTATAACATTTTGTACTCTGATGTTCAAGCCCTCACGCGGGGTGCAGGTGATCCTGGAAAAGACGGGGACATTGCTCGTGCTCCGTGTGTGGACCGCAGCCATCCGTACATTCGGCTCCAGATTGACTTGTCTGCGAACACGCAAAGATCCTGTCCTGGTGTCTGGATCGGTGCTCGGTACACTGGCCCGATTGTGAAAACGGCAAAGCGTGCTGCAAAAAGTGGGGAAGCTGCAGGTACACTGAGCAAACCATGTGGTGGCGCTCAGCTCGTAGGCTCACGAGGTCTCAGTCTCCACGGAACCTGTCTGTTCTGAGACTGCCCCGCCATCGCCAAAGCCCAGGCATGTCCATTGCGGTGTACTTTGGCAGTGCTAGATGTCAAACCCAAGACATGGCTTGTCGCCTAGGTTGGATGCCGTAGTGAGATTGCTGGAATGCCATCTTCCATATGAACAGCGGTCGTAGAGCGCCGTGTGGCATTAAGCACCACAAGTGTTAGCAGAACGTTGAAATATTGTCCTGTGTTCTCTTGAGCAAGAAGTGTCGTTTTACAGGGTATCCTCGCTACGTTGGAGTCTAACGCCATCAAGAAGGTTTGTGGGGACGGCAAGGCGGCCGGACCTTCTGCCGTGCATGGATCGACACCGTGCTGGCGATCGTAGCAGGCCAGGTACAGCTCTCAAAAGTATCGAGGGACGTCGTGATTTACCAAGCACGCGTAGCAGGCCGCGATCTGATGTGCTGGCGAGCTTCAACGCCGCGTCTGATTTCTCATCCGCCAGCGTGTACTTGAACTCATTGTAGTCCATTCACTGTGAGCATTCGTGTCAGCATTCCGCTTTTACGACTGATTTATACTTTCGAGCCCTTTCACTGGACCGTGTTATCACACCTCCCTCGACAGCTTCCGATCCATTCGAAGATGCCTACCGCGGTGATGACAGGCTGCAATAGCGGCATTGCGCATGAGATGGCCAAGATTGCGCTGAAAGATGGTTGGAAGGTCTATGCGCTGGATATTGTGCTTGGTGATAAATTGAAATCCATCGAGGGGCCCAATTGCAAGATTGCCCGCTTGGATGTGACGAGTCCTGAGTCAATCTATGAATTCAAGAAGTCTATTGGAGATGAGCCCATAGACGCTTTGCTGAACATTGCCGGTATGCTGCATTCTCAGTGGTGTCTGCGTCAAAGTGTTGTCGCTGATAGTGTTCAGGCATCATGGCCGTCCCAAAGACCGAGGATTCGCTAGAGACCTGCAATCTGCAGACGATAGAAAAGCAGTTCAAGATCAATACTTACGGTCCATTCCTCCTCACGCAAGCACTGCTTCCGAATATCTTGGCTGCACCAGAGCCCCGTCGCCTCTCGGTAGTGTCCTCCAGAGTTGGTTCGATAGCCGACAATACGTCTGGCGGATACTACGCATACCGAGCTTCCAAGACAGCAGCGAACAGCTTTTTCAAGTCATTATCGGTCGACTTGAAGGACAAGGGCGTGGTTGTGACCATGCTGCATCCTGGATTTACGAAGACGAACTTGAGCCCCGAGATTTGGAAGATCCCGGGCGTTGTAGAGCCAGAGGTCGCTGCTGGAGGACTCTGGAAGATCGTGCTCGAGAAGAGCATTGAAGAGACAGGAAAGTTCTGGCACAGAGATAATTTCGAGCTGCCTTGGTGAACGTGTCTCCGCAGATTAGATCCTATAGATGTGCATATACATACCATGGACCTCGAAGATGCCATTCTTCTCGTTTCCATCAGCAAGTGCTCGTCCTGTTTGGCTTGTGCAAAATCGTGCCGAGCAACTGTTTGGTCACTGTTCACTTGGCGGACTGACGGCGCGAAGATCTGCGGCATTGTAGACATGACTAGATTTCCAAAAATGTGATGGATGATGGTCTTGCCATTGTAGGAAGATACGATCTGCACGGTATGTCAAGTACAAAGCTATCGCCCGCTATGTGGCAACCAATGCTCGAGCTGTCAGGCAGATTCCTTTGTTGCGGCTCCCGTACCATGATCAGACCAAAGTGGCCGTTTTCTGCAGCGCAGACGGAGACGTGCTGGACCTGAAATGACACGTGTCGATGACTCCTCCTCGCCGCAAATCTGATGTCTGGCGATGATCGGCCATAGAAATGTCGATGAAGGGAGAGAAGCAAAGATGTCGGTCTTCTCTTCAGTGCTCGACGCGTCGAGAGAAGCCAACGAGAAAGGCAACTGTGCCGAGATTGCTCCTGCACCCACCGCTGACAGCAAGACCAACTCTTGCTCTTATCCTCACCACGACCATCTCATCCCAATGCCAAACACGAATGTGTAGCAGCAGCAGATCTCTCTTCCCAAGTCCTCGGATGGATAAGTTGAGATCTGCCGCCCATCACGCTCACATCGGCAAATGGCCCGTATTCATCGCCAAGGATGTGCAGTGGAAACTTGCTCAGCCAAGAAAACCTCAACCTCAAACGAAGAATATGGCCGAGAAAGAATGGCCACATCTCCAGGTTGTTCTCCCACCTATCGTACTCACAATCCGTAAGTCACAAGAACTGCCGCTGTGGCTTGCATTCGTTTCTCTCAAACTTGCTCAAATTGTATCCTCTCTTGGCAATTGTTACAAGCATATGAACTTCTAGAAGGAATGCATTCTTAACAAAAGAAATGCTACCTTGAACTCTCTTTGACCACTTCATTGCTTCCCATTGGACGAAGGCAGCGATATGGCCTCTTCTTCCTTCGAGCTTTTGGCGCGGCATATCCAAGACCACAACGAAGCGAATACCACAACGAAACATTACTGGGCATATCCGAGTCGAATCTTACCTTGTACCAAAGATGCCGGAACTTGCGAGTATTTGGAGGCAGTGTATAGTGGCCATGAGACTTCGATGCTGTATACGTTTATCCTTTGGGGAGTGATATTGGGAGTTCTGGCTCTCTGGGCGATGTGGAGGGTTTTGAGGGCGGGTAGAGCAAGTCATGGTGCTGCGGCATTGCTGTTTGATGTTGGAGATCGTGTTGCGATATGGAAGAGGAAATTGCTTCCTGATGCGTCTATGCGATGGCTGTTTGGAAGGATCAGCAGGTTACAGGTGGTCATTCTGGCGGTGATGTTGGCGTATCTGCTTGTCTTTTCGTAAGTGGCATAGTTGATGTGATGAGATCGGCGCTGACATGTCTAGGCTGGTGAACATCTGGTATCAAACCAGAGTGACACCAATCAAGAACTCGACTCTCCACAACACGCGAACAGGTCTGGGACCGTGGAGCGATCGCATCGGTGCTCTGGCATATGCACTCACTCCGTTCACAGTGACGCTGTGCATGCGAGAAAGCGTTCTGTCGCTCATCACTGGAATTCCGTATCAGCACTTCAACTTTCTCCATCGATGGCTCGGACGAGTGATATTTGTGCAAAGCGCGTTGCATACAATTGGCTGGACCATCATCGAAGCGAAGCTGTATCAACCGCAGCCGAAGACATATGTCGACTTCATCAAGCAGCAGTACATGATATTTGGATGCATCGCCATGGCCTTCATCAGCTTTCTGACAGTATTCAGCACCAAGTGGGCTATTCGCAAAACCGGTTATGAGTTCTTCAAGGTGACACACTGGATAATTGCTGTGTTGTACATCGGAGCTTGCTGGGGTCATTGGGACAAGCTATGGTGCTGGATGGTGCCCAGCCTGGCTTTGATTGTATTCGACCAAGTTATCCGCGGCCTTCGCATTGCGTATATCCACATGGGCGGAACGAAAGGCAGTGACTTTGGCTTCAGATGCGCTCAAGCCGATGTGCAGGTCTTGACGGACGATAATGGCACTGTCATCAGACTGGATTTTGACTACGAGCATCGTCAGCCGTGGGAGGCAGGTCAGCACTTTTACCTGACCTTTCCAAGCCTGAGCATCTGGCAAAGCCATCCATACACTGTATCATCAGTGCCACAGCCGAACAGCAGAGTGCAGCATCACACCTACCTGATCCGGGTGCGGGATGGCCAGACCAAGAAACTTGCACAGCTTGGAAACACGACCATACCAGTAATCCTCACTGGTCCTTATGGCAACAGCTTTCCATCTTACGAAAGCCAACACATCCTTGCCATCGCGGGCGGAACAGGAGTTACATTCACGTACCCCATCATTATGTCCGCCATTCAGCACTGCATCTCTCAGGCTGCAGTTCTGGACTTTGTATGGGTTGTCCGCAAAGCGGAAGATCTCCTGTGGCTGAGCGGCGAGCTATCCCAGCTCAAAACACTTCTCAGCGAAAGGGCAGGGCTGACAGTGTCGATATACGTCAGCCGCGATGTTCAACACAAACTCAAGTCGCCAGCGAAAACAGGAGCAGAGTCTCCGGTGTCAGAGAAGGCTGGAGTCGAGACGACTGTGTCTTCAATATCCTCTCAGAAGTCGGATGTGTCGCTAGATGAGCTATTAGCCATCAGCCATCCTCGGTTTGCGATCCATTGGTTGAAAGACCACCATCCGTCCTGTACAGACATCGTATCGGATTTTCGAGAAAGAAGTCTCATGGTTGGCGGAGGTGCTGAGATCGTAGGAAGCGGACCCGAGGCCATGGGAAGTGACCTGAGGGCAGCTGTCGCGAAGCTCGATGTTGGCATAGATGAGCATTTAGGCTTCTATTGGGATTCTAGAGAATAGACATGTGGCTCAAGATCTCCAATGATACATACACTCTACAACATGATCAGTTCTTAGTCTTTTCAGCAACATTGTTTCAGGTGAGGCGCGTTGTACTGAGAAGATGTGTATACAGCGGCCTGGAACCTTTGACTAACATGCAGGTCGTCGTCACATGCATATACTAGCCTCGCCTTAGCGAGTCCCACAATCAGCACGTGTATTGCTAGGAAGTCGTGTTCTGGATTTAATCACGGCAGTCTTTGAACTTGCATCCAGGAACAGGAAAAGTGCTGTTCGCATCAGCAGACTGAGAAGTCTCATGGTGACGACGTTCGCAACGTGCCTGCTTTGATCGTGGTCAGATATGCAACGACATGACGCTGCCCACGCCATTTTCTTGCTAGCAGCGATTCCAAGCAGGCATCTACGAATCACAAACGAGGCGCCCAGGCGTTCGTGCTAGGCAAGTCGAGGCCTTTTGTTGTTCTGGCATAGGACGGCATGGAAATGCAGACATTGCTCAGGTGAGATGACAGCTTGATGAGACAACGCCTCTCTACAAAGTGCTCCTTTCTTGCTTCTTCCACCCTGGAGACGATCCTAACGAGACAGATAAGCAGTGCAAAGAAAGTTGATGCATGAGTGAGTGAATGCGAAAGCGTGCATAAGATCGGCAGGCCGGGAAGTGGGTCTTTGAGCTGAGAAGTATATCTCTCTACGTAACCAACATTCAGCCAACCTCCCTGACATTCGTCGACTCGTATCTGGAACGCAGGGGACAACAGGGGACGCTCGAGGCAATACAGTGAAGACACACTGTCAACGTCGCCCTCGACCGATGCTGCGGACAATTGCAGTGGCCCTTCGGAGTGCGTAGAGTGTGCTGTTAAGGATGCCTCAAGTGCCTGGACGACCACAGCGCATTCGCCCTAAACATCAGCAGCTGATCTTGAAGTGCTATCCTCGCCTGCCCAAGAACTCGGCAGCAGACGTCAAGCCGAATAGCTCGGAATTATCATATTTGCTCTACTACGCCAGCACACGGCAACACAAGCTCCCCAAAGTCGGCCACTTTCTGGAAACGCGCACAGCCAGTGATGTCTACCATTGGCAGAGCGCTGCGGTGCATGTCACCCTGCAAATCCTCACGGCGATTCTCGAGCACAACACTATCAATCGCGCTTCGGGATTTGCGCTCATAGCACCCTTCGTACGTCTTTCCGTTGAATTCCTACACGTGGAGATCCGCGACGCGTGGCATGAATGCTGACATTGGCCTCAGGTATTACGCATCATCCGCGAAATCGTCAACAAGACCAATGATATCAGCCTGATCGAGGCAACGACGGGGACATGGGACGTCTTCTGCCAGCATCAAGACGCCGCGAGCCTGGCCGCCGACTCCGAATACCGAGCACTTTATGTCGAAGTCGTGCGCATCTACTCTGACCTCGCCAAGAACACGTCTAAGAAGATCGGGAAGGCTACAACGCCCGTAGCGTCTCACGATGCTCTGCGTCTGCGCAAGGCGGGAGTTGCGGCTATAACGAGCATCTTCTCTCCGACAGAGCAATTCGAGCGCGTGTGGAATCGCGAGTTTGATGGGTCAATGGCTGCAATACTGAGCAACTTGCGCAATCCAGATAAGCGAGACTATATTGAGCACTTCAAGAGCTTGATCAATAAATCAGAAGACGAAGAAGATAAGGAGCGCTTGTCAGTAAATCGAAGGCAGAGCATTGCGACTGTACGGACTTTCTCCGGCTTGCAGGAAGACCATGAGCCGGATCCTCGAGCTGCTGAAGGTACTGTGCAAGATGCCGATCAGCTCGAAGAGGAAGAAGCTGGAATGCTCGCCATCGACTGCCTGAAAGTCGTATTCCAGACACAAAATCGTGCTCAAGTCCGCGCGGCCACCATCGCCTTCATGCGCTATATCGCCGAGGAGGAGAACCGCCTTCTGTCATCTGGCAGTACGAAAGACATCAGCACGTGGGCAGCGCAGCTGTTCCGCCTAGTCACCCAGTGGACTTCGGTCCAAGATCGCTTTGTGATCCTCTACACTGCGCAAGATGTGCTCGGGAAGCTGCCGATTGAAGGCTCGTTCTTCCGACCACACGAGACATATGCCAAGATGATACACAGCGTGGTCTGCTCGGACCTCAATCTGATTGGACTTTCGGTGATGGACGTTTTGATCGGGCTCATGTCATCAGTGCTGCGATCTGTCGCGTATTGTTCCAGACCAGATACTGCCGCACTTTCGCGACAGAACACGGCCTCCACGAATGAAAAGAATGCTGCAGCGAATACGATTCAACAGCTGAAGGGCTGCATAGCCTGCCTTGCATCCCACGTATACTACTCGGACCAGGTCACGGATATGATCGCAGCAATCCTCGTTCGCGTACGTGCGTACCCATCAGCCTCGGACTTCAAGAAGGGCATTTTCGGGGAAGACCAGTCGCGTTCGCACAAGAAGCCAAAGGGCTCCGTCAATGGCGCCGCACCGTCTCAGCGCCCAGCCACATCTGCCGACCCGCGAGCGTCAAACAACGACATGTCGGTGGCTGCGAATGAGTCTACTCCGGACATAGATGAGAGCACAGCAGAACCTGCTGATCGCTTCGACTCCGGAAGTATTCGACCTGAGACGAGCCCGCGAACGAACAGCTTAAGAAGCGCATTCTTCACCACTGATGAAGCTCGAAAGACGGCACTCGAAATCATCAAGAACATCATCGAAGTTGCTCAGACGACTAGAAAACAAGCGCACGGGAATGTGGTGATCAACCGCAATCGCGTTCCAGTAGGAATATGGGACGGCACACAATGGCTTGCTCGAACTGGTGCCGAAGAAGTCCGAAATGCATACAAAGACACAGTCGCGACTTGGGCCAAATACGAATCCGACGAAAAAGATTCCAACATGCTCGACTTCGAAGCTGACGACTGTTTCGGCAAATTCGTCGAACAGACCAAACCTGCATCATTACGTGCTGGAAGCGTAGGTCAAAGTCACCAAAGCCATCCTCAACTCCTGATGCTTCCCAATTTCGGTGTCGAGAGACGCTTGAGTTCGGGCCAGAATACCAGTAATGGTACGGATCATCTTGCTTCCAATCATAAACCTAGAGTTAGGGCGAAAGATCTTGAGGATGTTTTGGAGGGGAAGAGACATGTGGAACTTCACACTCAGCAAGTTGGACCTGGGGCTAATCTGAAGAGTTTGCTTGCGGGCCTCAAGATTGAGGAGAGTAGGAGACCGAATGCTATTATGGCTGCTCCGCCATATTAACGTGAGGGTCGGAGGGGAGTTGTGCAGATATCTTGAGAGGTGCATGGTGTGGTGGGTCTAGAGAAAAGGAAAAGGAAAATGGAAAGAAGCTAGAAAAAGGAGATGTTGTATTTTCTTTTGATGTGCGAAGATGAGATACCCGGTCGGCCAGTTTAAAGCCACCAAAGAAGGAAATATATGTAAAAGTAAAATCTAGACGATATGACACGAATTATTCTGGAGTACCTTGTTCTTGTTCTTCTCGCTCCGTCAAATCCGGACAATCAAAACATCCATAACCCTTAACAACACTCATCTCGTTTATTTCTGCTGGTTTCGTTTTGAATGTCCATCCTGCTATATCATTGCTGAATACCTCTCCACTTCTCCTGTTCCAGATGACCGTCCCTAAAATCCCTAATTCACTGATGACTTCTCCGGCATAAATCTCTCCGGGCGTCATTAGGATTCCTGTGGTAGGTGGAGGTTTTATCAGTTCCATGAGAGTGTAGTTTGGGTATTCTGACTTTTTGAGGGTAGAGATGAAAGGTCCGATGGAAGGGGGATAGATGTTATGGCTGCCGCCTTCGAGGTTGGGTTTTAGGACGTATTTGGAGTAAGAAGTAGGGGTTGTGGTGGAAGACAGAGGATGCATTGGCATGAATGTTTCCCGGATCTGATTTGCTGAAGACGGGGAGGAGGGGAGGAAGTGTTCGAGCTACTTGGGAGAAATGAGGGTTAGCGATGATTGAGGCTGAAGAGTATAGGATCGCGTACCGCTCCTGGCCGTGTAAGAGCTGCTTGAACGGATTTGAACGTCGTGAGATGGGTCAGGATATCTGGACATTTTATTGAGCGGGAGAGTTCGAGATGGAGTCTTGGGTTATCATGGTTGAGGTATTCGGATGCTTCGTAGCCTGCTCGGTAGTAGATCGTGGAGACTTCGAAAGTGTTGCCATAAAGCAGAGTGCGGTCTGGTGTTAACGTCGTTTGAGAGAGGACTTCGTTCCATTCGCAGCGGTAGCAGGGGATGTTCCTGTCCCACAAGCTGTATTCGATTGGTCTTTCGTCTGCTATGTTGAAGTTTTGTGGTTGGACGACCATTAGGATGCAGAGAGGATGGGATGTTTTGGGTTGGTAGAGGTGGTGGATTTGTGATAGCATGGAGACTATTGAGGTGATATTGTTGTTCTCTGGCAAAGATCTTGTTGTGTCCTGCGAGTTATTAGATATCCTTGGTCACACTGAGGAATGTGAGAGTGATCGACTAAGAGTGGAACCGAGCCTGATACCTACGTTCTGTTCTCTGCTGATATGCTTATGCATTCTGGCTGTAGTCTGTGCGTGATATGCTCCGGCGACGGAGAACGTGTTCATCTCAACCTGCTTGATCGCTGGAGATTCGCCTTTGCTGCTTCCATGGAGCATGTAGTCTGACCTGAAGATGCCGCAGACCACATCTTGGACTACACCAGCCGCCTTCACTTTGAGCCATATGTCCCATAGTGAAGACAAAAACGCATCCTGCTTCAACAATGGTCGAAATACCTCCTCGAGCCAGGACTCATTGCTGGCTGCTCGAATGTATAGTTCACTCATAGATGGCTGCAGTCTTTGAGCTTGATCAAACGCTGATCTTGGGAACTTGGTCGGTGCTATGCTGACTCCCACAGGTCTGGCCTGGACAGTGGAAACTTCTTCATATCGGACAAGCTTCAAGAGACTGCCATGCGTGATGAGATAGTCCTTGATCTCCGGGATGAGTGTTTTGATGTCTTCTTCTGTCATCGCCATAGCCAAGGCTCGCGTATCCTGCTCTGCAAATCTACTGCAGTGCAACGTGCTGGGCACATGTGATCCTGGCTGTGATCTCTTGACCATTGGATTTGTCTCCCTGAGCACTAGCGGATGTCTGCTAAACGCTTGACGCCTCAGTTGCACCTGCGAGGATGTCGCGCATATCTGACCAGGTGTTGAAGCACGCTCATGCGGCAGTGGGAAAGAGTGTTCCCAGTCCGAGAAAACGATGCCGATGGCAGACCTCGAAGAGCTCCAACGGCTATGCACACTTCGGAGGAAGCAGGAGCTGAGACAACACTTTCGGCGGCAGCTTCAAGAATTCACTCACCATCGTCCTGCGACTCGCACGGGCTGTGACAGCATGTGAAGACGGAGCTTATTACCGCGTGCAGTCCGGTAATATGTTGCCTGAGCGAAGTCGCCCAACATTTGTATGAGAGATTCCGAGCGACGGCGAAGACGGCGATCTCGCTCTCGTTCTGATTCTCAGGCACGGTTCATCCGCGTCGGCTAACCTCGGCTCCAAGCTTTTGTGGGCTGCTCAATGCTGCTGCTACTGTTTACGCTGCCCTGCCTTCGTGGAGCTGGCCATTGATCTCTGTCTGCAGCTGCTCTAAAAAATTCTTTGGGGGAACAGTGCATGAATCCTGCTCTTATCTGACTACGCACTTGATTCTTACTAGAAGTGCAGACAGCAATGTCGTCCATCGCAGCACGTAGCTTGCTCCGAACAACCACCAGAAGCCTAAGCCGGAGCAGCAAAGCTCCACTCTGCACCTCGAGCAGACTCGCTCAGACAAGTCTTAAGGCTCAACGATCGCCCTTCGCTCAGCTGCAATCCGCCAGAGCTTTCTCGACCACAATGGCTCCTCAATCAGGTGCTCCGCCGCCAGGCAAGGCGCCTGAGTATGATCCAGAAATCAAAGATATGGCAGACTACATTCACAACTACAAGATCACATCAGACTTGGCTGTATGAAACATTCAAATACCATGGTATATTCAGAGTCCTGACAATGTTTTCTAGATCGATACTGCACGCTTCGTCTTCCTCGACACAATCGGTTGCGGTCTCAGAGCTCTCGAATTTCCTTCTTGCACAAAGCTCCTCGGTCCAGTTGTGCCAGGCACTACGGTGCCAAATGGTACTCGTGTGCCCGGTACTCCATACGTGCTCGATCCTGTCAACGGTGCTTTCAACATCGGAGCCATGATCAGATGGCTCGACTTCAACGACTGCTGGCTGGCTGCTGAGTGGGGTCACCCATCTGACAACTTGGGTGCTATTCTTGCTGTCGCAGACTGGGCAAACAGGACGAACAAGGCAGGCACGCAAAAGATTGGCAATGGTCAGCAATTCACAATTCACGATGTGCTTGAGGGCATGATCAAGGCACACGAGATCCAGGGCTGCTTGGCCTTGGAGAATAGCTTCAACAAGGTCGGTCTCGATCACGTTGTCAACGTCAAGGTTGCATCTACTGCAGTCGTCTCCAAGATGCTGGGCTTGAACGAGGAGCAGACCAAAGCCGCGATCTCTCAAGCTTGGGTTGACGGACAGAGCATGCGTACCTATCGACACACTCCAAACACCATGTCCAGAAAGTCTTGGGCTGCTGGTGATGCTTGCCAACGTGCTGTAGACATGGCTCTTAAGGTTCTCAAGGGCGAAGGTGGTGTCCCAACTGTCCTCTCTACTCCAGTCTGGGGTTTCTACGATGTCAACTTCGGTGGCAAGAAGTTCCAGTTCCAGCGACCATACGGCAGCTATGTCATGGAGAACGTTCTGTTCAAGGTTTCGTACCCAGCAGAGTTCCACTCGCAGACAGCTGTGGAGGCTGCTGAGCGCATTCACCACCAGCTCAAGGACATGGGCAAGTCCGCTGAGGACATCGAGTCGGTTGTCAACCGCACACACGAGGCCTGCATTCGCATCATTGACAAGCAATTCAAGCCCATGGACAACTACGCCGATCGTGACCACTGTGTTCAGTACATGGCTGCTACTATGTTGGTCTTTGGCAGACTCACTGCTGATGACTACACTGATGGCGGTGAGGCTGCTACCAGCCCACTGGTCGAGAGCCTGAGACAAAAGATTGAATGCCGAGAAGACACTCAGTTCACTGCAGACTACCACGACCCAGAGAAGCGAACTATCTCCAACGCTCTGACCGTGAAGCTGAAGGATGGCACTGTTCTCCCAGAAGTTGTCGTTGAGGCACCTCTTGGACACAGACTGCGAAGAGAAGAGGCCAAGCCAGAGATCCTGCTCAAGTTCAAGAACCACATCGCACCACACTTCTCTGCTGAGCACACCAAGAAGTTGGTCGACCTCCACAATGACACTGCCACCCTTTACAAGATGCCAGTTGATGAGTACATGGATCTGTACGTGAAGGAGAAGATTTTGTAAATATGTAGAGCGCATTGAGGTAGATCTGCTATATTGCTCGGCGGATACCATTGGATAAACAGGACAAAAGAGCCTGCAATTTCATGATCAGAAAGGAATATCCCACCATCGCCCTTTCACACCAGCCTCAGGCAGGGGGCTTCGGAAACAAGCCTTCAGCCAAGAGTGCCAATTTTTCATACCAGACTTCACCACCTACTGACCGAAAACTCAACATTGTTTTGTTCATCGTTCCCTGCCCGTCGAATTGCTGTGGTCAACTCATAGTGCTACTACGCGTGAATGTTCCAGCATTGAGAGCTCAAGCAATGACGCAGCCTCAGCTCCAATCTCCCGAGAATCGGCATAAGAACGAACCTCAATCTTGCTATCAACACATCTCAATGCTCGACCCTACCCTATCTGCGTCAGCGACTGGATCATCGTATGCTGCGGCAAATCCCTCGTGTGGCATGTTGGTGGCTATTGGATGCTTCGCCAGACATTGTGGCGATGTCGCTAGGCCGATACCACCGACCTGAGCGCGTAGCTCGACACGCGGCGCAGAGCATGACGTCCCATGTGGGCAAAGCAGGGCATTGCCAGGCACACACTGATGGTAGCAATCATATATTAAAGATCTGCAATACTGCTCACTCTTGTACACGGCAGCTAATATAACAGAACACTAGCCCATTGACTGACAATGTCGAACAATGAGATACCACCCGACATGCCTCCAAGGCCGAATGAGCAGCACCCAGAGCTACCTCCTAGGCCAGCACATCAAGCAGAAATACCTGCGTACAATCCACAAGACTATGCCGATCAACCGATGGGTACCACTCAGTTCGAGCAGCAAGGACGACTGAGCCTCGAGAAAGAAGATGTGGCTTCTCCTATACACTTCACCAGAGATCCACACAAGTTGATCGGGTACCTGGTGCCCTTCCCCAAACCTCAGCTATCTGGCACAGCCAGCGAGCAGATACCTCAGCGATTCTTGATCTACACGCCCCCTCCGCCACCGTTCATGTCCAAGCCAAAAGAAGGCGAGAAAGAGGGAAAGGTCCACAAAGTACAACGCAAATGGGCGGAAGAGTTGCGTGAGGCGAAGACACAGAATGTCAAGACTATGTCGTGGAAGGGTGTCAAGGGCAATGTCACAAAAGGCATTAGCTGGGGTATGTCTAAGACTAAGGGTTCAAACTTGGAATTTTTGAACCGAATAGCATCCATGCAAGATAGTGAGGATCATCATGCCGAAGACGGCCACACCGAAGGCGAACAGACCAAGAAGACGATCAAGCTTGAGGAAATGCTCATGGTCTATCCTGCCAGCATGCCTGGCAGCAATGAACAGATCCGCGAGGAGTTTGTCAACACCATGCTTCGGTCGAAGTCCAAAGCACAACGAGACTCAATCATTGCGACTGGACTGCTGCCTGTCAGCTTCGCCATCGACATGCTGGCTGTTCTGGTCTGGCCTTTCGGAGGCCTTCTCGAGGTTGACGCAGTCTGGTTGTACAGCAGCATTCGTGGAGCCAAGGTGAGCCGTAGTGTCACAAAACGCTTGACTTCCACCTCCACCTCCGGTAAGCATGATGAAGACAAGTTGACCCTCAACTTTGTTCCTTCGCCTACCATCCAAGTGCTCGAACGCTATCTGGCGGCTAAGTGCCATGAACGCGATCCAAAGCTCTTTCCAAAGTACTCTGTGGCGCCCAGCGAAACTGAAGTCCTTGAAGCTATTGACTGGTTTCCAGCGCACAAAGGCGGTGAGGAGAAGAATTGGGAAGATGAGCAATTCGAGATCAGCGAAGTAAAGGACGACGTCAAGAACACGTTCTCGAAAGGTGCGAAAGAGTGGGATAAGTGGGTCAAGATTTTCGAGAAGGAGCCGGACAAGGCCGTGAAGAAGTAGGCTGCAGCATCTTGCAAATCAATTGTCCAATCTCCATATACGGCGACTTCCTTTCTGCATCGATCAACGTTCCACTGGCAACTCCCGCCTTTCGTTCAAATCGAGAAGAGGAGCTGCGTAAGTCTACCAATCAAGGAGCTTAATCGGCTTCGACGAGCTTTCGTATTGCCAGCAATGCAGTGTTTCAGGCTGTGAATCCCGCTGATGGACTTGACTGCACGAGGCTGCCACCAGCAACATCCTTGCGGCTGTCCATATCGAGCAACAGGGTGGCCAATGCAGATCACGTGTGCCACTTTCCCAGCATTCAACACCATAAGCACAACGTAACCCCTGCTGAATAGACAGCGAGACTCTTGTCGACATTCATACTCCCAGCTTGTGCGGATGCAATTGCCAAAGCGCTTCTGCATTTCCGCCTGATACCGCTGGTCAACGATGCTCTATAACCTGAAATTCGTAAGCAAAAACTTGACTACGTGCCCCAGAATGGGCAGAATGAGAACGCACAGACAAGTCATCAAGGGGCACCATACGAGGACTGCAAAAGACATATAAGCACGACGAAGCTCTTGAAGAAGAACAGCCCCAAGCACCACTTCTCAGCAGCCAAGAAACAACAAGACTCTCAGCAACCTTCAAGCTTTCTCAAACATTTCACATCAGCAAAGATGCAGTTCAAGGTCATCGTCGCCACCATCGCAGCACTTGCTGTCGGCTCTGCCATCGCAGGTCCAGTTGCCTCTCCAAACGTACGCACCCCACTCCACCATCGCCCTTTCGTCCTCTACTAACATCACCCAGGAGAATGGCATCGCCGTCCCCAACGACAAACTCGACACCCGCGGCGAAGCGGCTGCCAACCTCGCTCGCGCCGAGGCCGCTCCATCTGTTCAGCAAATGCAGAACTCCGCCAAGGACTTCGCCCAGGCCCACGCAGGCCAGAAGCCCACTGCAGATATGCTCAAGGCGGCCAAAGAACTCAGCCAGCAGCACCAGGGCTTCTGGAACTTCCCTGGCGCTAACGCTAACTGGGGTTACTGGGATTGCTTCAATGCTTACTGCTGGAACCAGTGGCCTGGTCAGTTCAACACTTGGAATGGTTGGTGCACTAACCCTTCTTTTGGTGGGTGGTGTGGAAATTTCTGCTAGATGTTTTTAGCAGAGATATGAGGGTGGGAGAGATACTTTTGTCTGATTCTGGACGGTCCTTTGTGGGGAGGAGATCATTGGCAGTTGAGGGGGACGGATCATGGTGATTGTGGTGGAAAGAAGTAGTGGTAGTAGGAAATAATAAATTTGGAAAAACTTTTGCTTTCTACTGCTGAGACACTATGTCCCTATCAATTGATTTCTCTAAAACTTCGTCAAAGTCATTAAATGGAAACGATGGTGAAGCAAGAGTGAAGCGAGATGGCCGAGTTGCATATGGCGCCAGCTCGACAAACATTCCTTAGCGCATTCCAAGATTCAACGAATCAGCGGCCGCAAACGCCGCTCTTCCCTGCCCCAAGCCTCGGTGCTTTCCATCTCAACGAACAACACTTCATCCTCTCCCATCAAGAACAAGAACCAAAATGACCGACACCAGAAAAACTGTCCTGATCACAGGCTGCTCACCCGGCGGAATCGGCCACTCTCTAGCCCTAGAATTCCACCGCCAAAATTTCCGCGTCTTCGCAACAGCCCGCAAAACCTCGAGCATTTCCGACCTAGAATCCAAAGGAATAGAAACCGTCTCTCTAGAAGCAACTCAGGAATCCTCAATCCAAGCCCTAGCCTCAGAAATCTCTTCTCGCACTTCCGGAAAACTAGATTACCTCGTCAACAATGCAGGCCGCAACTACACAGTCCCCGCCACAGACATCGAATTATCAGAAGTTCGGGAAACATTCGAAACGAATCTCTTCGCAGTGATGAGATTATGTCAAATTTTCACACCGATGTTGATTGAGTCGAAGGGGACGACTGTACAAATCGGTTCTTTGGCTGCGATTTTACCTTATGTTTTTGGATCTGTGTATAATGCTTCGAAAGCTGCGTTGCATGCGTATTCTGAGACTTTGAGGGTGGAATTGGCGCCTTTTGATGTTAAGGTTGTGACTGTTGTGACGGGTGGGGTGAAGAGTAATATTGCGAGGACGAAGAGGACCTTACCGGAGAATTCGATTTATTTGCCGATTCGGGATATGTATGAGGAGAGGTTGGTGCATAGTCAGAGTAATGGGGTTCCGAATGAGGAGTATGCGAAGGGGGTTGTCAATCAGCTTTTGAAGAGTCCTGGGAAGGATAGGATTTGGGAGGGTGGGAAGAGTTGGTTGGTTTGGTTTGTTTATACGTTTTTGCCGAGGTGGGTTATGGGTGCGGCTATGACGAGGATGTTTCAATTGTGGAGATTGAAGGGGACCTGGCAGAAGAAGGTGGATTGAGGCTGTGGACCAGTGCTATATTCTACGATGTTGCGATAAATAGAGAAACAAATACAGGACAAATACAGGATTTATCTTTTACCCTCCCTCTGAGGTGGATGGTTACTCAAGGCCGAACGATGAGCTGTGGTCCACCTGCTCCAAGCATATATGCATCCAGCGCAGCATTGATCTCGTCAACATGATCGAGACCATCGACCACACGATACTTGCTTGGCAATATACTTCCTTCGGCTAGCCACTTTGGAACTTGCTGCCAAAACATCTTCTCATCATCGCCTAGATGAATATTCTCCACGAATGTCGCAGAGCAGTTTGGACTTTTCTCAACTAGCAATTCGGCTTGTGCCTGTTCGATCGGATGTAGAGCAATCAACCTGCTGCTGGCCTGAGCAGGAAGTAGCGAGGCCGCCAACTCGAAGCTCAAGCTGCGACAGTCGTAAAGGTGAGTGACGCCTTCTTGGCCTGTGATGGCATGAATCTGCTTGGTGATCTCCTCATTGGAACTCTGACGATCGATGACATGAGTTGCGCCCATGCGCTCCAGTTCCTCTTTGCCATTCAGTCCTGCGATGGTAATGATTCTTCCGATTCCTGCAAGCTTGGCCAACTGGATGCCAAACTTGGCAACCACCGCACCTCCGCCGATGATCACAATTGTCTGCTTCGAGGCATCGAAGTTCTCCTTGTCTCCGACCCACGGCGCTGGAAATCCGAAGCCAAATTCGGTTGTGAACAGAGCCACAAAGGATGTAACCAAGTTCACGGGTAGGGTAACAGCCTCGTCGAGCGAAATGCTCGCCGGCTTCTTCGTGATTGAAGTCGCTGTGAGCGTGGCATATCCCTGAAGACCTGCCTGATCATTCCCTTCCGAGAGCTCATTCGCCAGACCGAAGACCTCGTCGCCTTTGCTAAACTCGGTGACAGCTGATCCGACTTCCTCTACTATGCCACCAACGTTTGTGCCTATGGCCGCTGGCAGCTTTTCGCCGATGAGGAGGCCCCAATCGCGTCCATATGCATCATGCGGGAGGACTTTTCTCCATCAGTATGTTTGCGATGGGTCCTCGCTGGGGAAGGCTACTTACGCATGGTAGAAACCACCTTGACCAATACTTCGTCTTTGGATGGCTTTGGAGTCATACGGGTACCTAGGCTCACCGGCTTGCCGATCTCTGTCACAAGTATGGCTTTGTGCTGCTGCATGGTAGCTGCGCGAATTGATGAAATATGGCGTGTTAGAGATGGTGAAATGGTAGTACTTGCGAAGTGTGACTCCTGCTGCTTGTTCGACCTTCTGCTTGATAGTTGGCCTTTCTTACCATGAACACCATGGCTTCTTATAGATTTCGAAATATGCGACCTTTCAGCGTGATCGTCTTGGCAAGAAGGTACCAAGTTGCTCCGAAGGGATGCCTAGCTGACCGAGCATTCGTCCTATACACCAGAGACAGGCAGAAACCTAACAAAGCCAGATGAAGGGTGTGAGGCTTGCATTGCCAACGTGGTCATGACCTATTGAAGTTTCGTGGCGTAGAATACAGCTGCGAAACAGAGTGCGAAAGAGGTTTCCGGCCTTGATGATCCATCGCGTCCAGGGCAAGTTTTAATGAGCCCCAAGTGAAGTCTCCTAGGCCTATGGAGACTGCAGAAGTCTGCCTTGGTGAATTCAAGTCTCAGAGCATCAATGCTCACAATCAGTAATCTGTGTCGCTTTCGTACGTATCCAGGACGTGGATATTTTTGCTCGAAGTAAGACAAAGCAGAAGATGTCGCTGTCGATGGACAATCTCCGGAGCTTGGCGCTGACAAAGTTGAGTGCCTTGGCAATGATCTCACGCGTCTTTTACCTTGCCTCCACGAGTTCTCGGTCTTGAGAAGGCACAACATCAACTCCGATCGCCACAGCGCGACTGGGCGGCGTTCAATTAAGCACGGAAATGATCCAATGGTGAAGGAAAGCATGCCTCGCGATCTCTTTCTTAAATAGCGGACTGAATATCCCTCGTCCCACGATCTGAGAAGCTGGCAGGTTCGTACTTGAATGAATCCGGCGGTCCTGTCGGTAAAAGCACTTCTCCTGATGGATCGGATGGAGGTGAAGTGAATAAACACGTGCGCTCACGAGAGCGGAATTCAATCAATACGGAGCTCCTAAGCTCTTTCGCCGGCCCGGTCACCACAGTGCACTTCCTTCCCGCATCAAAATCCTGAGAGCATCCCAACATTCTCGATAGATCGAAATCTTCTCTACCACCCGAAACCATGGACTCAGATACGATCTCTGGTGAGATCCTCTACGCTCCAGTCCCTTTGAGCTTCTGGGGTGGCATAGATCCAGCCAGCGGAGAGATTGTTGACAGACATCACCCTCTTTCTGGCTCTATTGTGCGGGATCGCATACTCATCTTACCATGCGGCAGAGGATCTTGTTCGGGTAGTGTTGCCATGCTTGAGATGATTCTGAATGGGAATGCGCCTGCAGCTTTGATATTCACTTCGCACGAGGAGATTCTTGTTGCTGGTGTGATCGTGGCCCAAATCCTGTTCGACAAGCAGATACCAGTATACTCCATGGACGAATTGGATGCCAAGATGCTTCACAACGGAGCTAGTGCCAAGATCGAAAGAGACTGTCTCTTCATCGACGTATCGCAAGTGAGGTTGCAATCACTTCTTGCTAAAGACATGAACACGAGTCAGTCTCGACTTCAGCTCAGCACAAATGACCTCAAGATATTGGACGGGAGTTACGGCCAAGCCAAAGCTGTTGCAATGAAGATCGTCGCGCAATTTGCTGCGCTGCAAGGCGCAACCGAGCTCATTGACATTGCCCAGGCACACATTGATTCTTGTGTATACACCGGTCCTGGCGGTCTGCTCTTTGCTGAACACATGCTGAGTCTGAGTGATGCCAAGTACGCTGTACCAACATCGATGAACGCCGTCAGTCTCGACAGGCGACGGTGGCAAGCGCTTGGCATGCCTCAAGAGGCTGCAGAAACAGCGAACAGGTTGGCAGACGTTCACGTTGCGCTGGGTGCCAAGCAGACATTCACCTGCGCTCCGTACCTACTAGACTCCGCACCGACTAGTGGCCAGCACATTGGCTGGGGAGAATCCAACGCAGTCGTGTTCGCGAACAGCGTTCTCGGAGCGCACACGCAAAAGTATCCAGATCTGATCGATGTCTGCATTGCTCTTACAGGTCGGGCACCTAATGCTGGCTGTCACGTCCCGGCAGGACGCTCTCCTTCAGTCATTCTGCGAGCGCCTCAAGTTTCGGAGCCAGATGAGAGCTTCTATCCTCTTCTTGGGTATTGTGTTGGTAAGCTAAGTGGCAGTCGCGTACCGCTCGTGCTCGGCCTTGAAAGCTTCGACCCAACCATATCAGACTTGAAGGCATTTGGAGCAGCTTTTGCGACGACATCGTCGGCTTCGATGTTTCACATTCGAGGCGTGACTGCAGACCATCAGGCGAGTGATAGTGCAAGCGTCCATTTCAATCCGCGATACATTTCTTTGGACGAGCTGCAACTCTCCTGGAACACTCTCAACTCTGCCAAAGATGCCAATGTCAGCCTGGTTGCGCTTGGCAATCCGCATTTCTCCTTTGAAGAGTTTCGATCGCTTGATACGCTCATCGATGGAACCAACAAGGAGAAGAGCGACTCTGTGGATCTTATGATCACCACAAGTCGACAGGTGTTCGAAAAGGTTACGAATGCCGGCATAGCAGATCCACTGGTCCAATATGGTGCAACGATCATTACAGACACGTGCTGGTGTATGATTACAGAACCGGTGATACGACCAACTTCTGGCAATATTATGACCAACTCTGCAAAGTACGCCCATTATGCTCCGGGGATCACTTCTCGACACGTACACTTTGGAAGTCTGGCCGAGTGTATAGAGGCATGTACAACAGGTCGACGAATCATGCAGACACCGAAGTGGCTGCAACCAATTGATGCTGCGAATGCAGCGTAGTAGCCCGAAAGATCACTGTTATACAAGGATATATCGATCAACGTCGGAGCTGCCCTCCAGTCGTATACGCACTCCCCATGTTCTCGCATTTGAAGCTGGCATAGCAGCACACCGTCTACTTACGGCCCTCACCCTGTCTTCGCGGCCCGGAAATCCGCTTGCTTGTGATACGTCACGTATTGGAAGGTTTCATTCATGAGCTATTCGGCTTCCCTCGGCCTTGAGCTGACTCACATGCAAACTCATTCACCTACTGTCACGTGCTACTTCTCAGCCACGGAGTACAAAAGAACGGCTCCGCAACCATCTAGACCTGCTTCTTGACATCACTGCGAAAAGTGCAGTTCTCGATCCTGGTGGGTCGTGGACTCGCGCAACACGTCCCCATCTATGACTTGGCAAGATGCCAGGCCTAGGAGGGGATGACAGTGATCGCCTCTGCCACTCAAGTAGCATCATGGTCTACCAGCCCGCGCGAGCTTTGCGGATTGGGATGGCGGTACGACTTGTCCTTACAAGCCAGGTCTGAAGCGGCCGCACAATCACCGCCTCGACAAAAGCGTGCAAGATGGCCTGGGGTGCGAAATGCAACCAGGCTCTCCAGGTCGATGCACTCATATCTTATTGCGCAATGCCTGGGGAGTCCTGCTGGCCCTGGAAAGGCCCCCGGTCCAAATCACGCCAGCGTATAATTTTCGCAGCGTGAGGAGAGATGAATTTTGCCAGGCCTCATACTATGCTTAACAGGGTCATAGCAATTCAATCGGTGCGATAATTCACCTGGGATGCGACACTTCAATAGTAGAAACACCGACAACACCTTTCCGAGCCATCAACGTCAAGTCCTGCTCCAGAATGATGCTACCTTCCACAGTTATCACATCCATACTCATCAACTTCGTTCCCCTCGCAACAGCACAACTATCATGGCCCTTCACCTCTCCTCCCCCTCGTATCCCAAAAATCACAGAATACGCCACCGCCCCCTCCCTCTCCACACCCTGCGAAACCGAATTCCACCCTTCCCAACCCGACATAGCCTGGGTAGAACTAATCGCCGGCAACGCAATCCTCCGCATAAACCTAACCTCCGGCGACCAAACCCTATTCCCACTTTCCAACCCACTCGGCCTACCCTCAGGAATGGAATTCCTCCCAGACGGAAATCTCTGGTTTTCAGAAGTCGCGGGAAACGCTATGATACGATTGAATCCCGCGGACGGAAGTATGACCGAGTTTCCGTTTCCGTTTACAGGCGTGACGGCGATAGATGAACTACCACTGGGCTTAAGGGTAACGATTGATGTATCAGGGAATCGAGATCGTGGGGCTTGGTTTGCGGCTGCTGGGTCGAATGCAATTGGGAGGATTGATATTGATACGTTTCAGTATGATTTATTTCCTATACCTACGCTGGGGGCTGTGCCGTTGGTAATTCAACCTGGCCCTGGGAGTACGATGATATTTTCAGAGGCTGTGGGGAATAAAGTTGGGATGATAGATGTTTTTACACATGAGGTTACGGAGTATGAGGTTCCTACCCCTTTGTCAGTGGTTGTCGCTGTGACTTATGATGAAGTGAGAGGGTTGATTTGGGTTGCGAGTTTGATTGGGAATCTTGGGTGGATTGATGTTGGTACTCGGGAAGTTAGGGAGATTTCTGTGAATGGGCTTAGGAAGCAAGGGAAGTCGACATTGGTGTTTCCCGATGAGAGTTTGCATTCTGGGGATCAGGATTTGCTTGAGGCTTTGGTGAGCGGAAGCATTGGGACATCAGGACTGCTGCCATCTTCGGGCCCTCTTAGGGTGGGGACAGATGGGAAGGTCTACTTCTCGCAGGGTTTATTGGTGTTGGGTGGTAATCGGATTGGTCAATACGATCCGGAGACAGGACTGCTGATGGAGTTTGTATTGCCGACTGGGCTGAGTGGTCCTTGCGATCTGAACAATCAGATTCCGGGAACAATGTTCTTTGCAGAGTTCACAGGAGGCCATCTCGGAAGGCTTGATTACTGAAAGATGTGAAGAGGTGATCACGTCCCATCTCATTCTTGTAGCATTCTTCATCTGGCATTTAATTTGGATTGCAGAATGGTCAATTCTGCTCTGGTGTGGAGAAGTGTCGTCTTGTATGCGCAATCTTCCACAGGCAGCACTGCCGCTCTCTTTCCATGATGCATTTCGATGCGTGCTCAATGGAACACTTGGTTCTCAAGATGCTGCCTTCTCGCGTTCAACGAACGTCTCCCTATCGAAGCCGAACCACTTCCTCAATCGCTTGCCCATTGACCTCAGCATTATTGGGTCGATCGTGGGATCAGGGTGCGGGCGATGGAAGACGACCGAACCTCGGTCGGACTTCTCCTTGAACATCACAGCAGACCCACTGTTTGGCATGACAGAAAAGCCTGCACCAATGAGAGCCGCTTCGAAGTCGTTCCACCTGATGTTGCCCTTTGCGAGCAGGTTGCCAGCAAACATGCGTTCGAATACATTCAATGCGGTCTTGCTGACTGCGATCAAGGGGGACGGCGATGGCGATGAGGACAGCTCGGACACCGGCTCCACCACATGAAGTGCTGCAAGGTCTTTTTCGAGCGGTCGCGTCTTCTTCTTTTCTTTGGCGAGCTCAGGCGTGGTCGCCGCCTGCTCAATAGGGCCCCAGACCGTCTGTACTTGGTGATGATGCTTGTGCTGCGGACCTGATGTCCTGCGAGTGGTGTCTGGTCTCTTGCCTGGAGTAGAGTCAGTAGTGTCTCGCTGAACTAGCACTATTCGGCTTACTGTTTTCTTCGATCGCGGCAGCTACTTTAGCACGTTCCGCTGCTAGCTCTTGCTCGTACTGATCTAACGTATATGGGAAGGCAGCGTTCATGTGACGTTGCACATCTTCCATAGAGCATTGCTGCTTCAAAAGCTGGTCTTCCCTCCACCTTCGAACCACGGACCAGAAACTTTTGAGCGCGGCTTGGGATCTATCAAAAGCCTCCAGCTTTTGAGCATCTTTTCTGCTTGAAGATCGCCTCAAGCAAGTCAAGATCTGTAGCGCATTGTGTAATGACTTGTAGCGATCTTTCGAGTGCATGCTCATCAAAGTAGAATGAGTAGCAACCCTCTGCCCAAATTCGAGTGAGGATTTTCGGGTCAGAAACTCGGCGAGCATTGTTGTCATACTACCCGGCGGCGAAGCTAGATTGTCCGTGAGCAGATTCGATGTGGAGACTGGTCGTGGCCGATGCAATTTGATCTTGGTCAGCGTGTCGTCAATTAGAGCCATATCCGACAAGATGGCACGCATGGTCCGATCGACTTTGTATGCTTCTCGGGGAGGGCAATCGGCGAGGAGATTGTCGATATGGCGAATGTGAACAGCTGCTGGCAAGGATTCCGACGCATTGTACCGCATCAGCTCCATTATGTTGTAAGAGATTGGGTCGTGGCGATACATCTTTTCAGAAGGCGCTTTCAGCACCACCGTCTCGCGTTCCTGGTCATAATGATCAGCGTATCCTCTGAAGGCATTCGAGGAGGCAACCACGTTCCCCAGATGTATTCGCTGCTCTTTAAATTGTTGTTTGAGGACACGCTCGAAGATTGCAAGGGCATCGCCGTAATCCTTGGCGAGGGGCCCACCGGGAGCGATATGGAATGGTCGCATTGTCATAGTCTTCCTGGCGTGCTCTGCTTCAGCCACGAGATACTGCCAGTCGTCGAGCTTTCTCATGTTGAGCATGATTAACTCGATCCGAACCTTCGCTTCTTCTTTCTCACTAGTAAACTCAAGGGCGACTGAACCTCCAAGCTTAGAGATGTATTCGCGCAAGTAGTCAGCGTCCGTCTGCAACAACCATAGCTCATCCTCGCAAGCTCGAAGACGGGCGCCAAGGCTATCGAGGATCTCTGCCATGTTGAGGTCGGGCGGTAAAGAGAATGCCGTCGTCTTAGTAGCATCTTGGTTGATGAACCCATCCTTGGAATTAAACTTCATCTCTGCAGAGGCAAGGAAGCTCGTGTTGCCCAAGCTCGAAACTTCAGGAAGCGGCTCCATCAGCAGATCGATGGTAGACCGTAAATGTCGAGATAACAGATCCTGAGCTTCGAGAGTCAAAAAGCCTCGAGGAAAGCCGACAATATCCCATCTATGAGCCGCATTCTGATCCCAGATTGCGAGTTGACCGTAGCTGTCACCGTACATGGTGACGCAGTGTGGATTGTATGAAACCTCGCACATGCCTGAATGGAAGTAGTAGAAGAGTTGATGGCTGTCGAAGGCGGCCCATTGAGCAGCAGAGGACTGGGTACGATAGTGGAGAAGTGCCAAGAGCTCATTCGGATTTTCGCTCAGCGATTCGATGTTGAGATACGGTAGCAGGTGGACTTTTCGCGAGCATCGCTTCAGATCTTCGGGAGACTTTAGCCCTTTGATCATTTCGTGAACGAAACTGGTCTTATGGCGATAGACATCGGGCATCGCTTTGACAAGCAGACTTTCCCGCTTTTTCGAACCTCGTTTGAGCCATCGCTTCATGATTGCGTCGCCGTAGTCTTTGAGTCGAGCGCGGACATAGCTGAGGTTCGCTTCTGTAGACGCCCTTAACATTTTCAACTCCTCTCGAGCTTCGTCGTCTGTGAGGCACTTCTTGTAAGGAAACATAACCAGCATTAGGCCTGCTCGGAACTGCTCTGAGCAGTGGTCGCAAACATCTGAACAGCCGGGGCGAGGCGCCACAGAATCGTGAGGGTAACCGTAATAAGCGTAGCCCTCATCGCCGATGGGCTTGTCGATGTTAGCGGAAAAGGCATCAACAGCATCATGAAAAGATTGAGGTGCATCAGAGCCATCTGGTTTTGGCAGTTTGCCGCCATGCTGCCGCATGTACTTCCTTATCTCTTTCGTCAGCTCGTTATTTGCGGATATCTCAGCAAGGTCGAAAGGCATCGAATCTGCCATCGCGACGGCATGACAGCACTCGATGCCGTAGAGGGATGTCGTGAGAAGCGCAGGGGAATCGTGTCTAGTTTAGGTCAGGTTGCAAGTCTGCACTCAAGGTGAGAAGTGCATGTTTTGCCGACAATCGAAACGCGTTCGCGTTTGCTGCGGCAGCCTGCGCTCGGCCGCAACGGTGACTTGCCCCACATCTCGTGAAGTTCGCCATGCTTGCACAGTCTCTATTCTACGGTTTCGAATTTCATTGACATCTTCATGCCTCCGCGCATTGCAAAGCAGAATGGGTTGTGGAAACAGCTGGGCCGCCGCAATCCCGGAGTCATCGTGCTTCATTCACCAATTGGAAATGAAGCTCCGATCGCAAAGACAGAAGGGCGTGGCCGATCACTGCGAATGCAAGCGTGAAGGTGAGTGAAAGGTGAAGCTGAAGTCAACAGCAGCAGTTCATACATCCCTGTCAAGATCCGCTGCAGGGATGCCGAACCCCGCCGCTAGCCGAACGCGTGGGCACGCAACAACCTCAAGCTCCAAGTTGGTGAAGGCAGATATGCTGTCGCATGCTCGACCAACATTCACAATTTCCCGCCTCCACTGTATGAATACCTCGCCGAATCGCCGTTATAGTCAAGAACCATGTCAACCACCTCCAAAAAGCCCAGCCGAACACGAAGATCCACCTCAGGATCCATAGCCTCCAGCTCCCACACCCGCAATGTCTCAGCCCAAAAGACCGAGATCATAATAAACGTGTACGATCTACTACCTGTACGCCCTCTCACCCTACCCACACTACCCACACTACCCACACCATGCTCTAACATTCTTCCTCCCAGCCCGGCCGCCTCTCCTCCCTCCTCTGGACCCTAGGCGGTTCCCTCCTCCACTCAGGAATCTGCATCTCGAACCGCGAATACGCCTACGGCGGACACCCAAAACGCAACGTAACTGGAGTCTACTACACGCGACCAAAGTACCTACCCCCCGGCGGTACCTTCCGCTGTAGTATCCTTCAAGGCTTCACATTCAAAACCCCCGAAGAAATATCCTCAACAATAAAATCCGTTTCCGAGAAGTTTTTAGGAACGGATTATAATCTCTTAACGAATAATTGTAATCATTTTACAAATGCTTTGTGTGAAGCGCTTACGGGGAAGAGTGCACCAAATTGGTTGAATCGGGCGGCGAGTATTGGGGTTGCGTTGCCTTGTATGGTTCCTAGGGAGTGGATTTGTCCTCCGGACGTGGATACGCAAGATGGCGAGATTGTTGACGAGGAATACGAGGATGATGATGAGGATGCTGATGAGAGGTCTGGGATGTTGAGTGGAAGGAGAAGGAGGGAAGCACAGCAAAGGAAGCTGGAGGAGGACGAGGAGGAAGATGATGGGCTTGATACTGAAGATGAAGAGTTTGGGGCAAGTTTGGCTGGGGGTAGGAGATTGAGAGATGAGAATCGGAGTCCGCCTCCAAGGTTGGTGAGTCGGACTGATTCCGCTGGAAGGCCTCTGCCTGCGGCTGAGAGGGCGCCTGTTCCGAAGACGACGACTATGATGACCAAGTGATTGAGATGAGCATACGAGAAGACTGAAATTGAGATACCCCAAAGAGCGCAAATGTACAACGTAGGAAGTACTTGTAAAGTACGGACCAAGGTGTAAAGGCGAATAGCTTGGTAGATTCACTGTCATTCATATCGATAGTCTGGCACTATCCTGCAACTGCTTTAAGAAAGCTTCTTCGCATCTTCATATACACAAGAATACCACATCTCCCAGGGTATCTCTTCAAATGCGCGTACATCTGTCCACGCGTTGCCATGCGTCGAAAGTCAAGAAAGCAGCAGCGACATCTTCTCTCCATCTTATACGTCGAGCTGCCATGACGCCGTTCCGAAATGCGATATCATTACCACAGCTGGCGAAAAAATCAATGTGGCCACCTTCTGTGCGCTCCTAATGTGTAATGCGATTCGTACGAGATTTCTCGCGAGGCCGCAACTCCTAATTGCAGATTCCTTGAATACTCATCCGACTCCTGTTAAGGTCGTTCGCTTGCTTCAATGTTGCATCAACGTTCTGCGTCTGCACCGGCGATGCGTTGTTCCTTGGATCCTGTGGTGACAATGGCACCATAGGTTCCGAAGAAGCATTCGTGACATCTCGCAACTTGCTGGGGCTCTTTGCTGCGTTCTCAACGTCCTTTTTGCCAGCCTTCAATGCTGCCGCGCCAGCTTTACTTGACGCAAAAGAGTTCTTGAGCGAGATCTTTGGACCAGGCTTCGCGTCCGCTTTGGCATTCTTTCTTGGCCTGCCCATAGTTCCGGGCTTCTTGGGCGCCTTGACTGCTGTAGCAGGCTTCTTCGCCGGAGCAGAAACCTTCTTTGTGGCACCTTTGGTGGTGGTCTGCTTCTTTGCGCCAGCTTTTAGCTTGTCATTCAGGTTCGCTACCGAATTCTTCACGGTTTTCGCGGCAAGCTTCTCCACTGGCGAGCTTCGCTGCGATTTCGATGGAGTCAAAAGTCCGGTGACGGCCACTGAGATCGTATCGTCATGCACCACGGCAATGCTGTCGTCCGAGATCTCGCTGTCTTCGATGCTGGGCACGATCGAGGTTCTGGGTGTTCCCATTGGACTCCATTCCAGCGGACCAAAAGCCATGGGCTTGCGTGGCGTCTCGCCAGGAAGCGGCGGTCTGAAGCTGTTGTTTTTATGACGGTCTGAAGGCAGAGGCTCCTTAGCTGCGTGTTTGATGTCGCATTTGGGAAGCTGAACGCGCATCGTTTTGGCGGCAACCTTCTTCGCATCCTCTTCGCTGACCTCGGCAAACTCTTCTGAAGCTGCGGGCACATCCCACTTGCGCATCGCAGCATGTCGCGCAACTTCATCGCATGGGCCTTGCACAATGATGTCCCAGCAGTCCTCGAGATCCTTGGCGATGGGTGGAGGATCGCTGTTAATCCAGATGGCGACACCACCTCTCCGATCGCGTACGGTAGCACACATTTCGCGAACAATCCTTCTTACTCCCGGCACCTTCAGAGTAGTTCCGACAACAATTACAGCATCGGGCCTTTTGCGCAAGTCGTCCTTCGTCACAGCGCCAATAGCCTCGTCATCTGGGTTGTGTTCGTTGTACAAGACCATTCTCGGTCGCAATCTGCCAATACCATGACTACGTTTGCCCTCATGGTTCGTGCGGATATCATTAATTTCCTCACACCTCGAACATAACGGTGGTACAGGTCCATCAAAAAGGCTGGGGTCCAGGTCTGAAAGCTCGTGGCATTTCGAGCATACCATGTAATCCAGTCCGCCGTGCAGCTGAACAGTGCGCGGCCATTTATTCGCATCATTCTTCTTTAGTGGTACAGCTGTCTTCAATGGGTCCATTCCGGTGTCAATGCCATCCACGTTTTGCGAGTACAGTCGAAGTAAACGATCCTCCTGGGCAATGGTTGCTAACATATGGTGAAAGGCAGTTGGCTTGGCGTCCTTTGTAAGACGCGACATTGTGCTGACCATGTCATGGAAAGACGATGTCGACACGTCATCTTTGTATACAGACGCGTCGAAGAGGTGCTTGCCAGAGCCTTTGAGGTTATATTCCTCCTTGAGACTGCGAAAAAGGCCTTGCGACGAGCGAAAATCAGGGACTACGTGTTGTGTTAGCATTTTGACGCGTTATTGATGCGACGAAGAATTGTAGCACTTACTGCCTGCGGAAACAGAAATGCCAGCGCCGGCGATTACGACAATCTTCTGACGCTTGTGTAGGACATTGACCAGACGGTCTAGTTGTATTTGTTGTTCGGCATCAACAGTACGGGCGCGTAGATCCAGATATTCTGTAGTCCGCTCCTTCTCCGACGTAATTCTCCGGCGCTTAGCAGGACGACCCTCGCGGTCTGATGAGTTCTTGGAGTCCATGCCATCTGGGGCCGGCGAGCCGCTCTGTGATGTTTGTTGTGACGCGGGAGGGGAAGGATATGGGCCGGAGCTACGACGCGACGAGAAGCGCATCTCTGGCGGCGGACTGGGCGAGCTGGAAAATTCGGTCAATGGCGAAGAAGGCAAGCTGCTCAGCGGCGACGAGAGGCCGCTGCTGTCTGAAGGTACGTCCATGGTGTTGTCGAGGCGAGGCGAATCCGGGAAGGTGCAGGGCGGAGGGGAGGGCAGGCGCGAGGCAGACCGGGGGTGATACCAGGATTACGCCGACAATAGCATCGTCTCCAGTATCGTACAAATAGCGACGGGCGGGGTCTGGCGCGCAGTGAAGGGCGTTGGGTGTGAATCGCGCGTGAGAAGCGTGAATAGAGGAGGTTGGAAGTCCTCGAAGTGCGATCGGCTTTACCCGGTTGCGGGAAGGAGTAAACAAGCAAAACAAACAACTCTTTGGACTCGAACCACCGTCCAATGTATCGTCATTAATTTATCTCCCAGTTTCTTTGTCTCTGCAGCTCACGAGCTCTGCTCATCACATATGCGATACTACTAGAACACTGTCAGAGAGAGCCATCCTGACTTTGCTGTATCGTGGCACCGCAGAAAGCCCCTCGGCTGGTCAAGAACGCTTCGCGACTCAGCCGTCCCATGCTTGGAATTTGGTGGTGCATCGTCGCATAACGAGACCGTTACCAAAACGAATCCGTTCTCAATCTCGACGCATCGATCTTCCAATGCTGTGATGCGGCATACAACAAGCCTCACGTGGCAGACTCCGTTGTGATCTGCACGGATATTGAAGGTTTTTTGAACCAGGCTGCCCTACAAGGTAGCAAGCAGACGTGGCGATATGGATGCAGCCAATCTGGGGAATGCCACCATGGCAGACCTGCCCGATGCTTCAATGATGGACGGCGCGATGGACGACTTGTTTGGCGAGGCGCCTGTAGGCCTCGATGGCGGCATTGCGATGCCTGCCGCGCCTCTCCCAGCATCCTTGATCTTGCGGATAGCAGAAATGCAGAGCCGCGGATGTTGCACGTGAGTTTGTAAGGCACCAAACTTCAGTCTCGATGCACGCCTGGTAACACTATCACTAGGAAGCTGGCATGGTCCAATACTGGGAGTATCGCGCAGATTTCCCCGGATGGCAATCAAATCACCTTTCGGACCATGATCCGAGACAAAAAGAATGGCGCCTGGACCATCAGTGACGATTCAAAGTATCCCTTCAAGGCGCCTGAGGGCCGAAAGTTCGTCCACATCCAGTTCAGTGGCATCGGCATAGATCTAGTCGTTGTGGATGATGCCGGTCATGTGCACCTGCCCTCGATGATTGGCGCCATTGGCAAAATGAGCACGACCCAGGGCGAACTGGCCAGAGACGATTCCAAGCACGAGCTCAATGCAATTGTCGGTCTTCACTGGCTAGCGTTGTTTCCTGCAGAGTTCAGAGTCAGCATTCGTCAAGACGAGCATACTCGCGCCATGCTAACGTTGTGTAGGGTCCTTATATCGACGCAGCGCACAAGAATGGCGATCGATGGGATGCGACAATGAAGCAGCGGGACCAACATGGTCTTCGAGCTCATCACCCTGCAGAAGGAAGGCACGCATTCCTGCACATCAGTCGCTCTACTGAGCTCACTCTGTGTTATCAGAATGAGGGTCAAGGCTGGCAGTCTACCAGTGTGATGTTGGACACACTTAGAACTTCTGACGGACTAGTCACACATGCTGCTCTTGGTGAAGACAACTCAGATCTTCTCGCAGTCACCTACGATAGTGCATCCAGACTGCGGCTGTATAGGGTGTCGATTGTATGGAACGCCTCCCAGCAGAGTCGTGGACCTGGGATCAACTTCCTCAGGGTCGAACCAACGCTCGACGTTCATCACTTGACCGCAGTCAACAATGTCCGGCCACAACAGATCGACGCGGCTAAGCTGACCCATTTACAAATCATTCCCCAAGTAGCAGAAGCTGCACAGCAAGTCCCGACACTTCCAAACATCCTTGCGATCTTCACACACGCAGCGTTTCCACCGCATGCATCACCCGATCAAAACTCTACCAGCGTTATCGCCAGATGGAGCGTAGAAACATTTGCGCCTACGTTGCACGAAAGCTTTACCAAGCTGAAGCCTGGAAGTAACACCAACCAGGTCCTCAACCAGATCACTGTGCTCAAAAGGCAACCTGATGTTTCCACCAATGGCAAAGTCATTCTCACGTTCGAATCTCAGATGTTCGACACAATTTTGGCCTTCGCGAATAGTGACGGCAGCTTGGACCTTCGAGACCGCATTACTATGGAACCCCTGGGCCCATTTGGCAGCACGGATACAGTGTCCAACTTACACCAGAGTGGCTTCGACCATGTACCTGGTGAACACAACTTACATGTTGCGATGTCTGGCGATGGCAGCGGCCTCGTCTATGTTCGCGTCGACAAGAAGATTGATGCTCAGTGCATGAAGTTGACTCGCGGCTGGCACGTTGTGGACGATGGAATTAGCGATGACCGTCCTTACATCGAAGCTGCGGCAGTCTGCATAGCGCGGCAGTTCGCTTTCTTATGCTACAACAACATGGCCAATGACGAGACCTTGGCGCTTCTACCACCAGATGCTTCACCTGAGCTACGCTCGCTGGTCGTCAGGATGATATTTCGTATGCTCAACAGAAGTCCCGACATATCGATGCAAGAAAGCAGTCGTCAGCAAATGATCGTCCTCAAAGAGCCACTCGTGCCGCGCTGCTTAAGTGCGCAACTCGCGCTTGGGACGAATCCTATGACTGGCGAACGGAACTTCGCGGCGCAGTACGCATTCACTATCTTGAATCTACGCCTTGCTGGAACTGCGCTTGCCTCGACTTGTGGTCGTTCCGACGTGAAACAGATTTCTCCAGAGGCCGTTCACTTTGCTAGAGGCCTGGTGCGATGGTGCATGGACTTGATAGTGTACATCGTCAAGGCTATCGTCCTGATTCAGCGAGATGTCAAGGCTGGATCGTCTGCGAAAGGAGTCATCGATAAGCTTACCTCCACGACCGGCAGTCCTGCCCTGCATCTCTTGCTATGCAGTTTCTCTCGTGCGCTGGTCCGCTTCCAGACCATATGGGTTGTCAAGTACTTCCAGTGTCTCCAGCATGTTGTCCCTCGAACCCGCTCCGTAACAGAGAGGCAAGAAATGGAGGCAGTCTTCTCTCTAGCCGGCCAGCTACCATTCAAATTGCAGCAGTTCGAAGGCATGATGGCAGAATTTGACCAAGCAGTGAGACAAGCATACACCAAGTCCAATCTGTCCGCGGATTGGAGAGGCGAGCTGGAAATCAACATGATGGTCGACGGTACTATCCCTGACGAACTCATGCCTGCCGTCAACAGCTTGCTCGAGACTACAATACCAAAGCTTACAGAGAACATGGACCTGGGCAAGCTGCACTTCTACGACACTAGCTTTCTGCAATTGTGGACAAGCAAGAGACAGAACCACGGCAGAATTATCGACGTGCTGAGAAAGGTTCAAGTGCCACCAGGCGCGGCACTCAGAACGTGTCGAAGATGTGGTTCAGAGTTGGAAGACATACCTCCAGAGAAGCTGAGACAAGAGCCCTATGCAGGATGGTTCCAGCATGCGCAGAGGCATTGTGTATGTATGAACTACTGGCTTGTGGCATAAATGTATGCAGTCTACCGGCAGCCAACGAAGAGACTTGTAACGCTTGGCGATACCATGGAGGCTCCTTGAAGCTCGATGCAAGACCTGGAATGCCACAACTCCTACAGCGTTCAAACAAAACACCATCATTGTGAACAAAAAGCACAGCGCGCCTGATCTCGGAGGGTGCTATTTTGGTACATGATGCCAGGTGATGTCACAGATCTGCTTCGACTGAATGATGTAATCGTATACGCCTCCAATGGTGGCAGCTGTTCAGAGGTGCCGAGGCGTCGACAGAGAGGTAATCTAGAACATTTATTCTTGAGACTACCTTCAAAGCAAACCAACAACAATCAACACTTGAACATCAGCTCTCTCACATACAGTCACCATCACCGAAACCTCAATATCACATCACAATGTCCTCAACCTCAGGCACCGGCCCTCAAGACCATCCCTCCCTCGTAGGAGGCCACGCACAATACGTTAAAGGCCAAGCAGAAGCAGGAATCGGTGCTGTAACAGGTCCAGAAGCTTGGAAGAATTCTGGTGCTGCGGATAAACAGGAGGGTGAGTAGCGAGCCGAAGGCGACCAGAACATGCGGAGGCGAAGCCGACAAATTCGTTCATGAACACTGGCGTCACTCGCTGCGCTCGTTTCGTTTTGCTCACTGACATGGATTGTAGGAATCGATGCCATGAAAGCCGCTTCCGCAAACCGAGATCCTAATCAAAGTGGATTTGGAAAAGCTGAGGAGATTGCAGGGAAGGCTGTGGGGTGTGAGGGGATGGAAAGGGAGGGGGAGGAGAGTAAGAATGAGTTGAGGAAGTAGATGGGCAGGAACTAGGGATGATATACGATAAAGTGATATGATATGACACGATGCACCTGGCCTTGGGTGTCAATGGAAATGCAGCTTCTACGAACGTGTTGTGTCCGCAAGATGAGCTTGGACAGAAGCGAAGGTGTTGGACAGATCTTGGGACGTGTTCGACCGAAGAGAAGGTATTGCTAATGTGAGCAGCAGTAGGTGGAAGCTTGATTAGAGGTCTATCGACAATATACAGGATTCATCTCCGTCGCTTTCGTTGGAGGCGGCCAGAGCGAGGTAGGAGTTGCTTGGCCATCCATCATCTGGCCACTAGGTGTAATCGAACCAATTCACAGTCCTTTGGCGCATGACCATTGGCCTGGTCCATACCATAGAACAGCGCTGTCTCGTCATGATCATCCCCTGTCTGATCATCGATTTCCGTTTCGCAGACTGGAGCCACGTTAGCAAACGTCGTCAATACAATGATGCAGGTGCATGAAGTTCCACTCACGGAAGAAATGTCCCTCTCCCATGGAATCGTGCGCAACTCCGTTCGGACCCTGGTACCATCCCGCCTGCTCATATCGCAGCATCGCACGAACGGGATGAGTTCTGCCCGAAGCCGCAGGCTATGGAGAAGGTCAGCATTTTCACCCCAAAAAGACCACCGAGCTGTAGCTACCTGATCGAACGCAGTGATAGCGTAACGTTGGGTGTCATGGTCCAAAGCAAGACCGACTCCTCCATTGCCGGTGGCATACCAGTAGACTTGAGCAGAATCTCCGGCATGCTTCCGGCCTGTCACAAAGTGTATCTCCGGATAGGTCCCATTTCTGATTGTATAGAGCGGAGCCCCATGACCAGAGTCGCCGTCCTTCCTGGCGAAGAGCGTATAGTATGGGGTTGACGTAGACTGTCTTGTTCCGAGTTCCGCCGGCGAGGGAAGTGCTGCGACGGCGGCAATCCATGTGAGTGCAGTGGCTAGATACATCACGGCCGAGTCGATATGCTGCGAATCTGTAGATTGTCGATGTTGCTTCTGAAGTATTATGCTGGAAATGAGGCCGGGGTGTAGAATGTGGCGGCGTGGAAACGTATGTTGATGCAGAGAGGCAGAGAGCGAGAAGAGGAACGATTGTTTACCTCGACTCCACCCGGCCCTGCCATGGCAGCGGTTGCTACGCTAGACGTTGCGACTGCCAGTATCGTCATGGAAGCGACGTGGCGAGCAGTGGTCACCCGCCTGAGTACTAGTCTCGCGGTTGCTGAAAAGGAGATGTGTTGTTGTCAGAGCGATGGTTCCGAAAGCTGTGCGTGATGTTAGTGAACGGTGGAAAGCTCAGTCGTAGGGCGGCCGCTGCGGAGTGGCAGGTGCGATCGCAATAGTGAGCTCGAAGGCCTCTACTAGCCTCACACTCACTTCGGGACATCAAGCATTCATGATGCGACCGAGACGGCGACCGGAATCTCGAAAATGATGTTATGCCTCGAGCGTCCGACTCCAGCTTGCGCGAACCCCGATGGAATCGGTGTGCTGTGTGCATCTCAGGTTTGAACAGTGTTGCACGTTTAATCCCTTGAAATCCTCGCAAGCGCGTTGGTCTACAGGGCAGAGAGCCATGTCCGTGGGCTGCAAGTAGGTGAGAGGTTCTAGATTGTCCACCGTAGGCCTCTCGCCCGGAGTGAGGTTTGCACTGTTGAGTCTTTGAGGTTTGGCTTGGCAGAGCAAGATGAAGACAGCAGAGAATTCTCCTCACGCATGCCCAGTCTGCCGATCAAGCCGATAGGAGAGAAATCACATTTGTACGATTCCACTGGAGTTGGCATAAATGGTCAGAATCATGTTCGGCAAATCACCTCAGGTCAAGTGATCTTTGAAGAATAGATGGGCGCAGTCCCATGAGTTGTGACGCTTCCCAGTCGAATGCAGGTCTGCTCGTGAGGCTATACTGTACTGCTGTCATCAATATCTATACAATGCTCAAAGCGTATCAACGCGCTTGAGAGTCAGTCTGTACAATTTCGCATTTTACATCTCACCGTGAACTCCGCCACAGAGCCATAGCAGAGTCCAATATGCTGCTCGCTCTCCTGCTCTCGCTTGCCTCCAGGGCACTTCTGATACTGCCGAAACCACCCCCCTCTTGTCCAGAATTCTTCCTCTGCTTTTCTTCCAAAAGCCTTCTTTCGTCTTGGTTGAAATCTTGCTTCTCTGCTGTCCGTGCTTGCATAAGCTTGTTGCGCAACTTTCTCAACTCCTGCTCTTCCTCATCACGGATCTCCAATTCTCTCAGCCAAGCTTCGTGGCGCTCCTTCTTTTGCTTCTCCTCGACAAGCCCATCATATTGCTTTCGCTTCGACCTGTCACCTTCCCAGTATGCCGAACCAGCAATCATCGCAAGAATTGTGAATCCCTGAGCATAAATACGTCGACGGAACATTCGATTTGTTTTGTATTTGTCGCCAGACTTTATTGATCGCGTCCTGTATTGTATCAGTATCGACAAGAATCTATATTTGCCGAATATGCTCACGCCTCATATAGTGCCCAGCAAGTCAAGGCGCAACCCAGCGGGATCAAGGGCTCCTCCAACAGCCTTCTCTTCATCTTGGCCCATCTTGACTCCTCATAGAAATCATTGTTCTCGTCGAACGATGAAGGCGGAGGTGCGGTATTGATGTTTCCTGGGACGGACATATTCGGCGATGTCGTGTGCTCTTGGAAGAGCTCTTCCGATAATGGTGGTGTGGACCTTCTATCCTCCCAGGATGGGTGTCGCAGTATGGATATGCTTATGGTTCACTGTATCGAATCCTGCTCTGACACCCGCCCGGGACTGTTTGCGATATTGGGGTTGATCGTAGCGTGAGATGATAGTTAACAGCAAACTTGCTCAATCATTTGATGCAGGTGGTATGCATCAAAAGTGGTGATGTCGTTCCGCATCAAGAGCAGATTCACTTCCGGCTCAAAAAGCGGGTCCTTGCTAGCGGCAACCTTATGCACCGGCTCGTGCCGATATGCAGGCTGGCTCTACCGATATTCAATTTTGTGAACACCACCCACCGCCTCGACTCATATCTCCGAATGACTGGGGCATTGGCCGCACATATCCGGCATTGAGCTCTACTATTCCTCCGGTCGCTATATAAAGCTCCTCAACTTCTACTGACTCCTTCTCCATGATATACTCGCAGCCATGAGCGAGGAGAATGGAGTGCCCAATGGCACTCATACCGCGGAGAGCGAGAACGGTACAACAACTCCAGAAGTGAAGGCACCAACCACGCCTAAGCCTACACATACGCAACTGGCGTTGACAGAATATTCTATCAATCCTTCGCCACCATCAGCCACACCAAAGGAAAAGTCGACGTCGTTACTGCCAGAACACTTGCTACTCCCCAATGGGCATCCTGACGTGAGTTTGTCTACCATTCGGAGTCAATCGCTCCGTCTCGTAACACGAGCCAGGGCACTATCCTCGCAGACCGCACCACGAAAACACCTCGAAAAGTCGGAGCGACCTTGCTAATGCGTCACAGTACCTACGTTTGATTTCAATGGCCAAAGTATACGATGTGGTCGAACAGACTCCTCTCACACATGCTGTCAACCTCAGCAACCGGCTTGAAACCACAGTGATGTTGAAACGAGAAGACTTGCTTCCAGTATTCTCGTTCAAATTGCGAGGAGCCTACAACAAGATGGCCCACCTGACACAGGAAGAACGATGGAAGGGCGTTATTGCTTGTTCCGCTGGTAACCATGCTCAAGGTGTAGCATTTTCAGCACGCAAACTGCGCATCCCAGCAACTATCACGATGCCTCTTGGTACACCAGCTATCAAACATCAGAATGTCTCCCGGCTTGGCGGTAATGTCGTCCTCCACGGAGCGGACTTCGATGAAGCGAAAGCAGAATGTAACCGCAGAGCGGCTGCCAATGGGCTCACCAACATTCCGCCTTTTGATGACCCATACGTCATTGCTGGACAAGGAACCATCGGCATGGAGATCCTTCGACAAGCAGATACCGACAAGCTGGAAGCAATATTCTGCTGTGTTGGTGGAGGAGGTCTCATTGCTGGTATTGGCACATGGGTCAAGCGAGTTGCCCCTCACGTGAAGATCATTGGCGTGGAGACCTTTGATGCGAACGCGTTAGTACAGTCCCTGAAGCTCGGGGAGAGAGTCACCCTTCCAAGTGTCGGTCTCTTTGCCGATGGCGCTGCGGTGAAGACAGTGGGTGAAGAGACCTTCCGTCTTTGCCAAGAAGTCGTCGATGAGGTTATTCAGGTCGACACAGATGCTATTTGCGCAGCCATTAAGGATGTGTATGAAGACACAAGATCTATACTGGAGCCGGCAGGTGCCCTTGCCTTGGCTGGGTTGAAGAAGTACGTGCAGTCAAACCCGTCATCTGACACTCGTCGGCAACTTGTCGCTGTGGCTTCCGGAGCGAACATGAATTTTGATCGACTCCGATTTGTGGCTGAGCGCGCTGCAATCGGTGAGAAGAAGGAAGCCTTGTTGGCAGTCACGATACCGGAGCGACCAGGTGCTTTTGCCAAGCTCATAGAAACAGTCAACCCACTGGTAGTCACCGAGTTCTGCTACCGATATGCCACGGAATCGGCGGCCAATATCCTAATCGGTATCCAAGTCGCAGCCGCCACTCGAGTCCGCGACGTGCAAGACCTGATGCACAGATTAGAAAAGGAAGGCATGGTCACCCGCGACGTAACCGGAGACGAAATCGCCAAATCACACATTCGGTATTTGATTGGAGGCAGGAGCAATGCGGCAAATGAACGACTTTTCGCTTTCGAGTTTCCCGAACGAGGTGGAGCGCTCTACAAATTCTTGACGACGCTGCAACCAGGGTTCAATATCTCGCTTTTCCACTATCGAAATTACGGAGGCGACATCGCAAAGATTCTGGCAGGCATCCAGACACCACCGGAACAGGAAGCGGAATTACAGAAGTTTCTTAAGGACCTTGGATATGGCTATACGGAAGAGACGAATAATGAGACATATCAGATGTTTATGAGAGGTTAGATACAGCTCTGCGTGCGGCATAACAGCTGAGGAGTTGGTGGCGTTTTGCGTGCTTTGCTGTAGCTAGCTCTGCATGGAAGGCGAGGCTGAGGGACTCAGCTCACAGACCTGCCCAGAAAGTTAGCATATGCGATTTGAGTTGAAATGCTCCCACACTACTACTCAAACTCGTATCCCCGTTATTCAATGAAAGCAAGGAACGATCAGACGTATCGAATGTTCATCAGAGGTCGGAGGCGTGAAAGTGTGGCCTGTCGTGGCTCGCTCCGCATTGAGGGGCAGGCTGAGGATCTCAGCTCGCAGACGTAGTGCTGAAGACAGCATATCCAGATAGAGTGAGACAGACCTCGAGCGATCCCCAACCCTCACCGATCTCTGAAATTTTCAAGACGAACATACAGCTTACATGTATCCTCACTCATCGCTTCTTCTTCGAACATCATTCTTGGTCCAATGACAATGCCACGTTAGTCGTCAGTGGGGCTGGCGCAGTGGCTATCAACAAAGTCCCGTATGCTGTCAGAACTACACTTCGTAGTTGGCACCAGGCCAGGAATTGGTTCGATCATTGGACCGAGGGCGATTGTTTTGCTCTAAGACTTTTGCTCCACCGGTATGCATACCAGCATAAAAATGGTCCATCAGTATTCATGCTTTCCGATAGTCGTTCTTGGCTCATTAGCAAAGTCAGTAAGTCGTCGATCCTGTTGATGCGTGACTCTTCAAAAGTCGTGGACCGGGAGGCATCGATGTTGCATCCTCATTGATTGGTCTCATTAGATCCTCGTGCTTTAGCTCTTGAGCCAAGGGTGATTGTTTTGCTTGCCTTTCTTTTGCTTCGTACACCTCTGGAGTAGGGCGATGAGCTTGTTCCTTCTTGCTGGTGACAGTGTAGCGTCCAGGCCATTTACCGAAGTTCAGTATCAATTTCGTTTCGTGGTTGCTCTGCATGTGACAAAAAACCTTGGACGCAGCACATATATACCATCCAATTTTTCGACTGCCTCGACGATCATTCTCGGCTCGATGGTGAAGTCTGTAAGGCGGTATCGCAAGACCAAGTGAAAGACGTGATCGAGGCTTTCAACTTCGCAACTGTTGGAAAGGCTCGGCCATGAGCACTGTAGCTGCCGAGTCGAGGGCGATTGTTAACTTTTGCTCCAATATTCTACCTTTGCTTCGATCAGCTTGAGTACAAATGAAACCTCTTCAAAGTTGCAATGTAGTTGCCGGCTTTGGTAATGAGATGCTCAAATCCTCGGATCAAGCAAACAATATACTGAAGCTCAAGTGTTTCATATCCTGATCTGTCAGACATATATTATCGTGCTATTTCGTTTTCTTTGCTCGCCGCGAGATTCATCGAAGGCTCCAAGAGTATGACCTTTGTTCAAAGCAGTGAAACCGTAGCGAGTATGAGGAGACTTAGGCAAATGTTACCACAGTCAAGTTTAGCTAAAGATCCAGATGCTCCCGAGCATGTCGATGCCTGTGGAATGGTGGATGCAGTCGCTGCAAAGTTGGCGCCTATAGAGACACTCTTCTTCGCGATGGCTGCGATGAATAGATCGCTCGTGTCTTGAGAGACATTATACTGCAGCTTGACCTCCTTGGGAATGTCCCCATCAAGGCTCCAGTAGCTGTCTCCGCTGCTATCGTAAAGTGTCAATTCCTTGATGTTGCTGGTGTCAGAAAGTGAAAGAGTCGCGCCATACTGTCCGGCTTTGACTTTGTCCAGCGGCAAGACCGCGAGCGCATCCTCGGAGCCAGCACGGCTGTTACTAAGCCAGTCTAGAGCTGTTTCGAAGGTTTCGGTCGCCAGACCATCGGTACCAGAGCGACGGTCCAGGCCTAGGTCTAGCTCTGACTGTACTGGATATTTCGCACAGTCGTCGATACGAAGCACGAACTTGTCACCCTTTTCAAGTGCGCAACGGCGGTAGAAAGCACCAAGAAATTGACCTCCTCGTCTGTTCTGGTCTGCCGATATACATGTCCAATGAGGGCCTCCGCCTTCGAGTGTGGATGCTGCTGTGCATTAGTAATAGTCAGTCACTTGTGTGAAGTGCCTTACCTGGTGGGAATTCGTCGCAGTCCAACTCCATTTTACAGCCATTCTCGTCTTTGAAGACTGTGAGCAGTGTCAGTCTGGCGATAAATATCCATGCGTGGTGCCTGCCGACCTTGACAAGGAGAAATATCGCAACCTGGTGCGCGCTTGCTCGTGTAACGCTCGCGCTTTGTTAAGACCACAGTGCGATCGTCCAGCACAATGTCTTTCCACCCAGGCTTGCCAGTATACTTTCGAATACCTGGAACAAATGAGTAAGAGAAGTTCTACAGTTGCCACCATGCATACCTTGACACATGTTCATGCAGTGCTCGAACCAGCTCTTTCTGTCGCTACAGTCGAAGTCAACGACCGGAAGGCACTGGCCACCGACCTCTAGGTACTCGTGCTGCTGCGTACATGCGGTTGGTGCTGCTGCTGGTGCTGAAGTGCAAGTGCTAGTCCTCTCGCACTCGTCGCGTTTCGCAAAGGCTCCGGCAATGTTAGCGTCAGTTGGTCTGATGGAACATGCCTCTTCAGACTTGCGCGAAAATCTGATTGTGGTAGTCGAGGTACTCGTAGAATAGCTGATTGATGATCTCCAACTTGTGGACGTGAATCTGGAGGTAGACGTAGAGCGGGTAGTGCTGCTCCTGATTCTTCGACAATTTCCACCGCCAATGCAGGTCCATCCAGCATCGCAGCCTGAAGCCAGCGTTAGCGGAGAGGGTAGTCATATACTCGTGGCATGCAGTACGCACAAGTTCCATCATCGCAAGGTACGTCGTTTGCCAGCGGGCAGCAATCTTCGCGTCCATTGGGAGCTTTCTTGCAAGTGGATCCTGGTGCACAGCCTTCGTTCCCGCAACAAACGCTTCCAGGACGGACACATGTCTTTCCACCACATGTCTCAGCAGTCTTCGGACAGCAGCCATTCTGGCCCCGAGCATTCATGCAGTTATCGGTGGCTTTGCAGCAGGTATTTGGCCATGGACAAATGACATAGGCCGAACCAAGAGAGCATTTCCATTCTTGCCGGGCGAAGATATCCACGTTGGTGGTGCCTTGAGACTGGTTGACGCTGGTAAAAGCCTCAAGAAAATCTGGGGCATATGCGGAATGACTAGATCGTTCTTCATCAGCCATTGCCAACGCGAACAGAACGAATAGGGCCAGAAGATGCAATGCCATGATGCCTGTTCATTAATTTCCTGGTTAACTGTCTTTTGTGAGGAAGATCAAGATTGACAAACGAGAGCACCATCCCGCTTGAACAGAGCCTTAAGCTGAGTTTCTCAGCGCAATACGCGCTGTGGCGTAGGAATTCCACGCACAGGTGCTGTGCAACCACAACTGCATGCACACAGCTCGTTGTTGCTCGTGCTCAATCAAATACTTGGCATGCCAAGTATTCATGCGTGCCTGTGGCTGTAGAAGTGTTTCACCTTTGCATGCCCAGAGTCAGCCTCGCATGTGGATGCAGATAGCATGAGGACTTCGGACGAGTCTTGTTTGAGTTTTTTGGTTGCGCCTGAAGTTGCCTTGTATTGTGTTGCACTTTGCACGCAAGTCGGTTCTGTGGTCCTGCTGAGCGCTTTCACCTGGACTGCAGCACCCGATGTTTCCCGTCAGGCATCACTACTCATTCTCCGAGCCTGCGTCGCTTGAGTTATTATCTTGCGCCTTACATCAATCAATTCATCATGGCAGAGTCCATCGGCCCTGCTTCAGCGCCGTCAATGCAAAATGTGTTCCAACTGTACTCCGAGCTCTGTTCCCAATCCATTTTCCAGCTTCGGCGCCGGAAACAATGTATTTCGTGCCAAAAGGAATGTCGTTCTGGCCATCCGTTAGGAAGGCATGCGTGGTATTAATGATAGCCTGCTGAAGTTCGCTGCCAGCGATCGAGGCATACATTATATCTTCACTCATTGTCAGCACCTAGCGTCCAATGATGGATGGTAATACTTACTCCAGTCAGTGAGAGCCCAGTTGACTCCACGGTCACTTTCTGGTCCGGCGAAGGCAAGTCCGTACTTCTGGATCTGTGTAAGATAGAATGCGGACTGTGTATCCCATGCCTCCTGCGGAAATGTGCTCAGGTTCAGAAAGACATCTGAGTAAGCTGGAAACAGCACGTTCCAAGTGTCTGTATCGCCATAGTTATACGTAAAATGCGTGCTCGTATTGACACTCCCGCTGTTCAGACCTAGCGCTTCATTGTAGATAGTCTTCGCGTACTCATCGGCGATTTCGGCGAACGTATCATTACCTATCAGAATAGCAGCAGCTTTGAGACCGATGACTGATTGTATTGCCAGGCCAGTCTGGTTGGCGGTCGCGGCGATAGCGTCGACACTAATGAGCTGGCTTGCCGGGTACAGAGAATTGGCGACGAGATAGTCCGCCCAGCCTGGAAGTAGCGAACTATATTCCTCGGTGAAAGAAGTATTCCCAGATGACTCCTGGTATGCGTAAAGCAAGATGAACAGGCTCGACGTCTCGAATAGTGGCATGTGTTCCTCGTTGCCATTATCATGACCAGTTGCGTTGGGATAGTGGGTGCCAATGTCGTGTATGACATACTCCAGGGGCCATCTTCCAGAGCCAAGGTAGGACAGAATTGGCTTGAAGACCAGCTTGATGTATTCCGGGTTCAGATTGACGAAGATAGGCCATGACTGAAAGATGAGATCGACTGTGTTAACATTCCCATCCGAAGATATCTCTTTCAGGAACAGAGAAGGTTCTGCACTTCGGTCGGCGCTTGGCACAGTCAGCTCATACGCCGCAAACGACTGACGAACGCTTGCTTCGAGAATATCAGCGTACTGTGCACCAAAATCGCTGGAGACAGACTCTGCTTTCGAACAAATGAGCGCGTCGAGCGATAGAGAGTATGATTGTGCCGCATCATAATTAGACAGAAACGCATCTATTGCCTCTGGGACCGTCGGCCATTGTGTCCTGTGAAAGCCTGTCTGTGCCTCTCCCAGATACTGTATCGCAAGATCTCGCTGGGAGCCGATGAAGAAGGTTGCGCTGCTAGTAGTACCAAGATCTATCGTCACTCCGGCCAAGTCATCCCCAGAGCAGCTCGAAGAACCCACGGAGTCCAGAGCGCCATTGCCCGCAAAAGCCGAGTAGACATTACTTGCTGAGTCGCACCCAAAAGTCGTATGATTGGATTTGGAAGCGCCAAAAAGTACGGAACCCCAGGTCGCCATATCGCTGACTTCCGTGTACGGAATTTGATCTGAATTGTAGAACCAGAAGAAGCCAGCATTGCTACTGCTGGTGAAGTTGAGAGCAGCAGCGCCATTCTGTGCTGTCCAAGTTTGGTCGATCGCGCTAAATATCTGTATGCTCCTGCTGCTGTAACTGCTTGTAGCATTTACAGTGAGATAGGAGTAAGGTAAAGACTGAAGCGCATAGTCTTCCGAAGCTGGGTAGACCGGCGAGAAGAAGTCCAGGATGAATTTAACGTCTCCGGCAAGAAGCTCAAAATATGTATGCGTAGAGGTATAGCTCGCGCCCTTCGAAGTCGCATGCAAGATGTCGCTTGTCAAACCAGATGGTGCGTTCAGCAATGCGTATGTGGTCCCATCGACTCTTGCAAGAATAGGCCAGTCAAGGTTAGATGTCCCCGTCCAGAACTCTGGTTGGCCGTTGGCGATGTCCGCGATCTGATCATTTGGAAGCCAAGCAGACAGGTAGGGGCTCTTGACAGCGAGTGGGTACGAGGGCAGACTCGCATTACTGAGAGTGACTGTCTGTTTAGGAAGAAAGGCAAATATTACAGCGCATAGAAAACGCACATAGCCGAACAAACCCATAGCGACAGACGGGAGACTCCAGACGTCCCAGGTTGCGACGGAGGATACATCTTGTATGTCTCGCGTGGCCCATCGAAAGCACAGCAGCGAGATTACCCAGAAAGCACATATTGTCAAGGTGACCTTGCTTGTGGACAGGCCCTGTCGTGATCGGAAGTTCATGGTATTTGAATGCTGTTTGAGGAATGTGAGAGCCATTTTGTTGCCGTCTTGGCACGTCTCATGCTCAAGCAGCAAGTAATATTGCTTGACATTGCTTCAAAAGTGTGGTTTGTGCTGTGGAGAGGGATTACGCAGGTGAATGTGTTGCCATGTACTGCTGGGAAGGCGTGATGTGTAGTCTCCTCCTGTACCTGTCGATCGGGAAGCGTCAGGGATGTCGAACGAAGAGCGAGCTCGGAGCGAGGGTACGCGGCTGGGATAAAAGCAAAGACGTGCTCTTGCGACATCCTTAAACTGTGCATGTGAACACATACGGACAATTCACGAAGACGTGGTGGATGGAAGCAGAACCTGCTGACGCGGTGCAATATGGGCACGCGGTCAGAACGTGGAGACAGCGACCACAACCGAGACATCGCACGACTTACGCCGTAGAACCAGAGCGACGAAAGAGACGAGCAGCAGCGTAAGGGAGAAAGAGCTCGGATATGATCGGATTTATACAGGTAGAAGAGGTGTAGATGTATGGGATGTAAGAAATGCACAGGAAGCAGCGCAGAAGTATTATGGGATATCGTGAGTATGATATTCATCCTCCTCGTGGGCGATGATCGCATACGTCAACCTCGGGAGAGGTCATGGGACAGCCTGCTGGCTCACTGGTCTGGATGTCCCCAGCCGTCATGTCCATCAAGACGAGGCCCTCTGCCTTTGCGCTCTCGACATAACCTCACCTTATTCTGACCAACGCCGTTCTCAATGCCGAATTCTCCTTCAGCAGACCAAAGCTCACTTCCAACGCACTGCTTGCACCAGAATAGACCTTTGGGGTCGTACTGCTGCTTTATGCGTAGGAGATGACCATAATTGTCGCCAAACTTGGTCCTCTGCCAGTCTGGTTCGGTCGGATCGGATTCACTCATATATGCACCTGTCTCGGGCTCGATATCGCGGAGAGCGGCAACTGCAACGTCTCTCAAGTCTGTCGTGACGTTCGTCAGAGATGTACGGTTTAGCGGCAACCAAGATCTCGAAAGGACTGGATATTGTCAGCAAGGTCTGCGTATCTCTCAAAATCCGGGCTCACTTACCAGCGTGGACGTAAGACTTTCTCCAAGCAGGTAGGACAGCATCAGTACCGCCAGCAATACCTTTCACGACCTGAGGGCCGTTTGGAGCAAGCGCTACCAGATGGCCGAGTAGTGACCATGGCGCTGGTGTGCTGGTCCTCAGAGCGTTCTTTAACTTGTCGAAATCTCCCAGTAACGACTCATTGCTCAGCAGCCTGGATCCTAGCCGTGCACCTGGAAATCCAGCAGCCTCATCTGCAGTAGCGGTCGGCCAGTATGCGATGAAGTTGTCGGTATGCTTCTGTGAGGATGTAACATGGACCGGATCTCCCCATTGTGCTTTCTTTATCTCGTCCTCGACAGGCCCAAGAATGCTTCGAACCTGGTCTTCAGTGAGAGTCGGCGCAATCCAGGTCCCGTAAACAACTCCATTAATCGAAGCATTCTTCTGCGTCGAATCCAAAGGCGTGACGAAATAATACCCCATAACACCCTTCTCCGCCAACTCCGGCAGCTTCGCATGGAAATACGCCACAAGATTCCAATAAGCCTCCGAATCACTCATCGTAGCATATCCAAACTCATACAGACTCGCCGGCAAAACCTCATAAGCCTTCACAGTAACACTAACCAAAACAGCAAAAGTCCCAGCCCCACCACCTCTCATGGCCCAAAACAGTTCGGGATCACACTCAGCATTGATAGTCCTGAATTTTCCATCAGCAGTAACAACCTCCATCTCCAAAACCTGATCAGCACCCATTCCAAACCTCGCAGAAAGCGGACTATGTCCACCACCTCCAATCCAACCCCCAATTCCAACATTTTGATTACTTCCCCCGACAATCGTAAGATTCTCTTTTTTCGCAATAGCATAAATACTTCTCATTTGTTCCCCAGCGTAGATCTTCAAACTCGCTATACCACCTAATTTGGTCGCTCTAGGATCTCCATGTTTGACTTCTAAACCTTTGAGTTTATGCGTCCATAGTCCGAGGGAATCGGAACCAGAAGAGCGGCCGGGAAAATCGTGTCCTGTACCCTTTATCACAAGTCTTATACCAGTTTCTCGGACGAAATTTATGGTTGTTTGGATGTCTTGGAGATTCTCGGCTTCGACGACGTAGTTTGGATATCCGGAACTCGAACATGGGAATTCAGGGTTGGGAAGACAGGTGTCGTCGTTGTAGTCTGCTGAGACTGGGTTTTGGGATTGGAAGGTTGTGTTACTCCATTGGGAAGCAATGTGTGAGCAGGTAGCGTTGTTGTATTCGGGTCGTGAAGGGTGGCAAGGAGCTCCGAGGGGGATTGGAGCTGTGAGGTGCCCGGAGAGAGAGGTGTTAAAGTTGGACCACTGGGATTGGGTAGGCCAATGTGAGTCGCTTGGGTGCGGTTTGCAATACCTTTGAGGAGGAAGGGAGGAAGGAAATGTTGATGGTAGATGTGAGAGGAGGAGGGCTAAAGTGGATAAAGGTGGATGCATGATTGCGGTATACCAACGATCCTAGGCGTCGACTGCAGGAGACCTTCTAGAGAAATATATAGCATCGACATAACTTCATGCTTCGATGCGAGTGCGAGCTGTTCATCGCCTTTACGTCTTGGCTGCGCAAGTTACCTGTATGAGTAGGGATCTGCAAGCAAATTGGCTTTGCTCGATGCCCTAGGTCTGTCGTTAGAGCTGCCCTTCCGACGTTGTTACCTTCTGGAGAAATTCTGATGAATATCGCAAGACGATTGAAGTCAGGTCGGATATAAGTGGCATTATTGCGGCGTAGATACGTGTGGCACAAGCGTAGAGTCTTCTCTCCGATTGGCCGGGATCGAAGGATTCAAATGTGTCCGATGAGGCACAGTCGGCGGGCCAGCTCGAGTTCATATGCGCAAAGGATTGAAATGTGTCCGATGAGGCACAGTTGTTGATCCAACTTGAGTTCATATGCGCAAACAGGGGCAAGATGCTAGTTGCTAAGAAGATATGTAGGTGCCTATGCCGTCGTGCTTAGATCTGGTATCGACCAACAGCATTCCTTGTATAGCTGCCGAACCACATGGCCTCGCCAGGACCATACTCAACCGAAATATCAAGGTAAGGTGGAATGTCTGTGAGGCGTCAGTAAAGTAGGAGGCGCTTTCATGATTTGTTGAACATACTTTGTAGCACAGGTCCAATAACCGGCAATGAGCCAATAGCGCCAAGCAAGCCAAATGGACCATTTCCGCTGGAGAAGAGGTTCGGAAAGCGGACAATGCTGATTTCGTCATCGCGATTGAATCTCAAGAGACCATTGGTGGTGGTGAAGAAGCTCATCCAGACATCGCCATCAGCGCTTGGACCTGCTGTAACTGAGCCAAATGCTGCTGGTTCGCCCGTTGGGAAAAGCTCAATCTCTTTTGTTTGGAGATTGATGCGGCCGAGTGAGTTGCCGATGAAACCAGAAAAGTACATGAAGCCATCGCGTTCTGCTCGATTGACTGCTGGGCCCTGCAATGGAGCCGGCAGAGGGTACTCTTTGACTTCGCCAGTCTCGCGAATATATTCGAATATCTTGTTGCCGAGGACTTCGCATCCGTACACGCCTCCATCAGAAGTGACGAATACGCCGAGAGGCAGAGCAAGCGGTGTCGGGATCTCAACTGTAATGGTGAAGTCTTGCTCGGCGTAGTCGAAATATTGCAACAGATTGGCCGTTGTCTGTGTCATCCACATGCCGTTGTCATCGGTGAAGATGTCATTGAAGGGAAACAGATTACCGGCTGGGTTGACAGGAGCCTGGAACAGTCTGAACTCGCGGGTGCCGAGATCGAATTGCACAAGCTGGTTTCGCAGGCCATTTGTTGAATAGATCTTGCCATCCGCGCCAGGACGAATGGCACAACTGAGTGCGAGGCGGTCCTGAATGATGCCGTTGTTGAGGCCCGGGATTGTGATATTGCCAATGCCTGGTGAGAAGGGGATGGGGAATTCCTCGACTTCACCAGTCTCCGGATCAAGCCTCATGATTTGGTTGACCAGCATCTGAACGCCCCAGAGCGCACCATCCGGTCCAAGGCAGAGATCACAGATACCGCTTAATGCTGTCGGCATCTTGTAGAATGTGAAACGGCCTTCTTGTTGTCCTCCAGGAGGTGCAGTCGACTGCCTCGCATGGAGCTCGTTGGTGATTTCTTCATATTCTGGAAGTGGCTTGCTGAGCGTGATGCTCGCAAGGCAGGAGAGGCTAAAGAGCAAGGACCGCAGCATTTTAGGCAGTCCAACAACGTCAAAGTGAAAGAGGTGAATAGGTGCGCAACAAGGAAATCATGTACCATGAAATATACTTACTCGTTACTTTGCCGACGGCAGAAGGCATGGGCAGCACGTTTTCTCGTGGTCATAACCCGGCTATCCAGATGATCCACGAGCTTGGCCAAAGCCTTCTGCGTAAGACCAAGGCTATACTTGGTATCTCAAGCTGCGGTCATGTCTTGTCTTGCAAAGTAGTGCTCCTGGGCAGTGCGGAGTGATCGTGTCCAAGCCGGCCTGCCGGCCAAGAAGTGAACCGATTTTTGATCTGCAAATCTTCTTCTGAAAGAGTCGTTTCGCGCTCGTATGCCGGAGAAGGTCGCCTCTGCATGTTGCGAACACGGCGCAAGCGGATTCAGCGCTCTGAACTAGTGATTCAAGGAACAATGCTGAATGCGCAGGAAAGAAAGGACAGCGCGTGCTTGATGGATTTTACTCGGTGAACCTCTCGAGGAAGTTTGGGAGCTGTCGATCGTCCTTGGCTGAATTCTACGGAGGGCAATGGCCAGCATTACGACAATATGCTGGATTTACCTTCTTTCACGCGAGCTTGCTTGTGCCGTCAACGTGTCGAAGGTCCCCAGAGGTTTCTTCAGCCTTGCGCAAGTTTCTTTCGCCGCGTGCACGCAAAGAGCGAAGTGACTGGGACCCTCCGGCACTCTTGCTACCTTCCGAAATGGATGTATACCGACTTGGCCAAGGCCTCATGGCGAGTGGCTTCTTGTGCTGAAGCTTGGCCTTGACTGTTCGTCACTCGTGCCATCAAAACGGCAATTGCGGCTGCAGGTGATGGTCACAATCCGGTGCTAACGGAAGCAAACATCCTCTGTGGAGGTGGACTTCGGCGAAAACGAAATGCGCACAGCCTCACAACTCGCACTCCCCTCGAGTAGAGCTCCCAGGCTGAGAGCAGTCTGGCGAATGTGTTCGACATGTGGAAGCTGGACACCCGTGTGCAGAAAAGAGCTTGGAGGATGGAAGATTTGGAGGTAGAAGACTCTAGGGTGTCGCACGTCTGGATATCATGATTGCCGCCATCGCTTGGCGCTTGATTGAGGAGAAACGCAGAGCACTCTTTGACTGCAGCACACTGCATGTCCTGTCCAGGCATAAGCGTAAGGTGAAATGCTGTTAACAGATCCAGACATTCCAGGTCGCCGTCAGAAGTGACATGCGGCATGGGAGCGCGACATTCGGTTGAAATGTCGTTGTTGTGGTTGACCAGTATGATGTGCGATAAAGGAAATCTCTAGATCCGACGTGGGCGTACTGCGACTTCACTTGTGAACTTCATGGCAGCTCCAGCTTCGCGACTTGTTTCGCTTGCAGGTGTTGCGATCTCATCACTTCCACCAAACATCCACAGATGGCTGTCGGAACTACGAATATGGCCGAGCCGGGCGGCAACCAGCGAACTGGGAAACAGAAACATGAGAAAGCAATGAAGAGTGTGTAGCGACCTGCATCAAATCTATATGACATTTTGTTGATCACGCGCAGACTCTATGTACAGTATCGCGGCGGCCACCACAAACGACGAGCCATCAGACAATGAATCAGAAGAGGAGTATGACTCCGAAGATACAGAAACCAACGTCGACATTTCTGTCTTTGACTTCTCCGGACCCAGCAAGAACATGAATCATTCTCAAGACCGCAATCGTCCTCGAAATGGTAATCGACGCCGAGGCACCAACCTTACGCAACCTACCAGCAGGCGGCAGAAGAGAAAGGACAGAGAAGAAGCAAAGGAGCAATGGGTCGCCACGTTATCACCATCTGAACTAGCGTCCTATCAGGCGGAGGAGAGACAGCGTCGCCTCGAGGGGATGCGACGTGCGATCACGAAGGTCATACGCAAGCGCAGCCAGGCGAAAGGGCTCGGGATCACTGCTCTCAGCTCAGATGACCAGCTGCAGGTATTGAAGACCGTCGCTTCGACGATGGGCTTGGATTCAGATCGTCTTTGAAGGTAGCTTATCGACAATGCTGCAAGCGATGTTGCTGAGATGCCGGTATTTGGCAAGTGATGAAGGAAACCTGAACTACGTGCGACTGCTTGCAGTCGAAGCTTATGCAAATGCTGCATTCGATCTTTCTCGATGTTCGCTCTACATTGATTTCACAGTTCTTTCTCGCATCTGATGTTCACAAACAACCATGTAGATTCTGCCAAGCATTTCGTCAGTGAGTGGGGTCAAAACAAATGCAGGCGAGCTGGTTTGCAACTTCCAGCTGCCGGCCTGCCAGCCTCGTTCACTCCAACGTATACCGCATTTTCAGGCAGCCAGAACTGCTCACGGCCTTGTCTACCTCTTCTCCTCCCTTGCGCCAGGTGTTTGAAGTTCGCAGGCTCGCTTACGCTGATCACGGGTTCTTGTCGGGACACGATCGCCTCTAGAGCCTCAACGACATCCAAGCTTCTCGATAACTCCGTCACCGCACGTCGAAACGTCGAAACTTCAGCTTCGAAACACGACTGCGCAGAGCTCGCGAACAGGCCGACTGCCACACACTCAAGCTTCCAATCCATCTGCACAAGCGATAGTACTCCGCTTGAGTGCTTAACACACCCAATATGTCGGGCGAGGCGTGGTATGTCCGAGCTCCAAAATCTACCGCAAGACACTGCGCAAACAGCAGACCGCGCGCAGTACACAAGCAGGATCTATGGCTGATCAGATATCTGAACGTACAGGTTATTCCTGCTCGCCGTTCTTCTCAATGCCGTCAATCTGTTCCTGCAAGTCTTCTTCACCATCATGTACTCCGATCTCGAATGCGATTACATCAACCCAATCGATCTCTGCAACCGCCTCAACATGTACATTGTCCCAGAAGCCGGCGTCCACGCATTCCTGACCATCTTGTTCTTGATCAACGGCTATTGGCTGCCGTTGCTTCTGAATCTGCCGCTTATCGCTTGGAACGGAAAGAAGTAAGTCGAGTGGACGGGTGTGCAGACATGCGCAAAGGCGATGGCATCTGACAGCGTAAATGTAGGATCTTCGAGAACCAACACCTTCTGGATGCGACAGAGATCTTTCGAAAGTTGAACGTGCACAAGAAGGAGTCCTTCATCAAGCTGGGCTTCCACTTGCTCATGTTCTTCTTCTACCTCTACTCCATGATCGTCGCTCTCATCCGAGACGAGAGTAACTAGAAGAAGCCACTCCCTCACATGTCTTCCATTCTGACTCGCGCCTAGGCGGCCCCGTCAAGAACGCCAGACTCCCGCAATAAGCACGATCATCATCACGACGAGCGGGCAAGCCAAGGAGCGCGGCCGCCGGGGACTGCGGAGGAGAAACAGAGAAGGAAATGGCAGATTAGCGCGATCACGGCCGGGACAAGAACAGTGTGATGAAGTGATGAGGCTACACGAATTGACACACGACAAGATGACACGACCAAGACCGTACGTCGCATGGCATCGGGGCAAGAATTGTAGCCAACTGCATAAGCTACACCTTTTTCACGCAAATACAGTGCGAGATAGATTGGAATTGCTGATGATACCCTACGAATGTCAAAAGCGTAATTAACCCAGTTCACATCTTGGCAAAATTGTACCACCATAGCGGCCGCTCGAGCGTGAAGGAAGTACGTGGCATATGAGGTTGAGCCAGCGCAAGGTACGTTAGCAACACTCATCAGGAGACAAGCGACTGACCGTGAAATATTACAGTCCATTCTGGCTGAGCATCTCACCGCCTTAGCGAAGATGATGGGACGCCTCCAAGTCCGAAAAAGCGGCCGCAGATCCCGACTAAATGTACACAGACTACATTGTCATCTGAACGCCAAGCAGGTATGGTAGTCAGCTTCAATGAGCAATGTCTTCTTTCGCAGTAGCTCATGCCGTCTTGCTCGCGGAGCGCCGTACCTTGGCTGCGTGAGAGGATGATTAGGCCTAAAGCCGAGCGACACATCGGGGGCACAAACTCAAATTGCTCTCAAGCCGTGCAGCGAGTCGGGCTAGGCGCGAGAAATCCTTTGACCTTCAGCTGGCTAACAGCAGTTATAATACCTGTGCCTGGAAGATGAGTATTCCCCCAGCAGCCTCAATCTTCTGCATCCTATACTACCCGTTCATCGCACATCAGATACGAACATGACTTCGCAGGACTCGCCACTACAGCTCGACTCCTACGACGTGATTGTCGTTGGCGGAGGGACTGCTGGATGCGTAGTTGCTAACCGCCTTAGTGAGGATCCAACGTTACAAGTCCTTCTCCTGGAGGCTGGAATCAATGCCAACAATGACCCGCGAGTCTTCACGCCTGGCCTCTTTCCTGCCTTATTCAACGATCCAGACTTAGATTGGCAGTACATGTCTGAACCAAATGCTGGCCTGAACGGACGCAAGATTGACCATCCAAGAGGTAAAATGCTTGGAGGGAGCAGCGGGATGAATTTAATGGCGCTCATCTATCCAAGCAGAGCTGGCTTCGACGCTTGGGCGGACATGGGAAATCCGGGATCGGACCATAAATCCATGGCACCTTACTTTCGCAAGTTCGTCACTCACGTCAAGCCTTCTGAAGAGATAGGACAAGCGCTGGGAACAGACTATTTGGATGGCGAGTTCACAGGCATTGATGGTCCCATCAGAGGCAGCTTTCCTCAATATTTGGATCCTTTGCATCAGGCTTGGATTGATGCGTGGAAGAAGTTAGGACGTCACGGCAATCCGATCGATGGTATTGGCAACGGAGGATTTACGACACCTTCGGCAGTTGACATTACCACCGGTAAGCGATCTTTCGCTGGCAACGACTTCTTCGAGCCCGCTGCGAAGAGGAAGAATTTTCATGTGGTCACTGAGGCGTTCGTCAGAAAGATATTGCTGGAGAAGGATAACGCATCAGCAGATGTGAAAGCCACTGGTGTCATCTTCGAGAAAGACGGGAAGAGCTACACCGCCATGGCGAAGAAGGAGGTCGTTCTCAGTGCTGGCGCCTTCGGCTCGCCACAACTCCTTGAAGTTTCAGGCATTGGATCCGCATCACGACTTCAGTCCCTCGGAATCGACTGCTTCGTCGACAACCCCAACGTTGGCGAGAACATGCAAGACCACCTGTTCGTAGGTCCAAATGTGGAGGTGCGAGACGGCGTGAATACAATCGACATGATCCGCGACCCAGAGCTTGCTCAAGCTTTGATGAAGCAGTATCAAGAATCGCAATCTGGACCTCTGGCCGGTAGTGCAGCCCACTCCTTCGGCTACACCCCTTTGGTAGACTTCATCACACCACAGTCAAGATCTGAGCTCAAGACTTTGCTCGACACTCATCTGCCATCTCCCTCCTCGCCAAAGTTCAAAGCCCAAGACATCCACTACAACTTCATCCGCCGCATCATCGAATCTCCAGACGAGACCTCAGCAACAATGCTCTTCTTCTTCGTACAGTATCACCCTCAACTCCAAACAACCAAAGAAAAATTCAGCATCTCTGAACCAGAAAACTACATCACCCTCCTCACCCAACTCTCCCACCCTTTCTCCCGAGGCAGCGTCCACATCACATCCCCAGACCCCAAAATCCATCCCAAGATCTCACCAAACTACATGTCTCACCCTCTGGACCTCGAAATTTTGGCTCGTCATCTCATGCAATGCGACTTCCTTCTCGACCAAGAACCTATAAAATCTTTTCTTAAACCTAATGGGAGGAGATCACCACCTAATACTTCTGCGAAGACCTTGGAGGAAGCGAAAGAGTTTGTCAAGAGCTCTGCTGCTTCGAATTATCATCCTTGTGGGACTTGTGCTATGATGCCCAGAAATTTGGGAGGCGTTGTGGACGAGAGGTTGAAGGTGTATGGGACGAAGAATTTGAGGGTTGTTGATGCGAGTATTTTTCCGATTGAGCCGAGAGGGAATATTCAGACTAGTGTTTATGCTACCGGGGAGAAGGGTAGTGATTTGATTAAGGAGGATTTGGGGCTGATGGTTGGTGGGAAGTGATAAAAGAGCTGATGGTATGGGCCACTCCGACGAGGACGACTGCACTCTGGCATAGCTATTACATTCAGCTTGGACATGAAAGGCCTCAGGCTTCTTGGTTGGCTCACATGCCCGGTACTTTCACGCTTCAGAACCAAGCTCCAGAACTGCATTGCCTCTCAGGCCCCGACCATTCCTACGACCTCACAATGGATGAGCAGAACAACAATGACTAAAAAAATCCACACCTTCACAATAACTTCTGAACCACCTTGTGGTCACCTTGGGAAGATCAGCACTTTACAAGAACAATAGGGAACAGGTCTGTGCTTCCATCAACTTCACATGTGTGCCAAGCCTCCCTGACCGCACCACAATAGCAAAGCAGATTGATGGTGACTACAATACAGTTTTGAACGCACTGCACCTGTCCTCATTGGAGTGGACAATTCCTAGTTCGGCGTCATTCATGTCTCAGCAACAATACTTCTTTTTCACAATAGTGTAATCGGGGCACAATAGCGACAATCGAACCTCACCCGCATGGGCCTCCTCAGAATACTATATCCTTGGGCCTCCTCTCACTCTTCATCCTTCTCTTCTTCGTCTCACAATCATCATAAGAGCAGCGACAGCAACAGCGAGCACTACCACCGCGACACCACACCACACCACACCACACCACACTACCATCACTTCGCTTCGCTCCGCTCTGACATGGATACCATGCGCACGATTTCGAACTCGGTGTACGCTGGACGTCACCTTCTCTGCGCAGCCATCATGCTCGTCTCCCTCGTGAGCGAGCAATACCTCACCTGCATCCTGGCCCCTCTCCTGCTCATAGTTTACCTGGAGCAAACGTTCGGCGAAAGCCAACGTGACACCGCCACCGCCTCTCCTGCTGTCCGTCGCTTCGCTTCCGCGCTGTTGACACCACCATGCCTTCCAGTCGAAATCCCGCTGCCGACCTTCTCGCCGCCGACCCAGAAATGGGTCTGGGTTCAAGAAGCAGAGAAGAGAGCCACCATCATGGCTCACATCCAGAGAGCCTCTCGACTCCACCTCCCACGCCAGTACGAGCCCTTCGCCTCCGAGCTGGCCACCACCCGCGCCGAGTCAGACAGTGTGAACGAGGGCACTACTACCGCCAAATCACCTGTCGACACCACCACTTCCGCCTCCGCCGCTCCAACCAAGCCAGCAGTCTCAAATCCCACCCACGCCAGCATCCTCGCCTCCTTCGAGTCAGCATACATCCAGCTGCACCAGGTGTGCTCCCGCTCCTCCACCTCACCTCTCGACATGGCCTTCTTCTCCGTCTTCTCCTGCGAGCTAAGCGGCGTAAAAGCCAAACTCCAACCTCTAATGGCCGCCAAGCTCGGTCTTGAGTTTATGGTGGGTTGGCTGGAGCCTGCGTTCTCGGAGATGAAACCAGGTGAGCATGAGCTCGCTGGTGTTTTGTTTTGGTGCAAGAATTTGCTTGCTTCACTTTGAGTTTTCTGTGGGTTTTGAGGGTTTTCTGTGGCGTTTGGGTCTGGCGTTCGGTGTGTTTAGATATTTGCATGATATTGAGAGGCTGGCCTCGTGGTGGTTTTTGTTGGGTGAATTGCTTCTCTTTTCACGTCCTTTGTTTCTCGCTTCTCTTCTGATAAGTAGTCTGTGGTGCTGTGATCAAGCCTGTCGGAACCTGTGATGCTCTGAGATTGTGGAGTTAAGTCAAGAGAGTACTTGCCGTCTTTACCTGGCTACGATCGCGGCAATCTCGCTTCTCATCCGACAAAAGCTCCATAGTACTAACATCACGTTTCTTAGGTCCTTTAATTTCTGAGATAGCGGAGTCTCTCGGCGTGGTCTTCTTCCTTACTTAGCTATACTCGTATTGCTCTTACTTCTTTCTGAAAGAGTGTTCCGTGATACCGTAATTACTTGTAGTGGTTCTTGTGATGTTCTACGATAGCGGAGTTGATTCAGTGAGCTGTTTGTCTTCTCACTCGTTGCTTTGAGGGTATTGAATCGCTTCTCTCTTGGCAAAGAGTCTGTGGTGCCAAGGTCGCCTTCGTTGGGTTCCATGATCCCCTAGGATGCGTGAGTCAAGTCAAGTGAATGCCTCTTATTCCCACTCAGCTGCACTCTTCGTACTCCTCGCTTCCTTTCCAATGGCACATCTATGCCATTATGCTCGCAACCATGGGTCGTAGTACCTCTGTAGATACTTCGGAGGATGACTAGGCGAGAATACGATTTGCACACCTTGCGCAAGTTTCTCATCTCTGCTTCCAGGTCACCGGGAATGGCTGAGCCTTTCAGCTCGGTCGTGAACGCTACTACGCTCTCGAGGTAGAAACGAGGCGTCTTGTGTGAGCTCTAAGCATCTTCACCGAATAGCTCTACTTTTGCTGTGTTTCTGAAACGGTAGATAGCCCGGAAAGGTCTGGATTTGAAAACAGCTGCATAGCACAGGTCCGAACGAAGAAGCGACCCAATATTTTAAGGACATAATGCAAGCCGACGGCACCACACTCGGTTGCCCCTCCGCAATCGATTTGTGTTGCCAATGACCGCAGCTGCGACTGAAGCAGCAGGGCGAAAATGCCTTTGACGAGACAGCATTTGTTTTCCACAACCCAGATGACGGTGTGCCGCCTTACTTCGCCGGCCGCTCAGGTCCGACGGGAACTACTCCAGAGGCTGATTTCGATACTAGCACCACAGAACGTAGTCCGGGAAAGAAGCGATATTGCCTACGTGGTCGAGCGTCAGGCCGAGGTCCGTTCACCTCCGTTCCAACAGGTCGAGCAAGCTTCCGTTCTTGAGCTGAGACCATGCCACGAACATCTCGCCTAGCATGTGCTGTATATCTCCGGCATGCAGAGTCGCCAGGTAGTGAGACTTCGTGTTGTTGCCGTCATCATTGTTCTTTCGGTCCGTCTCTGCTTTGAATCCGAATCCTAGCTCTCGGAATTGCAGGCAGCGTTTCGAAAGGATGCCAACATTGTCGAGATGATGGCTAGCAGCTATGGACTTGGCTCTCTCCATTCCTCAATATGGTATTGCTGAAACGGCGGGCGTGGTCTGCGTAGCCTCGCACTCGCGCTACAACTCGCATTGGCCGAATGCTGCTCTCGGTACCAGTTTGGTGAGTGTCGGAGGTGTCCTTCTAGTCTAACTCGAAGTCAGTTTCTTAGTCTATGTGATGTCAACCTGGGCTCGAATGCTAGCACATGATGTTCGCGTGGGATAGAGAAAAGTGCAGAAGAGAGAAGATCTGATACACTCAAGGTCGTCATGGACCTGAAACCCCTAATGCAAGAACATGATATAAAACAGAAGCGAACCATTCGTAGCCCGCGGATCCCATAGCGCATTGTACGCCATCGCAAGCTCAGCCCTGGAATCTAGGTTCGTGTATAGGTAGTGGTACAATTGTGTCGGCGGCGTGCCGACGATGCCGCATTGTGGTCATCACCACCTCTCATTACTGCCGTCTCTTCTTTACTTCGTCTCGTCCCGGAGGTAGGTGATCAAGTCGTTTCGGTCCTTGGCCTTCTTCAAACCACCGAAAGCCATCTTGGTGCCGGGGATGTACTTCTTTGGGTTCTCGAGGTATTCAAACTGTGCCGGCCGTTAGCTCGTTGTCCTGACGCAATCATCAAATCCGCCGAAGTGCCTCCATACCAATGTGCCCTCGTCCCATGTAATGCCCTTTTGCTTGTTTGCGTCTGAGTATGAGAAACCCTCAACCTGACCAGTCTGTCGACCGAAAAGCCCGTGGAGGTTTGGTCCAATCTTGTTGCCCTCGCCCTCCTTCAAGTTATGGCATTGCGCGCATCGTGTCTGTGCTGTCGTTAGTCCGAAGTCCGGTGGTCCCATTTGCGCAAGGGTCTCGCCGCCGAGAGGATTTTCTCGCGACTGCCAGACAAATTGCGTACCTTGAAAAGGTTGGCACCCTTCTTGCTGTCACCTGATGAAACATTATCAGTAAAGCTCCTTCAAGAAGACTCGGCCGGAAGAGAGAAAATGCTTCGGAGTCGGAACGCCATCAGAAGTCATTGAAAGGTCGCAGCCTTTGCGCGGAGTACAGTCGCATGCGGATTGACTCTTCAATGGCTTCTTGATGAACTCGCGCCACTCCGAGAAGGCTGGAGATGCAGAGCTGGTTGGTGTATGCATACCGTCTGAGAAGCTGTCCTTGCCCATTGTGTCTGATAGATTGGTTGTGTGGTGGGTGAGGAAGGTATTCGGTTGGCGGAAGTAGTATTAATGGCGATGTAAAAGTGGTGTAATGCGGATTGTGAAAATCTGGTAGGAAAAGAGAAGCGCAGATGATGCAGACGAGAGAGAAAAGTATTATGGGAGAGGCGATCCTTGCAAAACAGCCTCCTTAGCCGCACCAATGGGCGTCGACGCAAAGGCAAGTGATTCAACGATAATTCTACGGAACGCCGCCACAGCCTGGACACTCGCCTCATCACTTCTACGGTTCCATGATCTTCCAGCTCGACCTAGAGTCCGTAACAGCATCTTCTTTGCGCGTAGCTCCCATGTGCTCCCAAACCTAATCTGCCCTGCCCTGACAAGGATATCGGATGACGTTCGCTGGCATTCCCGAGCGTGACGTCTTCGCCTTCAATATCCGAAGAAGAACTTGAAGTCTCACGAAACCTGCACAGTGCTAGATCAGCATGTCTAAGAAGACCTGGGCCATTGTCGGCGCGAGCAGAGGTATCGGCGCTGAGTTTGTGAAGCAGCTCCTGGACCGCCAGCACAATGTCATCGCAACGACACGGAAACCGATCTCTGAAGAAGCTCAATCCCGCTGGCCGAGCGATGTGAGACCTTCGATCTATGATCTAGACATTCTGAGCGAACCGAGCATCGATGCTTTTGTTGCAAAACTGTTGCAGGACGGTGTCCAGCGAATAGACTCTCTTGTACTCAATGCCGGAGTGCTGAAGTATCCGAATGTGAGGACTGAATGCTGCCATCTCTGCCTGCTCGCTGTTCATCCCTGCTAATGGCAACCAGAGAGCGACAGAGATGTGAGCATTTGGCCTTGACGTGCACCATAGACTGACTAGCTGATGGCTGACTGTGCAGCTCATACGCTGATTTTGCATTTCATCTCCACACGAACACCATTGGTCCCATCATCTGTGCTCAGAGGATCCTCCAATCTAGCATTGCTGTAGGTACGGTCGCTTTCATCTCAAGCCATTCTGGCTCTACTCAAGCTTTTCGACCGGAGGAGGATGGCTTCGCTGCACACGCAGCATCGAAAGCTGCTTTGAACCAGATGCTGAGGCACATGGCCGCTAAGTTGAAGCGCAAAGATAGCACGACGACCGTAATTGCTCTTCATCCTGGAGAAGTTGCCACAGACATGGCGAACATCGATCTAGGCTGCGAGGTCGTCGGACAAATGACGCCGACTCAGAGCGTGTCTTCGTGCATTCCGGTCATTGAAAGCAAACAATTAGATGAAAGCGAAACATTCTGGACATGGAAAGACAAGGTGCGTCTGCTCTTCGCTTCTTAAACATTTGCTGATGAGTGCTAGCCATACCCATGGTAGAACTCAGCGTTGTGTTTCCCTGAGAGCTTCGCCGTTTCGGACTTCCATCAGGAACGTGAAGCTAGAAATTTCGCCCCATCTGCTTGCCTCTGCTCTGTCAGAGACTCGTATCCCGGATCTCAATGCGATGGAGAATGAAGGAATACTCGAGACCAGTTGGAGTACGCGGGATCAGCATCAGCACACTAAGTTGGCCTGAGTACAAGGCCGAGACCTATTGCTCTTCACCCTTGAATCGCTGCTCTTTCTCCATTGTCCAGGCTTTCCTTTCTGAGAGCACTATAGTACGCCTCGTGCGTATTGTTGACTTTTGAGACTTTGACACTTACGATGCGCTTTCCAATTTTGCGACCTCACCGGTCCACATTTGCTACTTCCGCAGCTCAGCTTTGACCTCACTTATGCGCCAAGAAACGGACTCACATGAACCAAGGCAACCGCAGCGCAACACTCCAGCTTTTAAACCTCGAGCTTTCAACACACAACCTGCTCAAAACACTCGCGACATTCAGCCTTTAACACGTCCCATCACCAGCAAGAACTACCACTCCGAACCTCATTATTGCAGCACCGTCCATACATATCGGCCGGCCGACACTATGGGTGGCTGGAACAAGACAAGCTACAACCCGCGCGAGGTGGCCGTGACTAACGTCGGCTTCTCTGAGTGAGTCGGGCCATCATTATATTCAACTGCGCTCGAGACTGACAGCATCTAGCATCAAGTGCAACCGCTGCAACATCGTCAAGAAGGTGACGGCTTTCGCGAAGAACCGCATTCCCGATCTCCAAGCTGCTGCGAGCAAGCGCTCTGGTTTCAACGCCACCAAGACTGGAGTCATCACCTGCATGCAATGCAACCCACAGCAGGTCACCGAATTGACGTGCTACTTGTGTGATGAGACGAAGCCACTCGCTGGCTTTCCAAAGACCCAGCGTCGCACTCCTGACGAGGCGGTAAGACGCCAGAAATTGCAGCAATGAAATAATATCTGCTAACCACATTCTATAGATGTGTTGGGTCTGCAAGGAGGAACGCGCCAACTTCGAGCCTGGCGCTGAGGACTCCGACATCTCCTTCAGCAACAGCGACACTGACGACGACTCCGAGGACGAAGGCTTCACTCTGGACAGTGTCGTTGACCAAACGGCCTCGATGTCCGTCAGCGATGCTCCGGCTGCCACGTACTCATCTCGCAGCACAGGTGGCATTCAGATCGATGGCAGCAGCGTTGTCAACTCGAGCACCCGCGCCTCTAGCACCGCTGGCACAAGCGTCACCGCGTCTGCTGCTCGAGGCCTCCCAGTCGGCTTCAATGCCAACGCCTATGGCAACCCGGCTGCTAAGAAGAACCTTGTTTCTTTGGCGAACTCTGCCGCTGGCGTCGGTGACCCGAAGAAGTTTGCCAAGGTGAAAGCAGGCAAGGTACGTTGAGACAGCAGACTCAAGAATGGAGTACATACTAACAAAAGATTAAAGCCCAACCGTATCACCTACGATGTTGTCGAGAACGAGCGTCAGCAAAAGGAGGCCGACAACAAGGAGGATGATTTCGAGGTCGCCAGCTCTGACGAGGACTAGATGGGAGCACGGACCGACATGGGCAAGAGCATCATTGTTGCAGAAAGACTGCAGCATGTGGCAAGCAGCAGCGCAGCATGATGCCACATGGAGGCAACGAACAGCTTGCATGACAAGACTGTCTTGAGGCCTCAGATACATCGAGATACGTACCGACGTGCCATTGAGCACAAAGCATACAGACCAAGCCCAGCATTGGCCAGAACTAGAATACCACAATTGAATGAAGAATGCCTTTGACTCTTAAACTGATACTTTTGAACATTACGAGAATCTGTCTACCAAAGTCTTACGCCGCCAACGCAGCGCTTTCTATGCCCAATTAACCAGAGTGAAGTGCCCAAGAAAAAGCACCTTTCAAAGAAAATACGAGAGTTTGTTCACAAATTTGGGTATCATCTATTCCTTCCTTCTTCTTCTTCTTCTTCCTCCTCTTTTCAAATGAGTGTGTGTACAAGAGCCCAAGTTCCAAGCTGGAGTCTCCAATTGAGCCGTGCCAAGCATCCAGGTAGCCTCTAGTCTCTGCACGTCGGAGTAGCACCCTGAATCTCAAAAAGCGGCAAGCGGTGAGCTGGACTCCAATATGCAGAAACCCTATGCCAATTTCGGCCGTCCAAGTAAAGGTAAAGACTTCAATCATCCTCCTCCTCATCCTCATCAGCATCCATACCCGAAAGACTCGATAGACCAGCCCAAAGTTCTTTCCAAGCGGGTTTCCAACGGGATTGTTTCTCAGGCATATGTAGTTCTGCAGATTCCAATATCGTTCCGTCTTCTTCTTCGACGTCTTGGTAGGGATCGTCGCCAACTTCGGAGGATGCTGAGGTTGTGATTGCGCATTCGTCGTCGTCTTCAAATTCGGATTGGTCTTCTTCGATATCGGAATTGTTGTTGTTGTAGAATAGATCTTCGTCCTCGTCTAGAGGTAAGGAAATGTCGGTTTGTGTGGAAGTTTCCACGTAGGTAAAAGTAGGGGTAGTAGGGGTAGTAGGAAATTTAGGTGGTGTAGGTGGTTCCGTCGTACCATTCAAGGTGACGGTGTTGGTTTGCACTTCTTCAGATTCGCCGTAATTGCTGTCCATTCGTTTGATCGTCAAGCTAGTAACGCGACCTCGGCTTTCGCGTTGAGTTTCGAGTTGCCATTCGATTTCTGGTTCGCCGTTGAGAGTCGTGGGAGAAGCATTCGGAGACGTTGCGATACCGTATTTGCTGCGGCGGCGCTTGAAACGTGCCGATACATCCTGCCAATCTGTGTCTGGCCGCCAGCGGTCCAGTTCTGATAGGATGCGATTCTTCTTCTCTCGGCGGGCTCGTTCTGCTGCGTTCGTCGGTGGTCCGTCGTCTTTCTCGTCGCGGAGCTCCGACATTTCGCATTCTAGTGATTTCATCTGAAGCTTGAGAAAGAGGAGCTCGCTGTACTCGAAGCCGAGGTCCTGACGCAAGCCTTCATTTTCAGAACGAAGCTGTTCGATTCGAGTGTCTTTCTCTTCGATCTCAACGCTGTGGACCTCATTCATCTCCTTGACTTCGTTGTGGCGTTGGCGCAGCTCGTCTGTGACACTGCTGAGGTTCTCAAGAAGTTCCTGCGTGCGGAGGAGCAACCAGTCTCGCTCGGCTTTGTAGTTCTCTGGTGTTGCTTGATCATCGCTGAAGACAGCGCTGCTGTTGACACTCTGAGTCGATGGTCCGCGACTGTGGGACGGTGCCTTCGCAGCACCGTCCTGTTCCGACAAAACCACGGCCGAGTCTTCAAGCTCATCCGGCATCCTTGTCTGAGAGTGCAATGCGCTTAACTCCAACTCAATCTCGCCCAACTTCTTCTCGACAATGTTTATCGAGTAACGTTGATGTTCAGAACTGTCGCGCATAAGTTGCGCCTGCAATTTGTTCATTCTGACAAGCAATGCTTTCGTTTCATCTGAAGGAATGGCGTGGTTGTGGTTGACGGAAGAGCGCGCGTCATCCGAGAAGTAATCCGAGAAGGGCGAATCCTGAAGAGAAGAAGTGCTGTTACGTGAGCTTTTGGCAGGTGTAATTGGCGCATTATTGTTCTTGTGCATCGCCATTGTCGAGGGGCCGTAGCTTGCAAATCGTGATAGCGGGCTTCGGCCGCATTCGCTCAACGGCGGGGATGACAAGCTGCCCAAACTGCTGTTCTGCGCGCGTCGATGCGCTCGTTTCTCCGTGCTCAAGACAGGAGCTCTCGGGGTGTAAGAGCTCTTGTAGCGCGTGTGCTGCGCCTTGGGGCGTTCGCGCTGGTGATAAATAGAAGAAGGACCAAAGGGAAAATGCCAAGCAGGCAAAGAAGGACTAGGACTAGGTGAGGGAAAGGGAAAGGGAGAGGAGGAGTGGTTAGTAGGTGAAGTCGGCGACGACGACATGATGGTCGAGGTTCCCAAGAACAGGTTGTCGAACCTATCGTACGTACGCAGCGACTCTACTCTCACACTAACCAACACCTCACTCTGCACCTCTTTGAGGGCGTCGCGAATGGAATGAGAAAAAGAAGGTTGGCGGGATGATGCGTGAAAAGCCGTTCTCACGCTGCCAAGCTATGTCTTGCATGCGCCAATCATCGGAAGATAGCGCACGTGAAATGGGAGATGAGTCTCCACCGACGTTGCACGGGCGTCGAGGGCTGTGAATCCGCGTATCTTGGTCGTGAGAGAAGAAAGACCATATCAAGTCGGACCAACACATCTCGTCGTAAGCCTAGTCAGTACTGTGCGACCCTCAGCCCCAGCAGAGCTCTTGCAACCTCAGGGCACGATCTGTGATCAGAGCGGAGTACTTCCTACAAGGCTCAGAGAGCTCCGCCTGTTCCCGAAGCTCTTCTGGAAGCTGGAAGCTGAAAGCTGCAGCATGATTTTGCCGTACCGTACCATTGCTAGCGCTGCAGCACAGCACGTGGAAGTCTCGACATGATCTCGCGAGTAGGTCGTCAACTACTCTGCGATATCCTGTGTTGCAAGCCTTGAAAGGGAAGAAGTCGCCAGAGCAATGGCACTCAATGTTCAAGAAAGAGGTGCTCGGCAAGGCCCGGCAGGCTGAAACAGGCATAGTGCTCAGGTCAAAGCTGTTATTGAAATATTGGTCGCTGAGCTTCAATACCGTTGAACACCGTCGATACCCATGTTGGTGGCAGTGAACCCTTTTGTGTTCCTGACATCACCCAGGCCTGTGCCATAGTAGAAGTGCAGAGATGCCACCAAACGTGAGTTGGGATTGCGCTAAAGATATTTATTATTGGCGGTCAGAAGAAGTGCTGACATTGGACTACTCCTAGATTGCAGTCCAGCCATCATTTGAAGAAGTCCAAAAGATCGTACAGTCGACTAAAGGAAAGGCGAATGCACCCAATCTGATACCCGTATGCACATCCATACCGTCCTCCCGACTCACACCTTCCACGATATACCTCAAAGTCGCAGCGAAGTCGAAACTGTCCTTTCTCTTCGAGTCAGCTGCAACCTCGGAGACCATTGGAAGATATAGCTTCGTTGGTGCAAATCCGCGCAAGACACTCGTATCTGGTCCGAAACATGGACTTGAGGCCGACCCTTTACCTCAGCTCGATAAGGAGCTTTCGCAGTACCGCATTGCAGACATCCCTTCGTTACGTCTTCCGCCTCTTACAGCAGGAGCGATCGGATATGTTGGCTATGACTGTGTAAAGTACTTTGAGCCCAAGACCAAACGGCCAATGAAGGATATTTTGGAAGTGCCAGAGAGTCTTTTCATGCTCTACGACTCAGTGGTTGCGCTCGACCATTTCTCCCAGAAAGCGGTGGTGATTAGCTATCTCCATGTGCCAACGGGAGAGAGCTCGGACGAGGCGCTCCAAGCGGAATATGACAAGAGCAAGCAAGAAATTGCGAAGCTGGTGCAGGTGTTGAAGAGCAAGGAGACACCAGAGGTGCCCCAGAAGAAGATCAGATTGGATCACGAATACGCCAGCAACATCGGTCGTGAGGGATACGAAGGTCACGTCACTCGGCTGAAGAAGCACATCGTGAAGGGTGATATCATCCAGGCAGTACCCTCGCAACGCATTGCACGCCCGACCGACCTGCACCCATTTAACATCTACGAACACTTACGCACTGTCAACCCTTCGCCCTATCTGTTCTACTTGGACTGCGAAGACTTCCAAATCATTGGTGCAAGTCCAGAAGTGCTTGTCAAAGAAGAGGCCGGTCGCATCATTACCCACCCAATCGCGGGTACCATAAAACGCGGATTGACACCTGAAGAGGACAAGGCACTGGCAGACACACTCCACAGCAGTATTAAGGATAGAGCAGAGCACGTCATGCTTGTCGACCTGGCAAGAAACGATGTCAATCGTGTATGTGATCCATTGACGACAAGAGTGGACAAGCTTATGGTCGTGCAGCGATTCAGCCACGTCCAGCATCTCGTCTCTGAAGTCTCAGGTATACTCAGACCAGGCCAGAATCGATTCAATGCTTTCCGCTCCATCTTCCCAGCTGGCACGGTCAGCGGCGCACCTAAGGTCAAGGCGATGGAACTTATCGCTGAGCTCGAGGGCGAGAAGAGAGGAGTTTATGCTGGCGCAGTGGGCTACTTTGGCTACAACAGCGTCAACCCTGCTACTGGTGAAGAAAGAGAAGGTGCCATGGACACATGCATCGCGTTGAGGACCATGATGACGAAGGGTGGTGTTGCATATCTTCAAGCTGGAGGTGGTATTGTCTTTGACAGCGATGAAGGTGAAGAGTATGAGGAGACTATCAACAAGCTTGCGGCGAATATGCGATGCATTGAGCAGGCAGAGAGGATACACTTCGACGAGCAGCAAGATGTCCTCTCGAATGGTGCGATAGACGCTGCTCAGACAGGACCGGCTAAGGTAGACATTGCTGGTTAGAAGCCAGCACTATCGTAGTTGGATGTCGAGAAACGTGGCATAGAGGCATCACAACTGTGCTCTTCTTGTTCTCCTTCCCTCACTGCACAAGTTTTGCAGCGCAAAGATTGCGGTATTCTTACTGATGCATTTAGTCCTCGCAGGACGAGAACAGAACACCTTCGAGCCTTCGGCCAAGCACAATAATCGATCTATCTTCAGACCGTCCAGGCGATAACGTTCATCTAAGTCCACTTCATACCTCAACCCAGTCAATGCATGGTCTGCGGCTACGGAATCTGGTCTGGGATGAGCCGACACAAGCAAGCTGAAGAGTATCCACAAGAACGGTCTTCAAGGGCATGGAACGTGAAATCTGCACCAAGCGACGCAGTGGTGAACAAAGAGGCCTTTCACCGAGATTAAACAGTCCAGAATAACTGGGATATGATTTCGATCGCGCACGACATGTTATCTTAGCGAAGCGAAGAATTCTCTCAAGTGATATGTTGAATACTCATCCAAGAGAGGCCTTCACGATTTCTCGGCAGATTGGCAAGTGCGATCATTTTGGAGCTGGCACGGTAGAACTCCATCCTCTGTTCGTAGTAGGTATCGTCTGGTCATCAAGCTAGGAGGGGAGGCTCGATCCAATCGAGCACGCGCGTGTCGAGGCTGTCCTCAAAAGCTGTGACATGAGGACATATTTATACGAAGCGATGAATTCTGCTCAAGTGAGGTTCCAGACTGGCTTCACTTCACGAGAAAAAATGCCACTCGCCCTCAGGAGCCAGACAAGAGTACAGAAGAGTGATCATGGGGCCCTCCATCCCTACCACGACCATCGTTTCCTGCCATAGCCTTCCAGTCGTTCTGCCATGCTTGCTATTCAATCCCATGCATCGCTGACCTATTCCAGGCGCGTTGCATTGACCTGAATCTGAGTCTCAGGTAGACGCAATCTGGCAAGCGAAAGTGAGAATCCAGAGTTCCTTCACATCACGAGCGAAGACGTAAGTTCCACTCAAGAGTATAGAGTAATGATATCGGCAGCTTGGACAAAGTCTGCGAAACGAGAAGGCTTCCTTATCTTCAGGTCAGACCCTCTTCCCGAAAAGAAAGCTGCGCGATTAGCAAGCTGTGCTGCTTCGTGAGTCTTCTGACATCTCCATCATCTGTCGAGGCTTGCGAAGTCGGTGAGGAGTCGATAGATCCATTGCATCTGGAAGGCGGCATGGGTGGTTGATGGATCAGCGGCGAGAAAGTATTCAGGCAGATTGACATGTCGAATGGCGAACTCATCAAGGCTTCGTCCCAGCCACTGTTGCGGGTACGTCTGCTGAACATAGTGCCTGAAGCTGCTGGTCTTCCCTTCTCTTATTTGTACTTCTCGTGGCTTTGGCGGTCTTGTGGTGATGGCTGCATTGCCTCTCAAGCGTACAAAGTAGTGCTCTTACGGAGCCGGAAGATCGCTGGCGAGTGATTTCATTGTCTCTCATCGTTTAACGTAGAGGTTCCTTCCGCAAAGTTGTGAGTGAGAAGCGTCGCAGAGCAATGATCTCAGTACCTTCCAACGTGGCTTCTCTATGGAACGAGCGGTGATGTCAGTATCTCCAACGCTCCGGCAAGTGCTATATCAGTATCCTCATTCTTGATCATGCTCGAGTAGCCAATCTGGGAATATTCTATGTTCATCTGCCGTCTTTTGCTGCTTTCTCTTCTCGCAACACTGACGGAAACTCTCGTTCGTGATCTGTTCGGGAGATCTCCTCTCTTTCGAACTTGGTGAACAGCTTGTCCCATCTCTCATCTTCTGTCTGGACGCGCTCAGCCTTCTCTCTCTTAGGATCTGGCACGTATTCGCCATGCTCTTTGGCAGCTCTCTCATTGCTCCTCGGATGATTTTGCCCACAAACGTATGCAGCTCTTCGATACTGAGTTAGCAAAACCGTACAAGAGTGGACGGAAGGGCCTGCAACACCATGCTGGCGAGGAGCGAGGCAGGATGGAGCGATACGATCACCGCGAAGATGTCATCGATCGATCGCACCGCTCGTCGAGGGCAATCGCAGAAAAGCACAGAGCCGTGACATCGAGAGCCTGCAGCAACATATTAGCATGAGCGACACCATGCGGTAAAGATTCTGACAGCCGTCCATGACAAGCCATCGAGGTACACAGCATATGCACCTTCAGTCTCTCTTGTTGTGATGTGCCGTTTATTCCCTTGGTGCTTCCTGCTATTCTCTTACAGAACGAAACTAGCTAATCGTCCTTTACTCCGCCGTAGCAACGAGCTTGTCCTTCTGGGATCCCTATACAGTAGGCCTGTCGAGGAGGACATACTCCGGCTCCTCCAGCGCCTCTGCCGAATGCTCCTCCGATGATAGTTTTAGCTGCTTAAGCTGCATCGTCGATGGTATCGATTCGTTAGATCGAGTGCGGGCGATGCCGAATCGCTCCTCGGTCGCAATCGCGCAAGAGGCACAGAGCTACGACTTCGGCCACGCACAGAACCGCATGAGCGTGGAAGCGTATCAAGCAGTATCATCGGCGCGAGGACACCGGCAGTCTTGCCGCTCCTAAAGATCAATCGTACAAGACTTACAAAGCTGCGACTTCGGTTGCGTGCCGTGCCGCACTGACGTGGAAGCGAACAAGGCGGTCTTATCGTCGCAAGGCTGCGGCTAGCCGGATCGCACTTCGGTCGCAATCTTGCAAAAAGCACAGAGCCGCAACTTCGGTCGTATACTATAAACTGTCAGCGAGAGTTGGATCTGGAAGCGTCAAGACTACATAGAAGCGTGAATGAAAATGGGTCGAAGGCGCCAGCAGTCTGAACGACCGTCAGAGCAACTGATGCCTCCGCTCCTCACTCGTCACAAACAGCACAGAGCCACGACCTCAGTCGCAGACACCGCAACATTTGCAAGAAACGATATGAAGGCTCCAGGGCTCTGGCATTGCCAGTAACCACTGATGCCCCGAACGAATCTAAGGGGCTTTGTTAAACCAGGTAAGCCTCTGGTGTCAAGGTGAATTTCAGCCTAGCAGCCTTTTCCTTTACATTGCGCCTTTGACAGTGAGGACGGCAGCAATGTACAGGCGTGCTTCGAGCTTTCGAACGAAATCACCGACTTCTTCTCCTCATCCGGCCAAGCACAAGCGACTGCGCTCTGAGCTCGGATACGACAGTGAAGACCGTGTTAACTGATCTTTGAAAATCTGTCTCAAACATAGCATCAACTCTTTCATTTCAACATCAAAATCCATTCCCACTCTCGAAGACGTCCAAACCACAGCGATCTCAAGTTGGAGTTCTGGTACTGCTGTGGCCTGCAGTGTGAACTCCCATTATCTGTTGAAGCAATCATGGTGTTTGCAAGCAAATATTATGGGTCTCGGGCCTTACGTGAGGTTAGACACGAGGCTGACATCGGAGGTGCAGTAGAGGTGAATTGCCAAGAGAACCTCTTTTCTTGTCTTTGTTCTTGTCTTATTGGCGTGGCTGCACTTTATAACCCAGAGACTCAATGGCCACCCTGAGATTGGATGTCTCCCGGCCTTGTGTTTGAGTCTATTTCGGTCCAGAAGTTGTTGTGATGTTTTTTTTCTCTTGTTCGTGATTTTACAAAAGGTGTGACAAAAAGTGTGTTGAGTCACGATGGCTCCATTCATCCCGTGTGAAACGAGGTGCGTATCGATGCGACTTCGACCGCGGAGCCAGTTAAAAAAAAACCAAGTATGTCCTTTTCGTGATTTTCCAAAGGTGTGTTGAGTCACGATTACTCTTCAGGCGTATCGATGCGACTTCGATCGCAGAGCCACTTGGAAAAAAATTGTTGTTCGTGATTTTCCAAAAGGTGTGTTGAGTCACGATGGCTTTTCTTCTTCTCGTACGACGGGCGTCTCGATGCGACTTCGATGACGGAGCCTGTACATCAGAGCATCCACTGATGTATGTGGTCGTGAGTTTCCCAAAGGTGACGTTGAGTCAACGACGGCTCTTGATCTTGCTCGCACGGCAGTGCGTGTCGATGCGTCTTCGACCGCGAAGCCAATTCCAAAAGTATTGGTATCTCGGTGGACGTCCCGATGTGTTTCTGCCGTTCGCCATGCGCGAAGCGACAAAGCCATGTGAGATTGACGTGAACATGGCTTTCAAGTCCTTGCAAGTCTTCTCACGCCTTTGTCGGGAACGGCGGTGAGGTGCGTCTCGATGCGACTTCGATCGCCACAAGGACTTACGTGCGCGAAGCACGATTTTGGGGTTGTCGCAGGCATTTGACTTCTTCTGCGATGCGATCGGCAAGCCTTCTCGCTCCGTTTGTGACAGAGGATGGCCAGCAAGCGCGATCTGGGTGTCGGATCATCTCATGCAAACAGAGCTAACCTTGTGCTCGATGAGGAACTTCGACAGGCCGGTGACGGTTGTCATTTCTCGGCCAGTGATCTTGCCTAGCAGCCTTCTCTTGTACTTTTTGACGCGGTGATCTCGCGGAGCGGCATGGATGGCTCAGTACTGGTCTGCTTCGGGCGCGGGATCGGTTTCTTGCCTCGGAAGTGCCGGAATTGGGGCATCGGCGTCGCTCATCATGCTTTCTGAAAACGAACTCTTCCAAGGCAAGGTGGATTTATACTGTCCAGCTCAGTCTTCGAATTGCCGCCTCTCTTTCGCGTAAGAGATGGCGCATCGGCGAATGGCCTGTGGCCTGACCATTCTTTTGGCGTCGTTCGGCCTGCCGACATGGAGATGACCCAAGGCGTCGGCGGCTCCGCGTGTTGGCGCGTCCCGGAATGGGATCATCGGGAAAACGACAGGTGATCGAGGGCGCGGTTTCCCGCAAAAGGACTTAGGCAAGCGCCATACCGTATCGAGACCACAGGAGCCCAGCAGCAACCGCGTTGTAGACTTACGCAGTGCCAGACCCATGCGATCCCTCTTAGCCGCCAGCAAGCCCAGCCCAGCAATGACCTCGTTATAGACTTACGCCCATGCCAGACCGTGCGCTTGATTGTTACTGACAATCCCAGCCCAACAGCAACCGCGTTCGAGACTTACGCTGTTGCCAGACCGAGAGACCGAACTTAGCCCAACAATCACCGCGTTCGAGACTTACGCGATGTCAGACCAAGACGATACGTTGCCAGTATACCCAGCCCAACAGCAACCGCGTTCGAGACTTACGCTGTTGCCAGACCGAGTGAATCATTGCCGGCGAATCCAGCCCAACAGCAGCAGCGTTCGAGACTTACACTGTGCGAAACCGGATGAAGGAGACGTGCCAGTCCAGTCATCACCGCGTTCGAGACTTACGCGATGCCAGACCAGATTCTTATGAGCTTGGTTGTCCTTAAGCGACCGCTTTGTGCCCTGGAGAGCCGATCGGGATGCAGACAGTTGGTGTCTGCTTGTGGCCTAGCTAGGGCCAGTTCAGATCCATCGGGAGAGTGACGTCCATACGATCTGAGAGTGCTGGCGACAATACACCCAGCTCAACAGCAACCGCGTTCGAGACTTACGCTGGTGCCGAACCGAGTGCCGCGATCCCAGCCTCACAGCAGAAGCGTCCGAGACTTACACTATGTGGGACCGGGTGCAGGTGTCCGCCGTTGGCAACGTTACATCCAGCTCAACAGCAACCGCGTTTGAGACTTACGCTGGTGCCGAACCGAGTGCCGCAGACCCAACCTCACAGCAGAAGCGTCCGAGACTTACACTGTGTGAGACCGGGTCCGTCCGTTGCCGTTTGCGAAAGCGGAGTGCAAGTGGACTCGAAGTCCGCGACTCGCCCGCGATTTAAGGTGTCGAAGCGACTCTGGGAAGTCACGGGATTCGATCGCCTTCTGGTGCTGCTCGAAAATGTTCGAGCGCAGCCGATTTTTGAGAGGGAAGAATGCCCAGTCCTTTGAGGACAGCATGAACGGGTCCAGACTCTCTCATTGCCGGAAGGATGTGGCCTTCCTGGAGCTGTGTCGCTCCTGATTTCCAGAGAAGGGAAATCACTGGCTGCGAACGTTGCCAGCCTTGCGAGCGCGCACCGCCGGATGCTCGGCGGACAGCTGACCGTCTTTCGAAGACGGCCGCCTGCCACCTCTGCGGCGCTTGCGTCGCTGGGAATTGTGCTTCACCATGGCTTCACTGAACCCAGGTGAAGCGACGAGAGCTATTTCAGCCCTTTCTTTGTCGGCAGCTGCTTTGACGGCAGCGTGCTTCTCCTGCAGCGCCTCGATGCGCATGCAGCGGAGAACGAAGCGGATGTCTTCGAACGCCGTAATCTTCTTGAGATGCTGTGGGTGGAGTGGCAAATGCCGGTGCCTCTTGATTGCGAGTGTGTTGCAATGTTCGAAGTCCGGTCCAAGTGCCTGCTCGAACGTCGGAAATGTGTCGTCCGGCGCGCCTTCTCCGGCGGGCGTTGTGTCAGTCGCCCGGAGACCTTGATCATCACCCACAAGGGGCGCGATACTCTGCATAGCAAAGTCATTTGGCGTCTCGCGATACGCCAAGTCCTGCTTCGACGTCTTGTGACGAGCAAGGTCGTTTGGTGTCTCGCACCGGAGGTTTGCAAAAGGGTTGCAAAGAGGAGTGAAGTCAGCCATTTTCACAGCTGCTTGAATGATTTTGATATGAAATTTTGAGCACAGAGAGGATGACCCTTCTCTGGCGTTATGAAAGTCGGAGTAAGGCGATGATCTGCAAAGATGCTTCGCACTCTCGAATCGGAGTAAGGCGATGGTCTGCAAAGACGCTTCGCACTCTCGATTTTCAATCTGCAATTCTGCGATACGTAGCGACAATGTCTCCTACTCTTGGCCGAATGCTGTGATTGTTGTATTCTGCTGTTCTGCGATACGTAAAGACAATGGTCTGTTACTCTTGGCTGAAAGCTGTGAATACTGTTGGACGCTGATGCTATGCTGAAGAAAGCAAGAGGGAGGAAGGGAAGAAGTGGGCAGCGAGAACTACCCACCGCGCACTGCGCTGGTTACTAAGCCTGCTTCGACTCATACCAGATTGACCATTCGCTGTCCATCAATTGCTGACCATCGTTGTGAGCGTATAGAACAGCAGAGAGCAGCAGTGACTTCAGCAGGAGCCATGGGACGGGCATACTGCCAAGTGAAAACTCCCTCACCACATGAAGGGTGCTGATGGGAGCTGAGCGTATGCAATGCTGTATCGACAAGGGCAAAGGCGTAGTTTGCTTGTGCTCGAGGGAGAAAACGTCTGCTGGAATGAACGTTCAAGGGCCATTTCTCGCAGACTTGTGGTCCAAGTAGTTCACGCGGTATCTCGTGGTGTTCGCGTGTTCATGGTATACTTTCGGGGTGAACCAGATTTGCGCGATGGAGGACGCCGAAAATAGTCTGTAGCATGCCACTTGTTCTGATGCCACAGAAAAAGTCGTACGACAGCAGTCTTCGCGGCAAGCGCATGCGAATCACATGTTGCTCAAGAGAGCAAGGCTTCTAGGCAGCGAGGATATGCCTTTTGGGAAGATATCTCCCGGGACCGGTTTACTGTCTTCAGGTAAGCTTAATTCATGTCTTAAAGTCACATGTTTCATATCGCGCAACAGCAGCAGCTGCAGACGCAGTGAAGGTCTCGATGCTCGCTGACTTGCTGAGTGCTGGGTCGCTACCTCATGAGCACCTTCTTCGCAAAGAGTTCGTGGACTGCTCCGAAAGAAGCAGGAGACATGTTATCGCAGAATGCGTGTGCCCTCGATAGAGATAGCAAAGAATCAGCACTTCCAAGACCAGTCTCAGTGATAGAAAGCAGTCTCCGTTCTATGCAAAGATTATATGTCATGGCTAACCGTAGAGAACGCGCCAGATGAAGTCGTCGCGGCTCGGCTCAAGATCGTCATTTCCGGTGCCGAGACGCGCCCGAGACGCCGCATGGATCGCAATGCGTCGATGCTCACGACTTTTTGCGCCTTCTCTCGCTCACGTCTTGTCGCGCGTAGAGGGCGAGATCACCACGTCTCTTGTCAATTATTCGACATGCTTGATCAATGCTGGTGTGTTTCTTCGACAAGCGCTTTGAGCGTTCACGCATACTCGCAGGGCTGGAAACCAGGATGATCGGGTGAAAAGAGAGACGCGTATCTGCAGGGAACGCCCCAGAGCCATTATAGATGTACTTCCCGGATATGTCTTCTCAAGAGCCCAAGTACCGCTACAGGAATATCAGCAATGTCGAGAATGGTATTCGCCTGGTCAAGCTACAACCCGCCCGGCCAAGTCAAAGGATCTCCATTGTCCTCGAGCATTCTTGGGTTTCACGACCTGAGGATGGCCAGAAAGAGCATCCTCCATATGACGCGCTGTCGTATACTTGGGGCTCGTCTAGACAGGCGAAATCGATTCTCTGTGATGGAAGAGTGCTGGACGTGACAGAAACACTACATGAAGCACTGAAACGCTTCCGAGACCAAGACCATGTCGTCACACTTTGGATCGATCAGATCTGCATCAACCAGAAGAATGTACTTGAGCGAAATCGACAAGTGCGCATGATGGGTCGCATTTTCACGGGAGCGCGAAGAGTCCTGGTGTGGCTTGGACACGATTATGACAATTCAGAAAAAGGAATGCAATTAGCCGAACAGCTTGCAGCGTATTGCAAGAGACATCGCAGATCAAGTTTTGAACTCCACAGGACCGCGAGCAACGACCTCCCTCAAAGAGGCAGTGAGAGGTTGAGCGCATTGTCTGCGATACTGAGGCGTCCATGGTGGTTACGAACTTGGGTAGTTCAGGAAGTGGTTTTGAACCCCGATGTTGATCTCGTTGTCGGTAACAAGACCATTAGCTGGGATGATCTTGAGGACGTTGTCAATTTCCTAGAGGGACCGCCGTCTCAAGATTGGCTGCTTGATCCTACACTGAGCGCATGGGAGTTGCCATTTTCGCGCATTAATCGCATCAGAAAGAGACATCAGCATCGGAAGTCGATTGGCACACCCGACGCTATCCTCCAAGATGCCTCGTCACCAATTTTCGAGGAGCCGAAAGAAATGTACCAGGAAGCGATCGCAGAGGACAATAGGATAGATCTCCTTGATCTTTTGCTAATGTCACGCAATCTTCAGGCGAACGAACCAAGTGACAAGGTCTATGTAAGTACGTAGTGGAGCGATATGCTCGTATGGACTAACATTCTTCTTAGGCCTTGGTCGGCCTCAGCAACTACGATCTCGAGCCTGACTACAGCCAGAGCACCCATGGCGTTTTCAACGAATTTGCCAGACATACAGTAGGAGAAGCAACGAACATCGCCCTTGGAGCCGAAAGCACTGGCAAGATACACTCGAAAAAGCCGGAAGCTCGGAAGGCTTTAATTTTGCTTGCTTGTGCAGGCTGCCACAATAAGCTTCCAGATCTACACTCATGGGTACGACCTCGTCACACTTAAGTACACATTCCTGCTCGCTAATACTTCATTCTCTGACACAGGCTCCGGACTGGACAGCCACCCTCACGTCTCGCCCTCTCGTTTATGATGATCGCTTTTGCACGGGCGGAGAAGAGCTAGAGATCGACTGGGACATGGATCGCGGATTGGTGCTTTGTGGCAAGCTATTCGACACTGTTCATGTCGCCGGAGCTACCAATCTTGCATACGAGCCGGATTCCACTGTCGCGAATGCCATGATTGACAAATGGTGGCGAGAAGCTAAGACTATTGCACATCAACGAGCAGTGCATTCACCTGGTAGTACATCGCGATTCGACGCATTTCAATATCTTTGTCGCGACCTCTCCATCTGCAGTGAGTCAGAAATGTATCCGAGACGAAGTATATCGTTGACCGAGCTGCAGAGCATGGATACTACAAAAGTACCAACTCCGCGTGGACAACTGCCAGGTCAGAGCGACGACGCAGTCTTCTCGATGACTATGATCTCGGACAGCATGAGAAAGACCACGATCCGCAACAAACTTTGACTCTGGGTCCAACACGGTCAGTACATCGAAGAGTGCAAGCCATGACTCCGTCCAGTGACAGCAAGTGGCGGCGGCGTGGCAGACATACGCTGCTGGTCTCATACTTCGATTTCGAGCTATGATATGCTTCCTTTAGACATATGCTGATTCTTGATCTTCGATATTAGTGGCAGGGTCTTTTTCACAACGACCACAGGCTATGTTGGACTCGCACCGCATGGCACAGTAGAAGGAGATCTCGTGTACATCGTGCTTGGCTCCTCTGTGCCGTATATATTGCGGCCGCGAAGAGGAACAGACGAACAAGGCTTTACACTCATCGGAGAGGCGTACGTTCAGGGCATCATGAATGGCGAAGCCCTCGAAATGAATGCATGGAGCTTCGGCGACGTCTCGATACGTTGAGAATTGGATTATGGCACAGCTAGCATTTCTGCGCTCGTTGCTGCAATATCATGTCGTAGCCAGAGTCATGAGACCCTTGTGACTGCTGGCTTCATCAACAGTCATTTGTCATTGAGGGGTGTACGGCACCGTCGGAGGACTTCAATGGCCCGGGTGAAACTCGGACTCCCCTGCCCAGACTGGCGCCGCTGTTCAACACTGGTCATGAACTGTGATGTTGCCATACCTCGCACCGCATGCCGCGTACAAGGCCGCAATTTATGATGATTGTAGCAGTCTGTCGCTCTGCTCAGATCATGCTGATGGCTGACTGCTGCGTAAGTGTCTGAAGTAATGCGGAAGTGTATTTCCGCCGGTTACATAAGAGCTGACAGATGGGATTTCAGTGCAGCTCTAGCGCAATAGAGCCGCGCGCATGCCGACCTGACGATCACAGCCTATGACGACACGCGTTGCAAGAGGTAGCTGCAATATTAAGAATCACGGCTACAAGGCATTGACAAACGGGCAGTAGAGAAACTGCCGTGCACTGCCCTTGCAATCTGAAGCATATATTGAGACTTTGCCCAGGTTTGCGAAGTTTTCAAGGACCAACTACGACTCTACAGCCAGCCCTACTTCACCACGATGTCGACTTCGCACCACAACATCAGCGAGAAGCCAGCCTTCACCGCAGATCATCACAAGAACCTCCCATCGCCCGCCGTTCCGTACTTTACACCACTTCAAGACCCTCCCGCGGGAACTGCGCTTCTCGTGGACGGCCAGAAAGATGTTCCGAAATTATTCAAACCTCTTAGACTGAGAGGCCTGGTATTTGGCACTCATTACAGTGATTGAGTGTCCTCCCGACTGATGATTATGTAGACTTTCCAGAACCGGATCATGCTAAGTCCTCTTTGCCAATACAGTGCAGAGAATGGTCACTACACCATGGTTGGTTACAGTGTGCAATTAAAACCGTCACGTGGGGCTAATGATCTCAAAAGTGGCACAAGACCCATATTGGCGGCATCGTCCAGCGAGGTCCAGGTCTCACCTGCATCGAAGCTACAGCAGTAACGCCGCAAGGCCGAATCACACCTGAAGACAACGGCTTGTGGCAAGACAGCCAGATAGCGCCTCTCAAGGAAGTGGTTGATTTCGCACACAGTCAGAATCAGAAGATTATGATCCAGCTCGGTCATGCAGGTCGCAAAGCCAGCACCGTGGCACCATGGCTCAGCTCTGGTGACATCGCTGGCGAGGATGTCAATGGTTGGCCAGACGATGTATACGCACCAAGTGCGATTGCGTGGAACGAGAAGCATGCCAGCCCGAAAGCAATGACACTTGACGATATTGCAGCATTCAAGAAGGCCTTCAACGATGCTGTGAAACGTGCTCTCAAAGCCGGATTTGATGCTATTGAGATTCACAATGCACACGGCTACCTCCTCCACGAGTTTATCAGCCCAGTCTCCAACCAACGCTCAGACAAATATGGTGGAAGCTGGGAGAACAGAGTCCGCCTGACACTCGAAGTCGTTGAGGAAACTCGCGCAACAATTCCCAAGGATATGCCCCTCTTCCTCCGAATCAGCGCCACCGACTGGCTCGAAGAAGTAAAGGAGATTCCAGAATCCTGGACCGGCGACGACACAGTCAAGCTCGCACCACTCCTCGCCGAAAAAGGCGTCGACCTCCTCGACGTCTCCACTGGCGGCAATCACCCAAAACAGCACCCACACGTCAAACCAGCATACCAAGCGCCATTTGCCATAAAAGTCAAACAAGCAGTCGGCAACAAAATGGCTGTAGCCTCAGTTGGCTCAATCGAGAACGCAAAACTCGCCAACGATCTTCTAGAAAAAGATGGTTTGGACTTTGTCATCGTAGGACGAGGTTTCCAAAAGAACCCTGGTCTCGTCTTCGCTTGGGGAGACGAACTCGGTATTCACGTCAACATGCCGAACCAGATAAGATGGGGTTTTGGTGGAAGAGGAAAGAGTGCTGGGAAGCCTGTTACTGAAGTGCCGGAGTTGATCGGTAAGCCTTAAGCGCAGCGTTCAAAGCGGAAAGTAACCTAGATGAAGATGCATACAGCATAGATGTGACGAAATGAAATGATGCACACATACAGCAGACTCTTCTCCACTCCTCGGCTGCAGTGAGCCAAAAAAAACATGACGAAAAGCAATTGAACTTGAAGTTGAACAAAAATTCCTAGCCGATCACTCAATGGACCAACTAAAGCTTGATCGAAAAGTTTTCAATCAGCAAAAACGCAATCTCGGACGAAAATCCTCACTGATATGCGTATTGCCCTTGCACTTGGATGAAAGAGAAAGAAAAGAAGTCGCGGAGCAGAGAAGTGTGGACTTATATGTGTCAGGAAATATGCATGACTCGCGTGAAGCTGTGAGTCAAGCAGAACACGAATCTTGAGGATGGCTGAGGTGCGACCGAGTCAGCATTGAAAGGCTACAACATCGAGATCTAGCTTCAAAATCATGAGGAAGCAAAAAGATTGACCGGAATCGCCCACAGCTCAAAGGCCATGCTCTGCCGATCACAAGAAGAGTCAGACAGGCGTGCGAGTGCCTGGTCGTGGTATCGTTGATCGAGAACTTGCAATCAAGCATCAGCTTTAAGCCGATGACTTACTGAGTACTTAGACCAATGTGCCGCGAATGATTGTCGAGTTGATGAGCATTGCTGGATGTATTCATGTCCTATCCAGGTTACTGCTATTAGTAAAAGACTTAGGAGTCTAAATCTCAAGCAAAAGAAAACTTGACAATCGCCCATGGCTCATTGGATACGTTCTAGTAACGACGACATCCCATTGAGGCGTGCGAGTGCCTAGTCATGGTATTTTCGATCGAGAACTTGTGATCAAGCACCATTGTGACTTATAGATTACTTAGAGCAATGTGCCGTGGATGATTGTCGAGGTGATGGGAATTGCTGTACGTATTTATGTCCTGCCCGCGATCCGCGAAGTCATGTTCGGCTCCAAGTGTCTCTTTCGCTGGTATCACGTTCAGTTTGGTAGAGGAAGGTCGTAGAGTGACATTCGTCAAAACTTTTTCATTCATTTTGTCCCATTTTACAGGATGTCCGTATCCAGCGCTATGCTACCGTATGCTATGCACACCCATCATGGTCATTTACAGCATGACAACACCAACACCACCCATCTTTGTAGGGTCGACGTTGTTGTTTGCATCAATTCCGCCAGGCAAGACCGGCGTCCGCCAGTTGAAGAGGTAGTAGTGTAGCTTTCCGTCGCCAGGTTCGAACTTCTGGTCTTTGAGGAAGAGCGGGTTGTCGAGGAGAGTGAGGGCGTTGAAGACATGGAAGTCGTCTTTCTTGGCCAGGATGAGGGCGTCGTGGATGAGGAGGTCGAGACGAGCTTTGAGCGTTTCCTGGAGTGCCTGGGCTTTGACTTTGGCCTTGCCGGGGACTTGGAAAGCGGATTCGGTGGCGTAGTAGTAGAGGTAGGCTGCGCGGATAGTTTCACGCTTTGACGAGCGGAGGACAGTGGACTGAACGCTTGTTAGTATCAGGATGTGCGATTGGTACGCTTAAGCTTACCTCGAGAAGGTAGTAAGAGACGAAATCTGTGATCTTGCCGTTCTCTTCCACCACGTAACTCCATACCACGTCTTTGGTTGTGTCAGAGCAGATGTAGTGGGAGATCTCTTCATCGGTAAATTCTTGTCGCAGGTCGAATCGTTCAGTGTAGCGAGTCAGCAGGTCTTTCACAGCTGGAATATCTGCCGGCTTCATCGGCCTAAGACCCTTAAGCTGCGTGTGGGACTCCAGCTTGTATTTGTACTTTTGTCGCAATGCCGATGAGCCTGCTGGCATATGGCTGAAGCCGGTGTGGAAGAGATGCTCCCAGTCGAGCGAGCGGTGGAAGTATCGGCATGTGCTGACTGGTGTGGGAAGGAGTGTACCGGCAGTGTAGAGTGCTTGGAAGATATCGTTGATGTAGCATCTCCTCGTGATCTCCTTGATCAGGACAGGCGCAAGTCGCTTGTTGCGTAGCTTTCGGTGAATGGCCAGGAAATTGATCTCGCTTGCATTTACCTTCTCTCCTCGCACACGCAGAGTAACGGGAATACCGGCAATGGATGCAACGAGCTTGCCCTTCTTGCCATCCTTAGTGGCAGTACGGACGCCCACGTGCCATTCCTTCTTCCAGCCTGGTGGCTTCAGCGCCCACGCCAAGAATTGCGTCGAATAGTTGAAGCGGAAAGAGCCATCAGTGTCCTCGACGTAGTGGTTGTACAGCAGATCGTAGAACTCTTGCAACTCCTCCTGGTCGTCCAAGTCAATCAGACACCACTCGAAACCGTCGACGAGCTTTTCTGGCTCGTCCTTTGCGCTGGCCTTGCAGACCTTGTTGGGCAGGATGGGACCTTCAGGGAGCGGTTCGCCGGAGCTGCCATTTGTGGTTTGCAGGAGATTAGGCTCCTTGAATTTTGGCACTGGCTGTGTGTTCCAGAACTTGTAGTCTTCCGGCGCTTTGCCTTCCTTTTTGTTCGGCTGCTCTAGCTGTAATTGCTTGAGCAATGAAGGTATATCGTGTACTGCGACCGGCTTGTTCTGCGGGACCGGCTTCGACGGTGCCACTTCTTCGCTCACAGACTTCTTCTTTTTCTTTCTTGGCTTGCGCTTCTTTTTCCCTGTTGTACTTGCGCCTGCTGCTCCTGTTTCTTCACCCTCGTCTCCTTCTTCCTCCTCACCTTCCTCGTCCTCGTCGTTCGCGAGATCATCGGCGGCTTTTGAGGTCGCGGTAGGATTTTCTAGCGATTTGTCTGCTAGATCGCTTGCTAGAGTCGCATCGGCTGACTTCTCCTTCGTCTCTTCCGCCATCGTTACGGAAGTTGTCTCTGTATCAAGCCAAGGCTGTATATAGACCGCTCTAATGCAGGTGCTCAAGCAAGCTGCTCTCTTGTGCCAGCAAGGTGGGGCTGCAATTCAGGCATCAAAATTTGATGCCTGCACGCCCGAACTGACATCCATGTCACTTTCTTCACTTACACATCCACGAGCATCCCATCATTTGCATGACATGCAGCATACCCCGAGGTGGAACTCCAAAGTGACCACCGATTCACACCATTGCGATGCATTTAAAGCGTGTCCGAGGAGGCATACACGGATGGAATTATGCGCGTGAGTTATGGCTTGCTTCCTGGTGACTAGGCGTCGATAGCAGTATCGACTCTGGTCAACACGACTATGAGGAACGGCGACATCGAGACTGCATCACACGGCCTTCCTCTGCGAACAGCAACATGAGGAATGCCTCTAGAGCAGTTCATCGCGCTGGAGCATACTTCGTTGCCAAGCTTCGCCTTGCCCTCGCTCTTGACCTATATTCTATCGTCACTCTGACAGCTACAACTCCATGTGCGGAAGCGGTGAGGTGCTGTCTGCTTCTTTCGAGATGTATATTTCACTCCTCAGTGCTTACCGCTTCAATTCACATGTACCTCCCGCGAGTAAGACAAGAGGTCAGTGCTTCTCGTTCGGCTTGCCGATATGTCGCCGGCGGGGCCCCAGATGGACGATGGCAGACACAATGGCATGGATGCGATATGTCAAGAGTTGTCTCATTTCCATACCATCCGAAGACAGCCTGAGAAGTCTAATCTATTTTCACTCTTTCTGCCTTCACCACGGCCTTGAGTCCGCGATCGTCGCAGAGAGAAAAAAAAAAAACAGCTTATCGATAGGATAGCCGACGGAGGAAGCGTTGAGAGGTACGCTACGCTACTGCAGCTCGCCTGCCACCCACGCAACTCTCTGCAAACTCTCTGTCAGGCACGAAGAGCCGCAACAGCAGATCTCGCGTGTCTGCTGTCTTGTGCTTGCCAATTTTCGCGATAGAGTATCCATCTGTAAACATTGCTCTCGCTCTTTGCCAGTCTCCAGCCAGCATTCCTCTCTTGACAGCATACGACAGCACCCGGTATACAGCTCCTCTTGTACCACTATTCCCTCCACTGCATTTTTTGTGATCGAGCTGTCAATCCCTCAGTATCGCCAGAATCCTCACCGTCACTTCCTGAGGCCGGACAAACAGGACTTTTCTCGACAGAAAGCAGCACAGCCAAACACATCTCAGAGGTCCAGACATCGATCCCCAGCTCTGCATTGACGCCAAGCCCCGAAGATAAGCTGCCCGGCAGCGTCAGACCGCCACGATGGTTCTCATCGACAATAAAGAAGTGCTCAGTGTCGAGGAGCAGCGTCTGAAGGAGGATCGCGAGCGGACCAAGTACTGGAAGAAATATGGACCGTATACCGCTGAGCGACAATGGTCGACTGTGCGCGAGGACTACTCGTCAGTAAAAGCACCATTTCTTCCAATGCCACACTTCTGCTGACTATCCTCATAGCTCGGATGGCAATGCATGGAGCTCCTTCACCTACGACATGGCTCGCGCCAGGACATTCCGCTGGGGCGAGGACGGCATTGCTGGCGTGTCGGACACTCATGGCCGCATGAACATTGCCTTTGCTTTCTGGAATGAGAAAGAGTGAGTGCTTCCATACCTCTGATGAATCTCCCAAAGTATGGTGGTGCTAATGCTTGCCAGTGGCCACATTAAAGAACGCCTGTTCGGTCTCTCAAATCCTCAGGGTGTGCACGGCGAGAGCATCAAGGAATGCCATTTCCACCTCGACAATACCCCCACCCACTCCTACATGAAATATCTCTACAAGTACCCGCAGCGTGCCTTCCCGTACGAAGACATCGTCAAGGAGAATGCTCGACGCAACCGGCAAGAGCGTGAATACAATCTGATTGACACGGGAATCTTCAAAGACAACAAGTATTGGGACATCTTCATTGAGACTGCGAAAGAGGACGACAATCCGGAAGAGCTGCTTTTCCGAGTGACGGCATACAACCGTGGTCCAGAGCCTGCGAAGCTGCACATTCTGCCGCATGTCTGGTTCCGCAACACCTGGGCTTGGGGCTACGACGATTACAAGCCCACTATCAGGCAGACAGACTCCTTGTCGGCTGAGATCGACGACAGAGGACTCGGCAAACATTACTTTCAATGCTCACCATCTCCAAATTGCTGCGGTAGTGACCAAGATATCGAGCCTGAGTTTCTCTTCACCGACAATGACACCAACTTCAAGGAGCTCTACGGCGCTTCCAAGAACAAGACACCTTACGTGAAGGATGCTTTCCACAGGCGGCTGATCCATGGCGATAAGAAGGCTGTCAATCCGCAGAAGGTCGGAACCAAGAGCGCTGCCTGGTACGCTTTCAACCAGGGCGATGGTGTACCGCCTGGCGAGTGTGCTGTCATTCGTATGCGCATCTCCACCAAGCCCAGTGATAGCTACCTGGACGAGGAGAGATTCGATGAAGTGATCGAGCAACGTCTTGCTGAAGCCGACGACTTCTACTTCAAGATCAACCCCATGCCAATGGCCGACGATCTCCGCAACATTCAGCGACAAGCTTTTGCTGGCATGATGTGGTGCAAACAATACTACCACTTCATTTGGGACCAGTGGGCGAATGGTGATCCAGCCATGCCTCCTCCACCACCAGAGCGAAAAGCAGTGCGCAACGCTGAATGGAAGCACATGCACCTGGACGATATTCTGTCCATGCCTGACTCCTGGGAGTACCCATTCTTCGCTGCTTGGGATTCTGCTTTCCACTGCATTCCGCTCTCTATGATCGACCCGGAATTCGCCAAGAAGCAGCTTGACCTCTTCACTCGAGAATGGTACATGCATCCGAACGGCCAGCTGCCTGCGTACGAATGGAACTTTGGCGACGTCAATCCTCCTGTGCACGCTTGGTCGCTTTTCAGATCCTTCAAGATCGAGCGAAAGATGTATGGCAGAGAAGATCTGGACTTCCTGGAGCGCGTGTTCCAGAAGCTGCTGCTCAACTTCACCTGGTGGTGCAACCGAAAGGATGTCAACGGCAAGAACGTCTTCGAGGGTGGTTTCCTAGGTCTCGACAACATTGGCCTGTTCAACAGATCTGATCCACTTCCCACTGGAGGCACCCTCGAACAAGCCGACGCCACTGGCTGGATGGCGTTCTACTGCTTGTGCATGCTCAACATTGCGCTCGAGCTTGCCAAGCACCGCAGAATATACGAGGACATGGCATCGAAGTTCTTCGAGCATTTTGTTCTGATCTCGGACGCTATGCAGTACCGCAAGGGCTCAGAAGCCAAGTCTCTCTGGAACGACGAAGACGGCTTCTACTATGATGCAATCTCATGGGGAGGTCCGTGGACTCATCAAATGAAGATCCGCTCACTAGTCGGCCTTATTCCGATGTACGCTACCCTGACACTTGAGCCTCAAGTGATAGAACGCTTCCCAGGCTTCAAGAGACGTCTCGAATGGACCATCAAGAACAAGCGCGAGATGGTGTCGCGAAACATCGCCAGCATGACCAAGCGCGGTAAGGATAACAGATTACTGCTCTCGCTCGTCAACGAAGACCGCCTGCGATCGATCCTGAAGTACATGCTCGACGAGAATGAGTTCCTCAGTCCAATCGGTATTCGCTCATTGTCGAAGTACCACAAGGATCATCCAGTCTCCATGGATGTTAAAGGTCAGACCTACTCTGTCAGCTACATCCCCGGCGACTCTGACAGCGGTCTTTTCGGTGGCAACAGCAATTGGCGTGGTCCATGTTGGTTGGCTGTCAACTTCCTGCTTATTGAGTCGTTGTTGCGCTTCTACATGTTCTACGGCAACTCCTTCAAGGTGGAGTGCCCCACTGGATCCGGCGACTACATGCATCTTGGCCATGTTGCTGAGGAGATCCAACACCGACTGCAGCACTTGATGGCTGCTGATCCTTCCGGACGCCGTGCCATTCACGATGGAAACGACATGCTCGACTTTGATCCTCACTGGAAGGACTACCTTTGGTTCTTCGAGTACTTTGATGGCGACACTGGTCGTGGTCTTGGCGCAACACATCAGACTGGCTGGACTGGTCTCATGGCCAAGATCATCCAAGACACTGGGTAAGTTGATTCATTTCGTACTCATACTGCATCACTGACCTCGTTTAGTGTGAACTGCCGACTGCCACAAACTCCACGCACGCCTGGCAGTGCTGCTGCCCACTACTTCGATGACACTTTTACTCGCCAACGTCGCGCATCCATGACCAGAAAGGCCACCGACCTCAAGCGCTCCATGACTAGAACCCGTAGCATTGGCGCTAGGAGCGACTTCAGTGCTAACACCAACGGAGACACCAACGGAGACACCACTGGCGAGGACGAAGCTGATGAGGTCTTTTCTAATGGAGACGGCAAGGTCTCTCGATCATGGTCCATCTACAAGGAAGATGGCAGCCAAGGCCGCGGTCCACCAGCAGTTGAGGATCCCGATGATCCGATCAACAAATACGTGCAAGACCAGCTTGCGCGCATCAAGAGCAACGAGAGTGCCGAGCTGGCTGAAGAGTTGGCCAGTCAGACCGATGGTATCAATGAGAAGGACTTGTGAGTGCGAACCGAATGATGATAGTTCAATTCTTGTACCTACATTTGAAGGCATGACGACTTATGGTTTGCATGATGATGTGTGAAATGCAATTTGGTAGACCTAGACGCTAGATTGAGATGGACCTAGAAGTGAATGCGATAGGGAAGCTCGCAGAGTCTAATTCTTATCTCTCCTACCCGTCTCCCGCTGTTCTTGTCTCGCTGTTGCCTTCCAAGTCTCATCTGAATTTCTGACCCTTTATCTAACAAAAGCCTAGATTCGGGTACAAATTTGCATGAGAATTGCCTCAACATCGACAATCATTCATGGCTCGATGGTCGAGGTAATCTGTAAGTCCTGCGCTTCGGCTCAGGCGCGATGAACCAAGTGTTGGCTGTCGTGTTCCTGCTCAGATGGTAAGAAAACTATCGAGCCCAAAATCGACTGGCACTGGATAACTATTGAGCTGTGGGCGACTGTCGACATTTTGCCTCTGCTATGATCACTTCTTCTTGGAAGCGAAACCAGGTTCACATATATCATAAGCCGGAAATCTCGTCTTGTTGACAGTCATTCATGGCTCAATCGTTTAGGTAGTCTGTAAGACGTTAGCTAGGAGCTGGTGCTTGGTTGCGAGTCCTTGATGGGTTGAGGTAATGAGATTCCTGAAACTCATTTGTACCTTTGTCCTGTGAGGGTTGACCTTGAGTTGTGGGCGATTGTTGATGTTTTGCTTTTGCTTGAACGTCTTTCACTCAGATAGGATTAATCATACGTCAAGAATTGCTATTCTTTCGACAGATATCTATAGCTTAATAGTATAGGTGATCTGTAAGTCCCAGGCGTTAGCTTGGGCTTGGTACGGAGTCGATAATGATAGTTATAGATGTGCTCAATATATTCAAACATGTCGGCGGAACCTTGGAGCTATGGGCTATTGTCAACATTTTACTTCGGCCGTCGTACATGTAGAATGACTCTTTTGCTGGCTGGACTTCCCCTCTGCTGGTTGACCTTTGACACAGTGAATGAACCCAGGCAGAATTTAGAAGCAGACAGAAACTGTCGTTGTTTCGACAATCAGTCACGGCTCGATGGTCGAGGTGATTTGCAAGCCACATTTCAAGACATATGGCTTGTGATTGAGACTCGAAGCCTTCGATACGTTCAGATCCAGATAGCAATCTGCCTTAAGGTATCGGCTGTGGATGTGTCCGGCTGCAACCTTGAGCCGTGGGCGATTGTCGATATTGTTGCTTCTACTTAGCCGCATTCACTTTTGCTGGATAACTTCCAGTGTCCAGTCGAGGGCGACGAGTGCATCAGCTGGTTCAAGGTATGAATATTGACTAGAACGTTCGTATCTTCGACAATCATTCATAGCTCAATGGTGCAGGTGATCTGTAGATCAAGTAGATCATGCTTGAGACTCGAAGCCTTCGACACGTTCGGATCCAGATGAGAAAAACCCACCTTGTCTGGAGTGAGCATGTCTCGGGCTGAACCCTTGAGCTGTGGGTGATTGTTGATATTTTTGCTTCGATTAAGGAGCTTCCGGGTCACACCCATGCTTCGTGAACCCAGGCCCAACGACTTTTCGTGGCTAAGTAGAAATTCGAAGGCTTGCTGATCCGTCTGCATGGATGAGTGATGAGCATTGTGCAGTCAGGCAAGCAATGGGTATGTGCCTACTTTACTTGCTCAGCATGTACGCTGCGATACTGAAGACCGAGCCATTGTGGCAATAATTACGATTGCTCTAAATTTCCATCTTCCAAAACTCCTCAGACACCATGAATATGAACTCAGTTTCCACCAAATCTGTTATAAACCAGAAGTCGGTTGCTACCGCCACAAGCCTCGCTACTGTTACCCTTACAAGGCATCTTACACCCAGCCTCCAATATCTCCTCACTCGTATGCTGATTGCCCGTCAAGCTTGGGCGAATTGGATACTCATCCCATTTCCCACCATAACACTCACTCGCATATTCCAGCCCACAGAACTCATATCCTTTGGCTTCACAAGCCTGGATGCAGTTCAAAACTGTGGCGTTTGCAGCGCCTCCAAAGGCAGCTAAGCTCACTATTCTCGGAAGAGAGCGTGGTGATCCGTCTGCAAAGCAGCCTTCGACTTGCCAGTATGGTTCGTAGCGTTGGCGGACGAAAAAGGAAGGTTGCCAGGTTGTGTCGAGCACGATACTGAGGCGATTGCCGCCTCCGCAGGTCCGAGACTTATCGCCGGAGCATTTGGACTTGCAATCAGAAGAAGTGAGGGATGTGGATGAAGGTATGGTGTTTCCGCACCAACATTCGGAACCGTATTCTGTGCCGCTGTATTTATAGCCTTGAGAAGTACACGCTAAGGCGCAAGTTCTTGGGGTGTTGGATGAGGTTGAGCTGACGAATTTGGGGAGGGTGCGTTTGGATCCTGAGTCAGGGTAGCAGCCTAGTGCGGTGTAGGTTGACGGAAGGGCGGTAGAGGATGTGGTTGTCGATGATGAGATTGTCGATGAGACAATGGTTGAGCTGGTCTGCAAATTCGAGGAAGAAGACGAAATTGTGCTTGTAATGAGTGTGGTCGCCGTTGGCGAAGTGACTGACGACGAAGAAGATTCTGAAGATTCAGTAGCTGACGAGATGCTTGATGTCGAAATAGAAGAAGAGCTTGTCGATTCAGATGCTGACGAGGAGCTATCTGTCGTGGAAGTTGACGAAGAGCTCGAAGTGTCGGATGCAGGTAACGTGCTGCTCAGTGTCGACGTCGAAGAGCTTGTCGATTCAGACGATGACGAAGAGCTTGAAGTGTCAGATGCTGATGACGCACTGCTTGTGGATGTAGTCGAAGAAGCGCTCGAAGTCTCAGTAGCTGAGGAGCTGCTTGAACTCTCAGATGCAGAAGAAGTTGAAGACAAGTCCGAACTCGATGATGAGCTGCTACTGCTTGCCGTCGAAGTTGAAGAGCTGACAGATCCGGTTGCTGACGAGGTCTCACTTGTCATCGATGCTTCAGGTAAGCTAGATGTTTCAGATGTTGTTGAGGAGCTGCTCGTCGGCGATTCTGAGAGAGAAGACATAGAAGATTCAGATTCTGTCGAGGAGCTGGTCGAAACCGCTGACTCTGATGCTGAGGAGGTCGAGATCTCTGAAGTGCTGCTTGCCATTGACGTTGTCGATGTGGATGTGGAAGCGGTCTCGATGAGCTTGGCACCATTGACACCACTCATGAAGATAGTTTGACCAAGCGTCGACTTGAGATAGCAGACCGAGGTATACGAGACATCAACACAGCCGGTGGTCTTTGCGCACTCATCAATGCACTGCTTCAGATTGCTGACAGCAACGGTCTTCATATCCCCGCCTGAATGATCGATACCACATTCAATCAAGAAGGGGAGGCCGTTAGAAATGTAAGTGGTGCTATTGGCTGCCGGACAATTGATCGCGGTAGGCGATGCAGAAGCAGACGAGCTTGTAGTGCTCGACATGGTATTCGATGTGTTTGTAGAAGTGCTGGTGATCGAGCTGGTTGATATGGCTGAGCCAGTCGCGCTTGCAGTGGTCGTGCTGGTCGCGGTGTTTGACGAGCTTGAGGTGATAGACGATGAGACGACCAGCCTGGCTCCAGAAACACCATTACTGACAGGAGAACCCAAGCTCGATTTCAGGTAGCAAGCTGAACCGGACAGTGCGACGAAGATGCACTTGTCGTTCTGAGCACAGGCATCAATGCACTGCTTGAAAGAGTTGACGCTCATTGAGGTTAGGTCTCCTCCCGAATAGTCTCTGTTGCACTCGATGACGAAGTTCTTGTCGTTGGAAATGACCGTCGTGCTATTCGAAACTGGGCAGGAGACAGCAGTTGACGAAGGAGTCGAGCCAGAACCAGATGCAGATAAAGATGAAGATGTCGCTGTTGCTGTGGAAGATAAGGAACTGCTTGAGCCTGCCGTCCAGTCCGGGTTCTGGTAGACTGTCAGTCTGTTTCCAGCTCCGCAGAACTCATTGGTAGCACCAGAGCACTGCATGCTGCAGTCGCTATCGCTGGTTCGATTTGCTCCGGCGGAGAAACTGTTGCCGCAGTAGCATTCGCTACCGTACTCAGTACCGAAGTATTGATAAGCGGAGCAGAAGTTCGCACAAGTTTCGAGCGTCATCGAGTTGCTTGACGTGCCTTTCCCGGCGAGAGCGCGAGCACCATTACTAGCTTCTGTGTAGCAAGAGACATAGTAGAAGTCGCCAACAGTTTCCGGTGTACCAGGAGCTTCTTGGAGTGTAGGCCTACCATTGGAGAAAAGTGAAAGGCGTCCACTGCCACCGCATGTCTCGTTCGAATTACCAGGGCATGCGAACGAGCAAGAGCTCTCAATGACCTGAGTCGCAAGATAGCCAAGCGATTTGCCGCAGAAGCACTGAGTGCCGTACTCTAGACCAGCAATGGTGTTTCCGCCATCTGCACAAGTCTTCGTGCATTTCTCAATGGTATTGTCGTTGCTGGTATATGTCATGTTCGCAAGCGTCTTTGGGCTCTGATCCGACCAGCAACCCCAGTAGGTCATGTTTCCAGCATAAGTGTTGTTGTTCGTTGCGGCGGTCGTACCGTTGAGTTGGGGATTGGGATATGGGTCGTCTCCGGCTTGTTGTCGAGGATAGCCGAAGTCGTATGATCGATTACCATTCCCGTAGAAGTTGTCAGTGAACAGTCGAGCTTGTCCAGCCGCAGATGCCATCATGCCGCCTCCGTCGTGACCCATGTTGACGAAATCCACAGTGTCACAGTTGCGGCCTTTGGGATCAGCGCAGGAGGGTGGGAAAGCCTTGATGAAATTGAAGAAGCGCTCGTTGCGATTCGAGCCAGTGGTCCTAGGAGCACAGCTGGAAGAGTCGTCTCCTAGATCTTGCGTACCGCGAGCGTAGTTTATGGCCTTACTTTGGAAGTTCGCCTGAATCGCATTGCGGCCTTGCGCAACCAAATTGACACCGTAAGTCATCGGATAGTCTACAAAGTCGCTGTAGCCTTCTCGATAGTCATCGTAGGTTGGGCAGGAAGCTGTGGAAAGTGGTCGATCCGTGCTGAGCCAGACGTAGCTGTTTGGATTACCGATCCAGTAGCTGACAGGCGTTTGAGTATTCAGTGGAGTACCAAAAGCGGCATATCGTTGCACTGTTTGAGCACCCAGGGAGTGACCAGCAATGACGATCTGGTTCATCTTCGGAAACATGGCCTTATTGTCGAAGTACTGAATAATCTGATCGAGTACGGTATACGAGCCTAAAAGTAAAGGATATAAGCATTAGCAGATGTCCTAAGCGATGGGAAGCCGTTCGCAACCAGTGAATCGATTGGCGCCTGAGAGTGAAACACGAGAGCTACGATGCGGGAGTGTGCAGGGTGAGGGCTTCTGCCCTTTGGTTTACTCACTGGTATTGGTAGATGTGTATGGGTATTGGTTGTTGCCGCCAGCTGACCATTGAGACGATTTCCAGACCAGAGCGTTGCTGGTGGAGCCTCTTGCTGGCCTTAGTCCGTCCGTCCATGGGTAGCCTTTGTTCTTGTCGTCGCCATTTGGGAAGTAGGGAGCCATGATTGCAACTGTGTCAAAGTTGATGTTCGGGTCCGACTTGACTTGAGAGAGTGCCGAGAGCATGTTAGACATGTAGGTGCCCGGATCGCGATTGAGGCCATGGATGATAACCACAGCACGTTGAACGTTTGCCTCGACAAGGCGCTTGTTACTCTTCCCATGAGAGTAGTAGTTGATGAGAGTGAGGTTCTTGTTTTTGCCGGAGGGATCATTGATGCGGAAGTAGGCGATCTCGGATCCAGGAACTCCAGGCAGGGTAGTGTTAATGACATCTCCGGAGTACTGCTGTGCAGAGGCAAGGTATGGAACGCTGGCAGCCAAGGCTGCAATTATTGTTGTGATCCGCATTGGCCCTGCTTTGGGTGAGCGATTTACGAGGAAATAAAAAAGTGAATGTATGAAGCGAGTGTAGTGAATGAGAGATACAAGGCGCACTGGTCACCAGTAGCAGAACACAAGGACAAGCGCTGAGGCGATGCCTTGCCAATCTGCTGCCAGGTATTCGCTCCAACTTATGTTCTGCGAGAGGCTTTGACGTTCAGAACCACCATTCATCTTGTTCACGACTCCCTGACATGGCGACGTTCCAGTTCTCACGTCTCTGGGCGCCACATTGACAATAGCCGTGCTTTTCTGCACCCAGCCGACACCGACTGGACTAAATGGCTCCGGTTCGGCCTCGAATAGCTCAGATACTCAGTTACTGTACCGATGTAGCCGGAAGGCGTCTATCTCTTCCCATTTCAGCATCTGTCAGAGACCTTGACCTCTTGAATCAGCGACTGGACCGATGCCAAGAATAGATGCGGTAGGTATCCGATGCAAATACCCGTCTCTCCAATCAACCACAGATCTGGGATGCGATCGAGCCATGTTCTGGTCCAGACTGAGTGAGGGCTCGCGGTAGAAGGTAGTGATTCTGGGCTATCTCTAGCAGGGCACTCTCTCGAGACTGCGGAAGTCACGAATCTTTATCCACGATCTCCTGTCCCGGATACCTGGTCACTGGAATCAACATGCCGACTGTTCAAGCTGCTCTCATACGGCAGTCTCACCGACGTCGCTGCGCTGCCCTCGACTAGCCGAGGTGGTCCAGGTATGTCGTTGCTTCGCCATTTCCTAGTCGTCCTCATATGCCTATTTCAATCTGATCAGCACCATGTGAATAAAGAGTAACGCAACTACTGCGCAGTCTCGTCTACGTGGACATGACATTGCGAGACCTTAGCGACTCGTGCTTCCAGATTGGTAGGGAGGACGTGTGAAAATGGCTATCTGCTTCGAACCTGTTGCGAAGCTGGCATTGCCTGAGACACCCATCTTCGAGGCGCCTTCTGGCACTCTTCGATAATGTGCTGGAACTTCAGTCTCGCAACGCGGTGGAGGCCAAATGCGCAACACGGGAGTGTTTGCCGCGTCCGTTTCGATATTTCCAGATAAAGCGAGTGCGCTCCAAGGATGCAGGAGAGGTCATACCAGATCGGTCGCGTCTCCTGCGAGTACCCGTGAGCGCCTCACTCGGTCAAGATCCTTGCAGCACCGGTGGAGCGTGAGGCGAGACATCACGAGTAAGATGTGCAAAATCTGATGGCATCGTATCCGCATTACCATCATGCTGTTCGTAAGATGAGATTCCGTCACCAACAGACAAGTCTCCAGTACGCCCGGGATCGCCGCAATCAAGTTGGGCAGCGTACAAGACAAGGAGCACGGGTATGCTCGTCACCTTGGTGACAGTCAAGCCACATCTCCCACGAGGTCAGGGTTGTCACACGCCTCGTCCTGGTTGTTTTCTGATGAGTTGACGCCCGACACCTCCTCTGCGGCGATTTGATGCTGGGTTGGGCAGCGCTGGCATCCGCGGCGATTCTTGGGTGCTGTCCATAGTGGTTGATTGTTGATTTCTATTATCACACAATTACTCACAATTATACTGATTGTGAATATGATTCCTAGATATCTAATTGTAATTATAATTATATAATTACTCGGCTATAGGGAAGTAGAATACCGTAAGCTCTAGACCTCGTCCTTTTTACTTTCTAGTAAGTAGAAGCGAGCTATAGATATTCTTAGCCCTACGGATTATCGTATTATAGATAGATAGACGAGGTCTATATATCGTTATATATCCTTCCTCTATATAGATCTAGATCGTATACTTAGTTAGTATAGGTATAGACTAGTTTAAAAATACTTCTTAATAAATATAATTATATTATTATTATAATTATAATTATTATTAATTATTTATAATTAGATTATAATTATAATATCTAGCCCGTAATTATAATTAATTAATAATTAACTACTATAGTACTATCTTAAAATACTTATAGTTATCGATATAGTTATACTTATAAAAACTAATATAAGAAATATATAATAGATAATTAGGAACTAGTTATATTCTAGTATAGATAAAATAGAAATACGAGTCTAAAGCTAATTAATTTATCTATTAAGAAAAGGAGGCTTACTAAGGCTACTTTTTATAAGATACTTTTAGCCTTTTTTAATAATAATAATAATATTATTATTATTATAAGCGAGAAATATAAGTAGATACTTACTAGTAATAGTCTCTAAGCTACTAACTCTAATTCTTACTACTAGGAAGTAAGACGGCCGTTACTAGTAATATATATAAGAAGGATAAAATAGATCTATCTAGAACTAGAGATTATATATACTAGATTCTAATATTAGTCTCTCTTACTATTTTAAATTTTAGTAAATAAAGTATACGTTCCCTTTTATACCTTACTATCCTCTACTTCGCTATTACTAATATAAAGCTAAAGATTAGGTATAGTATAGTAATATCGCTTAATTTAAAGTATTATTATCGTTACTATAGCTAGTACTTCTATATTCTCTATAACTACTAATCCTATATATTTCTTAGATATTTACTACTACTAGTATATACCGGTTAAGTAAATAAATACTATAGTATAGACGACGTATCTTATAGCGACTAATTATAAGAGCTTATAGATACTATTAGTATCTAATATAGCTATAGAAGTAAGGGTACTAGCGGTATCTAAATACTAAGTTACTAAATCTCTATAACTAGCTTAGTAACTAAGAGAGTAACGATAGGATCTACTACGGCCTATATTTAAGATAGCTATTTAGTAAGTACTTTATTAGCTATTATCTTATTAATATTACTATTAGATAACTCGTTATATAGGTTATAGAAGCGTTTTCGAATATTAAAGATCTATTCCTTTATCTCGATAGTATATCGCTCTAGTATTATTATTATTTCTAGCTTAAGATTAACTATAACTCGCTCTCGAGTAAAATATAGCTCGAAGCTATTTTTATACTACTTCTATATCTATATAGTATAGTCGTTATTACTAAGATTATTATAGAGCTTATTCTATTAGAATATATAGTCTAGTTAGTAACCTAGTAAGGGACGCTAAGGTAGACTAGATTATATAATAATAGTTATATAACTAGTCTAAGCTAATACCTTTTAGGTTTAGCTCTAACCTATAGATAATAATAATAATAATATACTTACTATTCCTACTTTAGCCCCTACTACTCCTTATAGCTTCTATTATACTTTATAATCTATTTATACCTATCGGCCCTCCTTAGCTCGATAGGTTATAAGCCTAGGTTTATAACTATAAGGTAGAAGACTAAAGTAATATAGGTTACTCCTAAACCTATAAGTCTAGTCCTAGAAGGAAAAGGCAAAATAGGAGAGGGAGACTCGAGGTAGACCTATATATATTATATAAAGAAGCCCTATATATATAAGTTATAAAAGAACCTAGTAAGGTATACTTATTAATATATATTAGATTACTAGAGTATAAAGGGAATAGATAAGCCTAAGTTTTAAGTACCTTTAGATAAGCCTTAGATTTAGTACTTAGTACTACTAATACCCTAATCTATTTATAATAGTTAGGAAGGACTTAAGGAAGTTATTTACCCTATAGAGTAGGAATCTATACTAAGTTTTTAGTAACCTTAAAACTAATAGGCCTAGTAGAGCTAGGGATCTACTAACTAAGGAAGATAGCTATCTAGAAACTATTATTTTTAGAGTAAAGAAAGAGCTTAGTTCTAGAGTTTATTTAGGTTTAATTTATAGAAGAAATTATAGATTAAGAAAGTAGAATTAGTAAGAGAAGGGCTATACTAATCTTAATAAGAGATAATTAGAGAATATAGTTTAGTCTCTAGGAGAATAACCTTAAAGGAAAAGATATATATTAGGTTATCTCTAACTTAGGGATACTATAAGTATTAGAAGAGAGTACTCCTACTCTTTAGGGACTTAGGTACTCTAGGTATAGCCTAGAGTAGAGGAAGGCAAATATAATAGCTAGGTATAAGCTATTTATCTATCTTTCTAAAGATAATTAAGAGGAAATCCTTAAGGATAAGAATACTATAGATATTTAGATAAAGATAAGGTCTAAATATAGTAAGGTATATACTATATACGCTATAGTAGTTATAAGGGAGTATATTACCTTTAAGATATTAGATAAATAGATAATTAGGAAGGCTTAGATATATCTTAGGAATCTTAGTAGAAGGATTACTAAGATAGACCTAAAAGAGAGTTACTATAAAGAACTAGAGAGGAAGATAAAATACCTCCTAGATACTCTCCTATCTAAGTACTAGAATATAAAAGATACTATTCTAGCCTAAGTATCTATAATACCTAACTAGGTACTTATACTCCTAGAGTTATATAAAGTAAGATTATAAGAAGATAGTAGGATAGCTATATTTACTAAGAGAGGTTATTAAGTAGAAAGTAGTAAAGACCTATTATACTTCCTATATAAAGGGAAGTATTAGGTTAAGGAATACCCTAGCCTAGATAAGGCAAAAGTAGCTATTAAACTAAAGTAGAGCTATAGAATAGTAAAGAAACAATCCCTATCTAGAGCTAGGAGAGGATCTTTATCTAATAAAGAGGAACTAAAAAAGATAGTAAAGAAACTAAGCCTAAAGATATAATCCTTAGAAAAGAGATCTAGGAAGCTATCTTCTAAGAAAGCCTATATAGTATAAGATATAGAGGCATCCTCTAAATTATCTCTTCTACCTAAGGAAGAAGATATTAATAAAGTAGCTTATTTAACTATAGAGACAAAAGGTAAGTATAAACTATCTAAATAGCTACTTAACTCTTATACTTCTACCTATATAACTAACTAAGAATTACTCTTTAGAGATCTAAAGCCTCTTAAGAGGAAAAAGTAGATTAAGGTTAAGGGTAGCTACTTAATAGCTATATATATTAGGAATATAGTAATAGGTAGAAGGAAAGGCAAATAGATTATATTAAAAGATATTCTCTTTATATCTAGACTTAGAGTTAATCTTATTTCTTAGAACTAATTTAGTAAGTAGTTTAGTATTTAACTACTAAAATTTATACTTTATTTACCTAATAGAAGGCTAGTTATCTAGATAAAGCTTTTAAGAGAAGTACTATTTATTAAAGAAATTAGCTAAGACCTAAATAAACTTATATATATATATATATATATTCCCTAGGATTTAGTAAATAAAAATACCTATATATTTATAGCTTAAACTAACTAGGATTAGTAGGAGCTATAGTATAGAAGAGTTAGATACTTTAGAGAAGGACTAGTAAGAGACCTTTATAAAGTAACTAACCTAAAGGATAAAATTCCTATCCCTATAAAGTATTAGCCTTATAGAGTATATTCTCTAGCTAAGATAAAGAAATATAGAGGTAAGGAGACTAAGAGGAAGCCTACTAGGCTCTCCCTTATTTTAATTAATATCTATAGACTATTACCTATTTTAAAGCTTAGTTTTAAATAGTAGCTTAAGATTATTAATAACTTCTTAAGAAAGAAGTAGACTAGTCTACTAAAATTAAGAGAAGATATAGTAGATACCCTATAGGAATAGAAAAGAAAAGCTAAACTATAATTAGGGAATTAGCTTTAGGTAGTAAGAAGTAATAGAGTAAGGGAATTACTTTTATTACTTAAGTAGTAGGAGAAAGAATCTAGAATCTCCTACTATATAACTAAGGTATATAACTTAATCTAAAATAGAGTTATAGAAAGGTTAATCTAGATATCTAAAGAATATATTAGGGCTATACTTAAAGATTCAAATATACTAGTTAAATTCTAGCTAGAAGTATTAGATACCTATACTATTATAAGGAATGCCCTACTAAATAGGCTAGATATTAATAGATTTAAAGTTTTACCTAATAAAGCTTTTACTAGAAAGAGACCTTCTATATTATACTTTAGGGTTTAGGGATATAAAGTAGTTATATATATAGATACTAAATCTTAGCTAATTAGAATAAGATTAGATAAGCTAATAAATAGGGGAAAGAATACTATATTTATTAGATATATACCTAATATATCTAAGATATAGCTATTCTAGGAGCCTAATATAAAGGCTATAAGGGCTTATAATAATACTATCTAGTTTAAGAATAAGAAAGGAGGGGATATAACCTTAAATATTCCTAGACTTAACTAGCTAAGCTAAGCCCTAGTAAGAAACCTAGTTAGTAGACTAAGAAAGGAGAAACTAGATCTAAAACTATTATATATTTAACTAACTCTACTACTAAAGGATATTAAGTAATATTAGGTAATAGCTAATCTAGAAGAAGAAAATAAGAATAAAGAATAGTAGGCTCCTAATTAGAACTAAGAGAAACCTTAGTAAGATAACTAGAATATCTAGGCCTAGGAGGGGAATTTAAAGAGAAGAAGATTAATTTCTAATAAAGGGTTAAGAGAAGAAAGAGTTTATAGTATAACTATAAGATTAACTATATAGAAAAGACTAAGAGAATTAGAGGATAAAGAACTCTCTAAAGTAAAATATTATAGAGCCTTTATCTATATAATAAAAGACCTAGATCTAAGTATAAACTAGATAGAAGAACTTCTAGGATATATCTATAAGATTATATTCCCTACTTTTATACTAGGGATTATATAAAGATAGGAGGTTCTAATTCTAAGAACCTACTAGGAGGTAATATAAGATCTAAAATAGGGTTATATATAGGAAGAGGCAATCTAGAAAGAGCTAATTATACTTAGAAGTAACTATACCTAGGATTAGGTAGTTCTACTAAAAGGAGTAAACCTAGTTACCTTAAAATAGGTATTTAATATAAAGAGACTAATTAGTAGAGCAATTAATAAGTTTAAAGTAAGACTAGTTATAAGGGGTTTTTCCTAGAAATTTAGAGTAGATTTTTAGGAGATATTTATACTAATAGTAAGGTATAATATACTTAGGGTATTTATAGCTACTATATATAAGAAAGACCTAGAATTATACTAAGTAGATATAAATAATATATTTACTAAAAGTACCCTATAGGAAGATATCTTTATAATTCACCTACTAGGAGTAGAAATCCTATAAGATATAGCTCTAAAAATCCTAAGGAGCTTATATAGCCTAAAATAAGTAGTAAGAGACTAGAACAAGCTATATATCTTAAAGCTAGAGAAAATAGGGTTTTACTAATTAGAGGTAGACCTATACTTACTTATTTATAAAGGTAGGAACCTAATAGTTTTAACCTATATAGATAATATTCCTATTATAGTACTAAAACTAGAAGATATTCTTTAGTTTAAGAAAGAACTAGGCAAGGTATTTAAAATTAAAGATCTAGGTAAACTAACTAAAACTCTTAGGATAAAGCTTACTAGAGATAGAAAGAATAGTACTCTAAAGCTTAACTAAGAATATTATATCTAGGAAAGCCTTATAAAGTTTAGAATAACTAAAGAAATAGCCTACCTAACCTTATTACCTCTTAGAAACTATAAGAGTCTAAGGAAATCTAACTTAGATAAAGAGAGATATAATAAGATAGAGTACTAAAGCTAAAATAGTATATAGATATAGCTAATAACTATAATAAGACTTAATATTGCTTTTGCCCTCAGAAGACTTAGATTATATATATTAGATCTATCTAAGAGATACCTAAAAGTACTTAGGAAACTAGCTAGATACCTAAGATTATTCCTAAGCCTAGGTTTAATATTTAGAAGGGGAGGAGGAAAGCTAATTAGATATTTGGACTCTAATTATATAATAGATAAAGCTAATAGAGTCTTAATCCTTAGAAGTATCTTCTTTCTCTATAGATTACTAGTTTCTTAGATAAGTAAGAAGCAAAAGTTAGTTACTATATTAACTATAGAAGCTAAGTATATAGTAATAAATATATATATAAAGTAATCTTAGTTCCTTATAGTACTCCTAAGGGAGATAGACTATATATAGTTAGTAGGAGAATATTTATTTTAACTACTAATTAAAGGAAATTCTAATATAGTAAATAAAATTAGACCTATTTAGATTATAGGTAATAACTAGGTAGCTTTAACTCTTATTAAAGATACTTATACCTATAAGAGATTAAAATATATTAATATTAGCTTTAATAAGGTTAGAAATCTTTAGTAGTAAAGAAAGATTATAGTAGAATATACTCTAATAAAAGAGATAGTAGCTAATAGCCTAACTAAGCTAAAGATAGGGCTATAGTTCTAGAAATTTATAAGATAATTATAACTTATATAAAAGGTAATAAAAGTACCTACTTAAAGGCTATTAACGCTATTAAGCAAACAAGATACTAGGCCTAAGAATTAAACTTAGTAGATTAGATATACTATACTAATCTAGAAGCTATTATACCTAATTAGCTAACCTAGGATCTTTCCTAAATATAAATATAAGTAGGATATAGTAGTTTAAAAGGAAAGATAAAAGAATATAATAGAAACAGATTATTAGAATTTATTCTACTATATTAATTCTAGATTAAGGAATTGAACCTTACTAGTTAGATATACTATACTAACTAGGAGACTACTATATCTAATTAGCTAATTAAAATTCTAAATTATATATATTTATTCGGATTAGACTTAGAGACTAACTATTCTAAGTAGGAGTATTAGAATATATAGTCTAGTTAGTAACCTAGTAAGGGATACTAAGGCAGACTAGATTATATAATAATAGTTATATAACTAGTCTAAGCTAATACCTTTTAGGTTTAGCTCTAACCTATAGAAAATAATAATAATAATATACTTACTATTCCTACTTTAGCCCCTACTACTTCTTATAGCTTCTATTATACTTTATAATCTATTTATACCTATCGGCCCTCCTTAGCTCGATATATTCTATATATAGATATACTAGTATATAATCTAATACTTTCTATAGAAAGTATATTCGTAGAAGTTATAATTATCGAGCTTTCTAATATCTCTAGTATTAAACTCTAACTCGCTAAGTATAATCTCTAAAGTAACGAGTATCTATATAGAGTAAAGTAACGGCTTAAGCTACTTATTCTTATTAACGATAGAGTATATCTTCGAGCGGAAGCTATCGAGTATAATATTAGCTCTATAGTCGAAGCTATTAGCTATATTATCGACGTCGATAGTAATATTCTTTAGTAAGAATACTACTATAGCGCGTTTAAGGTTATCCTTCTTAAAATATAAATATAGACCTTCTAGTAGATTAGTTATCTTATACTATATATATAGAGGTAAGTATTCTCGTATAAAATTAGCCTATATTCGCTTAGTCTTAATAAACTCGTTTTTAATATATTTAACTTATTCTTACTTAGGATTACTATAGATATCTCGTAGAAGAGTATTAATTGCTTTATATAGCGAGTCGTTATAACTAGGCTAAGTTCTTCTAAATTTTAATACTATAAGTATATAATCTAGAGTCTTCTTATATTTCTTAGCCTTAAAGTACTTATAGAGTATTATATTAACGTATTTATAGTATAGGAAATAGGTAACTTCTATCTTACTAACTAATAGCTCTAGAAACGCGATTTTAACTATCCGCTACTTAGCTCTACTATTATTAGTAATCTAGTATCTAGAAGTCTACTATATACTATTTTCTTAATACTATTTTTTAACGATAAGGAGATATAATAATATAATATTACTATCTTTATATTTAGTAAGAAAATAGAACGGATAGTACTAAGAACTAGTAGTATTATATACTATAATAGTAAATAGCTTCTAATCTAGGAAATCCGTTTTATATATAGAATCTATTAAATATAGCCGCCTATATTTTTATAGAAGCTCTAGTCTTTCCCGTTTAGTAAATATATATCTAATAGTCGCTTCGCTACTTTAATAATACTAAGTTTCGATATATTCGTATAGATATTATACTATTATTATTATTAAGTTAGTATTCGAGGAAGATTCTAAATAAGGAAAGATAAAGGGATAAGATTAGAGAAAGGATACTTCTATACTAAGTAGCTACTTAGAGTACGCGCTAGACTCTTAGTATTAAGCGCTAGGCCCTTTCTAGGTACTAAGAATCCGTATCTTAATTTTCTAATATCTTCGAAGAAATAATAACTTATACTCTAATAACTAGTTTCTTAACTCTAATAACTATACTAAGATACTTAATCGACTACTAGTATACTAGATATTAGAGTATACTTTATAGAAATATCTAGTACTATTAAGAATATATATTCGCTTAAAACTAAGGCCTTCGGATATCTTAAGAATCTTATACTAGCTAGACGTATTTTTACCTATTATATTATCCTTTACCTCTATAGCTCTATATTCCTTCTACCTCTTATTACTAACGACTTTCTACTAGAAGGAATTTAACTTATTATAGTTAGAAGTATTAAGAGAGTAATTATAAATATACTAGTCTTTACTTTAGTACGAGAACTAGTATTCTATAGGTTTAACGTACTTAAACTCTTTATTACTATTCTTTACGAGATTACTAGTAGGATTACTCTTACTATATAGCTTATATAATACTTTAACTTTTAGACGCGCTATATAGAGATTATAGTCCTTATTAGTATTACGAAGTCTCTTATTATTAGACTTCTTCGACTTATCTATCTATAAGGCGCGCTACTTACGACCGAGTCGATATATAAAGCTAAAGATATATATATACTTATTAGTATTTATTAAGTAAGTACTATTAGTATACTATATATTATCGATTAAAGGCTAGTAAGTACTTCTATCTTTCTTACTAATCTAAAAGGGCTCTAGTCGTAACTCGAATAGTAACTATTACTATAACGCGATATTAGCTAGAATAGGCGCTACTAAGCGCTATATAGTATTAAAGTAATAACTATACTAGTAGCTTTTAAACTCGTTATATCTATAAGACTACTTCTTTTTAATTATTAGCTCTTTATTATTTATAATCTTATCCTTAGTATTAATATTATTATTAACCCCTTCTATAGCGCCGGCGGTATTATTAAAACTAGCTAGATCTAGTAGTATATTATCTTCGTCGATATATTATATTCTATTAAAGATATCTACTATATCTTCTACTATAGTAAGCTTATTAATACTATACTTCTTAATATCTCTATTCGCGTCGAAACGCGTATTAAATACTACCTTCTCGAGCTTAGTAATCTTAGTAGTAGTAGTAGTAAAGTCGAATACTATAGCTTTTTAGAAGCCTATATTAGTATCTATTACGAGACTCGAATATACGATTAAAAGAGGAAGAGAGGATAGCGACGGTAAGGTAGAGGAGGGAATGTTTAGAGAAAGAGCAGAATTACGTATAGAATGCTAAGAAACCGGCTCTCCGCCCGATCCTGGTTTCTCCGAGTGGATCCACCTTGTCCTCCTTATATGCATCACCCCGTCGCTGCCCTGTGTTTCGTCCTCCTTTCTTCGCAGAGGCTTCCGACTCGACGCCCAACGTGGGATTCCACACCACTGACCATCGGGAGAAATGAAGAATGTTTCGCATCGCAGGGTCATTACTGGAGCGACCGTCCGCGACATCGAAGAATGGTGTTGGATGGACTGAAACGTGCCAATGGGAGTGTTCTCTAGTGCACTCCGGTGCCTGCGCAAGCCCGCACCACACCACTGGAATGCGCTGCAGCTGTTCGCAGGAACAAGATCCTTTCTAGAATATCCCGAAGCCTAATGATGCCTGTTCCACGCATTGTTTCGTGAGTCACTGGAGCGAAACCAAGTCTCGTGCCTAGCATCTCCTGGCAATGCTGCCTAAGGTGGTCTGTTCTCATGGCTGAGTACTCATAAGAGGCCGCCCGGTGTGGCTATACTACTTCGCCCTGCCTGGAGGCCGCAATACAGGTATACAGCATATAAGTCTTTGACTTCCGTCCTGCGTCTTCATTCACTCCTGTCAACCACTAGGAAAACAACCCCACAAGCATTGCCTGAACTCTTTCATCCAAACCACTGTCACTGCAAGCCACCTTCAAGGTAATCACTAGACGTCTCATACTACCCGAGACCTCATCGCCACTTCATCGAGTTGGCGGAACAGGCTCAACAAAACAAGCGAGTACCGAAATTGGCTGAAGACCAGAAGCCATCTGTTACGAAAGACCAGCAACCAGACCAAGCCACGATGGCAAAAGTACACCAACAGATTAAGGTCCGCAGAGACACCATGTTTGACGACGATCTACCATCGGCCTACTCCACTATAGGCTCGTCAGCATCGAGCAGAGGCTACAGTCCGAAACAGCGTCCTGCAGTTGTCGTCCACAAACCAAGTGGCATCAACCCTGACGATGACCCTCGAAGTACAGACATCATGAATGAGAAGATTCGGAGGTAGTCTTCACGAATCCTCTCAATCACTGATCAGGATGTACAACAACGACGAAGGAACGATACTGGTTTGGATTAATGGCGTTGAGATTGGATCATGGTAACACCAGATTGTTCGGACTTGGCACGGAATTGCAACAAAAGAATGTCGAGATTGGACACTGGAACACGCAAGGACTAGTAGCATTTGGGAAAGGCGTTTGACATAGATTTACCTTCACAGGTTTAATCTGCATTGGATGGAATGGAAGCATGAAAGATTTAAGAGATACCCCCCAAGAAGAAGAGACACCCAAAAAATAATTGGATCTCAAAGCATGTACGAAGAACTAGACGATGACATACCACTACTGCTCGAAAGAGCAAGCACTTACACTCAGTCTTTCACGTCTTCTTCTATCTCGCCTCATTCAAGACATGAAGTTCAGATCTTCACTGCAGCCTGCAGGTGGTAAGGATGCCCCACTTGAATAACGAGTCGGTGTAGATTCGGCTTGCCAGCACAAGGCTTTCGTGCATGAACTGGGCCTTGACTGGATCAGAAACCTTGGTTGTGATTGTGGTTGGATAGAACTAGATCGTACTTCCTGATCTAGTCCAGCGGACTTAGGCCGAGGAGGAGAGGCTTACTTCGAGCCTTCGTGGGTCAAGTTCTCTAAGATGTTGCTAGACGGTTGTGTGTCTTCAAAGTGTAACATGTGTACAATCATAGCAGAGATTCCACAACTAATAATCGCAGAGCTCCTGGGTGTAGCAACACCCGGAGACAATTGCGAGGTTGGCGAGTCGGCAGATTGCTGTAGCAGGAAACGTGACAGGACTTCCGGACAAAACAACCTGAACAGGACAATTGGGTTAGTAGCAACCACTGTGACACAATGGTCATCCTGCGCGGACGGCCGCATCAATTTCCTAATCGTTTTCGTGCTCATTCTAGTCCCGACGAGCTTATCAGTTGCGGCGGTACGAGAGAGCGAAGTTCAACTCCCCATCCACCTCACTTGGTCCATCAAGACTGATGCCTTTTCTTTACTTATCGTGGGTAGTCGCGCCAAAACATGGAATGCGGTAACGGTCTGAAGCAATAGATTGGTTTATGTCGGTATTAGGTTGCATAATTACAGAGATGGTATCATTCCAAAAGCTCTTCTGGCCGTTATCCTACACCGTCCAAGCGGCACTCTGTCGTACTCATGGGGTATCATAACGTTGGTATTACAATCATGCTTTTTAGACCTGCTGGGCAGCGCGAGCCTCGTCGTTGTTGACCTTGCCACGCTTCTCGCGTCCCTTGTCGGACCAAGGGAAGTGGGCGACTGGGATGAGGAAGAACGAATTGCTGGAGTCTGCCATACCGGCGAGTGCGTTGTACCTGGACGATTGTCAGTATTGAGAGCAATGAGGAGGACCGATCAATCGAAGCATACCAAGCTGCGAAAGCTGCGATGATACCGAAAGCACCACCGGCGCGAAGGCAAGCAGTGTTTGGTGCACCGCCATCGTTGACGAGGTAGGCAATTCCGAGCATAAGGAAGGCCATGTCTAGTGTGAAGAACAGGAAGAAGAAGGCGACTGTCGATCGGAGAGTAAGGATGAGCAGGAGGAAGGTGAAGATGAACCAGCCCTAGACGTCGTTAGTCTACACTCTTTTCGATGGATCGATTTCCAGCGACTTACCATCAAGTACAATCCGAAAGAGTTCAAGAATGGATATGGAGAATCAGCCTCAAGGGTCGAGATGATCTCGAATCCGCCTGGAGTCAAAATGATGGCAGTTCCAATCCAGAAACCACCGTAGGAGGACAGGGCAGTTGCACCGAAAGTGTTGCCAACGGCCATTTCCCTGGACGATGAATCAGCTTTCGTGTTCTACGGCCGCAAGTTCGTTTATTCAACCTACCACATGCCAGCAAGAAGCTGAACGAGTCCACCATACGCGAAAGCAGCACCAATAACAAGGTTTGGCTCGCTGAGACCACGAGTCCCCAGGTTGATCGCAGAGAGCAGGAAGGTGGTGAGAGCGAAACCACAGAGACCAAGAGGAGCTGGGTTGGCGATCTTGCGGCTGGTGTCGACCTTGTAGAGACCTGGCTGGAGCTCACCACCGAAGGCAGCGAGACGAGCAGAGTCGCCAGTGTTGATGTGTGCAAGCGGGTTGCCACCATAGTCGTATGGCTTGCGCTGCTTGGCTACACCACCAGCATGGTCATGAGCACCGACGCCATTGAAGTCGCCAGGCTGCACGCCGTTGGTGGGCTTCTCGTCGTTCTGTCCTTGAGCGGTCGACATGTTAACTGTCTTGTGAATTGGCTCACTGAAGATGCGGAGACAGCCTTTATGAATCTCGTCTTGCCCTGGTCAACAGAGGTACGTAGAATCCTAGGTTTAGTAGGGAACAGGGTAGCACGAAGGACGAATTCAGCGACAGACGCAGATGACCTCTATATACACAGGCTAAGCGGTCATCGCGAAAGGAAGACGCGGGGGCCTATCTATACTCCCGTATAAGCGTCCGAGCGTCGGTTCTACTAAGAATAGGCTCTATATACTCGTACAGACTCGGTAAGATCTTATTATCCGCTCTATAGTAAGCGTAACTATAAGGAACGTAACTTCTATATTATAGTACGTTATCGTTACTATATATAACCTCGCTATTACTAAATCCTAGTTTCTACTAGTTTCTACTAGTATACTAAATATCGCTAGTATAGGGTTAATTTAATAAGTTTAACTTATATTTAATAAAGTATTAAAAGGCTTACGCTCTAAGAAGAGCTAGTTACTAAGTAAGCGATTAAATTATTAAAAATAAAACTAAAGTTTATTAGAAGATTAGTAGTATAGCTAAATTCGAGATATTATTAGTACTTCTTACTACTTTAATAATATTAATATATATTTAAGGATAGTAATATATAAGATATACTACTATAGATCTATATTATACTTAGAAGACTATTTTACTACTTATTTAAGTACGAGAATATAGTATAGAATACTAGTAGAGTTAGTAGAGATATATAAGAGCTATATATTACCTCTATAGTAGTATAAAAAGATATTCATATAAAGTACGCGTCTATACTAACTAGAATAGACGACGGCGGCTCTTAACTAATTTACTATATATTTAAGTAAGCGTTTAGTTAAACTAGCGCTAGTAGTATTTACTTAGATATATATTCTTACTCTATCTATTTCTTCGACTTCTTTAGCTTCTTACTAGTAGTATCTATACTCTTACCTTTATACTTCTTTTTAGTTATTATTATATCGTCTATTAGTATATCTATAGAGCGCTTATAATAGTCTAATAGTATATAGCCTAGTAATAGTACTTATAATAGCTATAGTAGCTATATTAGTATTATAATAGTAGAAGAGTTACTATTCTTAAAGTAAGTAAGAACTAGCTATATATACTAGCGTCTATTATTACTACTCTTATAGAAGATTAATAGTATCTTCGAGATAATCTAAGTACGCTTCTTATTATTAAACTCGAGACCTTCTATATTATATATACGCTCTAACTTATAGATTAACTCGTACGCTTTATTAAGTATCTCTTAGATATTAAGTCGATAAGTAGACGCGAATAGTATCTTAGTCGTATTATCGTTATATTATTCTTAAGACGTATCTTCTAGCTTATAGACCTTAAGTACGCGCCCTTTAAATATATCGATCTAGTATTACTAGTAAGTATCTTTAATAACTATATAGAAGAGAGTAATATAATAATACTAGAGGTTAGTATATAGTACTCGATAGTAGTAGAAGAATCTATAGTTATAAGTAAAGTAGACGCGCTCCTTATATAGTAGCTTTAGATCTTAAAATACCTCTTTATCTAATACGCGATTAATCTTAGCTCTAATCTTATACTAAATAGGCTATAGAAGCTATAGAAGCTATCTTCGAAGCTCGTCGTTATCGCTATAAGTAAGAGGATATATATTTAACCTCTAGTAGTATACTACGACCTTAGATCTAATAGATTTAATAGTTATCTTATATAGTATATATATTACTACGCCCTTAAGTATAAAGTCTACTACTATTAGTATCTTATTACTATCTATCTTTAGATATATATAGAAGCTCTCGTTTATATTTATAGACGTCTCTTATTATAAAATAATAGATACGCTACTATAGCGGAAGTAGAAGGCCTAGAGGTAGATATTCTTACCTATTTCTTACTAGAAGTAGAGCTTCTTAGCTTTATATTTAGTATTATAAGGTAGACTATTAATCGCGGTATAAAGCGACTCTTACGCGCCCTTAAGTAAGTAGTAGTAGACGATAGTAGCTCGAAGGTATTAATACGTCTTAGTATAGGCCTTTCTACTAAAATTATAAGCGATAGTATATTAAATATATATATAATAGAGTAGATATATTATATAGTCCCTAAATACTAATCTAACTATATATCGCTTAGCTACCGAGTTATTAGTAAGTATAAATTTAGATATCTATTTACTATCTATCTATTCGCTAATCTTATATAAGAAGGTCGATATAATATCGCTATTATCGGTAGGTAATAGTATATATATAGTTACTTAAGAAACACCGTATTTATCCTTTACTATAATAGTATAAAGGAACTAACCTAAATAATTAGTCTTATATATAGTATCTATAAATACGATTATAAAATATATTTTAAATAGATCGAGACTAGTTTTAGTTATCTATATAACGCTAACTATAGTCTAACCGTCGTATTATCGTATAGTAGATATCTTTTTATAGTTTTAATCTACTAAACGATATATTAGTTATTATTATAATAAAAAACTAAAATTAAAATAAAGGAATATTTTAAAATCTAGGAAATCTAGATTTAAGTCGCTAGGCCTTACTAAAGCTAGGCTAAAGTATTACTATAGTATCTAAAATATTTAATTAGCTTAAAGCTAAGGCTCTATAGTACTATCGCCTTAAGCGAGAACTTCGAGAATTTCGAAGATTTATAAGATTTTAGCTTTTTAGTCTTCTATTTAGAGGATATCGAGCCTAATATCTTCCTCGGTCTTAGAATCGAGATAAGTAAGATTCTATATCGATCTATTAGTTAATTAGAGTCCGGATCGGTAGGAGTATTAGTCTATATAGCTTTTTCTAATATTATCTCGTAACTTAGATAGTAATAAGAATATAAACTTATCTTCTTTATACTACTTATATAGATCTTCCTACTACTATTACTATATAAGTAATATACTACTAAGTTTACTATTCTTATATACCTTCTAAAAAGTATAATCTAAGTTATAGATATTATATTTATATATCTAGCGACTACTAGTAGCTTCGAATAGCTTATTCGCGATAGGATCGTATTCTATCTTTAAGATCTTCTATATAGTACTTAGCGAGTATCTTTTATATATCTATCGACTAGTAGCTATTAAGAGTATATTATATTACTAGAAGATATCGAAATTATCTAACTAGTAGTAATTACTATAGTCGTCGCGATTAATATACTAAATCTAGTATATAATAATCTCTTTACTACTATTAATATCTAGCGCGTTAGTAGATCTATAAATATTAATAACCTTTATTAATATAGGATAACTATATATACGATTAATCTTCTTAGTATTTAGTTTTATCTCTTTATTTTTTAATTTATTACTCTTCTAATAGTCTCTCTTATAGAAGCGATATATATAATATATTATTTCTAAGCTACTCTTCTTAATATAATTATAGTCCTTTATCTATATATTATTAATATATAGTAGAAGTATATACTATTATTTTACTAATACTTTAAAAATATTATTAAAGCTATAAAGAATAGCTCGTTCGCGCTATTTATAGAGATTATTAATATATAGTAACTATATATAGCTCTTAGTAAATAGAGTAAGAATATATAACTTATAAGAACGACGATAATCGGAGGACTTAGACGCGCTTTTACTAGAAGAATTATCTAAATTATCCTCTACTAGCGCGTCTATTATATATTAGTAATTTCGACTATACTACTACTAGATATAATCTATATACTATTATATTCTAATACGAAGTTACTCTAAGCTTCTAATATAAGTATACTATTATCTCTACTATCTCTAATAAGATTACTAATTAATATAGTATTAGAAGAGATTAGAGGTATAATTTAATTAAGAAAGCGCTATTAGAAGAGGTAGAATTAATAAGATAATACTTACTAGAGAGGATAGAATAGAGCGATAGTAAGATAGGTATAGGTATATAAAATAAGAGTCTAAATAATATAGTACGCGTCGATACGTAGGACCGGAGCGTATATAAATCTATACCGACGCCGGTCTTTATAGTCTATAAGCCTGGTTCTTAGTAGGTTAGGCGCTCGGACGCTTATACGGGAATATAGGTAGCTCCAGACGTGGCTCCGGCGATAGCTCCATTATTACAAAAATGATATTGTGGGGAGCTACCTGGAGACGATGTGAAGGACCAATCCGAATGCAGGTGTGTTGGAGTCGGCAAATTGAGAGTGCAGGCGCGAGTGTCGATCTTTCCGGTAAGCCTAGCGAGCGTTGGACAGAACGCCCTGAGCACCGCTCATACAATGCTTCTTGCTACGCCGAAATGGTACACCATCCGTCAGGTACGCAGTCGGTGGTAGCGCGCAGCAAACATGCAATACTCCAGACAGCCGACGACCTTTGTTTGCGCAAGTCTCGACTCCAGACCCTGGGTACTGCTGCTCACTTGTCGGTCAGAGTACATTTTGCTGCTTGGCCATCGTTGATGATGCAAAGGAGTCGAGCAGATGTGCATGTGCTCTCCGCAAAATGTCGACCAAGCCTTCACACAATACGCACAGACCATTCATGCCCCACACAGAGACCCACAGTCATTCACATCTCACGCTCAAGTGGTCGCGACAAGGACACTGACGTATCACCAAGAGTTTTCACCTGCAGCTAAGCTCTTATCCGGCTCAAACTCTCTTCTCAACGACTGGGGGCTCTCCACTGGCGTCGACCATACACACGAAACCCATCTGTCCAGAAACACCCAGCGCAGCGCACGCGAAGATTGTTCCTTGCAATACTCCACCTCTGGTACACATGGCAGTCAATATACAACCATGTCACGAAGGATCAATGCCGGTTGTCAGCGCCGGACCCGTGATAGGTGGCTGACAGGTTTGTCGTCCAGCATTGTTGTGTGCAAGAGCTGCAGTTCCTGCGATCGCAAAGAAACTTTCCCCCATTTGTCATTGTACATTTCTGATCACGGGAGGATGCCACCGACGCAAGCCGAGTTTCGGCCTCTACAGCTACCACCGATGCTTCTCACAACCGCACTTCGCTGTTTGAATGCCCATTTATCAACAGCAGCGAACAGCCGCGGAGATTCTGCTTCTGCTCGCGCTTTCCATGAGTGCGAGCATATGACAAGATGGGATTTTGATTGGTCACCACACGGAGGAGCGGAAATTCTCGTCCAATGACCACAGCGTTTGGCGCTGCAAGAAGCTTACCTGGTCTCGTCATCTATTTGATGACACGATGGGAACACGGGACTTGTGGATTCTTCTCCAGTCTGCCCTTCTCCGCAACTCTGGGACAACGGAGAAGTGTCTTACGGGTCGGCGCTCGCTTTCCCTTCTTTTCGATCCTGCATTCCCAAGGAGTATCCGAGTCAGCGATTCGTTTGCACAGTTGCGATCGCAGAGATCTATAGTACGAGGAGTATCAACTGCGGCTCTTAGGCCTTGAATACCTCGCGTTGTCTTATGGATAAGACAAGCCGCTTTTCTATAAGACGAGTAGGTCCACGATAAGACGGATTGAATACCTATAATTGAGCGTCTTATCGTTACTATCTATAAGACGGCTCAATTATCGATAATTAAGGCTCGTAGACCGCTATCTTTTAAAAGATAGGTATAAGCGAGATAGGCTCGCTTTTATAAGATAGAATAGTACCTTATCGCCTTATTTTATTATAGTTTCTATCTCCTTCTAGTTTAGCTTAATATACCTTCTTAACTCGCTCTTTTATATAATAATTATTACTATAGATATAGTATCGTAATACCGCCGAAGGACTCGTCTATACCGCTTAATTCGAAGGCCGCTAAAAAGATCGCTATTACTCGTACGAAGAGGGAAGCTAAGAAGATAATCGCTAAGTAGAAGAAGAAGGATAATACCGCTATTATAAAGCCGAAGAGATAGCCGCCGTATCTATAGACTAATAACGAGATTAAAGATATACTATAGAAGTTTATCGAGCGTATTATAAGGTAGAACGATAACTAGGGGTTTCCGGACTTAGACGTAGTAGACGTAACGAAGGAGGTAAATACTAAGTACTTAGTTAACCTTATACCGAAGTAGGTACGTAATAAGTTTAATACCTTCCGTCTAATTTAGAAGCGCTAGAAGGCGTACCTTAGAAGGATATCTAGATAGAATAGTTAGCCGCCTCGTATAGACGATAATAATACCGAAGATACCTATTATAAGGCGTATCCGGACTACTTAATATAGCGAGAGAATCTACCGGAGTTTTATAATAAATTAGAGACGTTATTTAGTAATTAGTTAGCGATAGGTAAAGGTATAAAGGAAGCCGATAAGCTATATACGCTAACGGCTAAGGAAATTAGAAAGAAGGAGGTTATTACTATAGTCGACGATAATAATAACGAGATAATAGTTAATACTAAAGATTAGCCTACCTCTAACGGTAAAAAGCGTAGTTCTTCTATTACGCCGAGTTTACTATTAGATAGGTCGTCGAGTATTAATAGTAGTATAAGTCGTAGTAGGAAGCGAGGTTCTTCTTTACTATAGAAATAGATAGTTACTACGTCTTCGAAGAAGATAAAGGATAATACTATAATTACTATTAAGCGCTTATATAGTAAAGACGTCGTTAGTATTACTATTACGAGCCTCGAGAAGCCGATTAATCGAGCTATTACTAGTATTAATACTAGTAGAGTATAGTTAAACGTACCGAGAGAGATAATAGTTAGTACTACTATCTAGAAAGCTATAAACTACGAAGGTATCTAAAAGCTTCTATTTAGTAAGCGAATAGTGCTCTAGGACCTTCTCGAGAATAAAGGAATAGCTAGTCGAGTACTTAGTTATCCGGATAATAATCTTAAAGCGATACTAAAGTAGTTATTAAAGAAGAGAGCGAATATTAATATCGAAGAAGAGATAGAGACGGAAGTACCTACTATAGAGCCTACTACTACTATAACTCTTCGACCTCGCCTCGATTAAACTATAGCTCTAGTAGAGTATAAATTAGTATAAGATATAAGGTAGAATACTCCTTAGAATATACCGTTTAATTATCTAGTATAGTAATTATTCTATAGGTACGTTAAATAGTAGTTACCGTCGATATAAGACCTCTAGTTTAGAAGTTAAAGTAGTTATTACTAGTAGTAAAGGGTAGAGAATATTACCGGGGCGACTATATTTCTTAGAATATAGCGGCTTTATCTATACTATAAATTTAGGAGAAGATATTATTACTTTTTACGTAAAGATCTTAGAACGGGCCCCGAAGTTACCGTTACGGTTATTCTTAGATATATTATCGTCCTAGAAACGAGCTATTTCTTCCTCTAGATTAGTACGTATATAAAGCTAAGATCTAAGCTTAGTAAAAACTATAAAATTTAACTTTATTACGAGTTTCCTTAATAACGCTATAACCGATTTTAATCGTTGTTTTTTTATATAAAGTATCTACTAATTAACTTTTAACTAATTTAAATAAAGAAAAAAAATAGTAGTATTATTATCGGGATAAAAGCGATATAGTAATAGAGGTCGGATTTTAACGCTAAGCGTAGATATACCCGTATTTTATAGTATAGAGGACGGCGAGAGTAACGAGAGTAATAATAATATAATCTAGTATCTTTACGAGGTTCCGGATTATATTAGAAATACGCGAATTTAGTAAGGAAATACGCTAAGACTCGTATATACCGAACGAAGCTAAGATTTCGTATTATCTACGGATATCCGCTATTACTTCTACCTTCTCTAATACCCTCTAATAATAATACTTAGTCGTCTTCGTATAGATTATTTACTTCCTTTCTTATATAATAATCTTACTATATACTCGTCGCTATCTTATTATAGTATACCGCTATTTTACTACGCGCTCTTATCGCTTCTCGATCGATCTCCGCGACCTTATCTTCGATAATATTATCCGTATTAAATCTAGTATTACGGTCTTTAGGTTTAATAGTAAAGTCTTCCGTCTCGAGCGTTTAACTATAGCGATTATAGAAGTTATTAAGAGCGTATATAGTAACGATAAACCGCGCCTACTAGATAATACTATATCCTTTATTTAGTCCGAGATTAAAGATCTAGTACTTCGCTTTATAGATACTAAAACGGCGCTCTACGTAGTTACGGAGCTACGAATAACGAAGATTAAATAACTCTTCCTTCCGCTTAGGCTTTATTTCCGAAGCGTACTATTCGCGAAGGTAATATTATATCTTCTAGTATAGTACTAGTATATAGTCGAGGTTCTTCGAGTATCTACTATTAGCGAGGTAGAACCTATCTCGAGGTACTTTTAACCCCTTCTTTATCGCTATACTTAATATAGTACCGTCCGCTACTAATCCCTCCTATCTAGATAGAATATAAGTAAAGTTTCTATAGAAATCGATATACGCTAATATATTCTACGAAATACTACCCTTCTAGTTACGATAGGCGCTAGTATTAGCTATCTTCCTTAGTTTAAAAGGAATATAAGTACTATTAAGCGTACCGATATAATACGAGAAGTATAGCTATATTTTTAGATTATCGATAATCTCTATAGAAGTTCTATTATCCTTACTTAGCTACTAAGCTATATCTCGAAATAGCTAGTATAATAGTATACTAATCTTTAAGATAGCGCGTCGATAGCTTCTTAGCGAGTATTAATATAATAGGCGGAGCTAATTATTAGTTATCTTATACCTAGTATAGTTAAGGAATATAATTACTTACTTAGTAGATAAGATCCTATAACCTCTAGTAAGGCTATAATCTTCGATAAGTATATTAATTAGTACCTTTAGAACCGGTTATTAAAGCCTCGTTATCGTATAGTAGTATACCGGCGGTCTAAGAAGTATTATCTATATCTACTACGAGCCTAACTCTAGCGCTACGAGAGTCGTTATTATATCCTTCGGCCTATACTTCGGACGCTACCCTTCGTTAATAATTAATCGGATAACCTTAATTATCGCCTTTATCGATAGTAGTAATACTAACTCCTCGCAATCCGTTTAATCTATAGTATCGATATCTATAGTATATAAAGAGTAAGGAATTAGTAAAGAGTAAGATTACGAGCGAGTACTAAAAGGCTAATTATAGATAAGACACGTTAAATACCTATAAGACGGATAAGACACGCTAAGATAAGACAACGACTTCAAAACAGCCGTCTTATAGCAGATAACTGTCTTATTAATAAGACAACGCGAGGTATTCAAGGCCTTATGCACATGGTATCTTAGGAAGCCACGATGCAAGCCACGATCAAATTGGCGCAAGCAGAGTTGCGGGCGTGCCGAGGCGACATTGATTGATCCGCAGCTCCAATTTCGAGATTTAGCCGGGCTTTTACCCATCCACTTCACAGACCGAGAGCAAAGCTATTGGTTCCATGGATGCCTCAGGTGCTTTAGAGCACACCCATACCCATGGAATCATGCACGAACGACTGGGGTCTGGGCTCGGTTCGAATGAACTCGCAGCTTGACAGAAACAAGCACCACAAGCACTGCTACGGGTTGACTCTTATCATGGACTGAACACAGATGCTGGTGAAGATCTTCTGTTTCAGAAGTGCGATATTGATTGTGGTTCTCTACGCCGCAACAGTCCACAAAAGTTGCATAGGAATTGCCACCGAAGCGCAGAAAGTCTGGTATATCTTCGGTTGCTTCAACAGAGTGTGCCAGGTTGCGATTCCTTCACGCGCTGTGCCAGACCAAAACGAATATACCCTGCCTGGGTGCCGTACCTATGCAGCCATGGCTACCGCACTCAGTTTGCGGTTATGCCTCCGTCTGCAGTTACCGTGGCTGAGAAGAGATGCTACATTAGTAACACATTCGGTGTCCCTTCGAGATGCGGAAGACTTACCTCCGTTAATCATCTCGGCTTCTTCTGAGCAGAGGAATGCAACAAGAGTAGCCTGGAGAGCAAGGTCAGCTCGTGTTGTTTCAGAACTATGAAGGTCGCTTATTGTCTTTCAGCACTCACCATCTTGTTTAGGTCTGCATAGCCACCTTCCCATTCGCCAACTGGATCATAAGTCAGCAACCACAAAGTTGTTAAGAAGACACCAGACTTTGACGTACAGGCTTGCTTCATTAGGCCCATGCCTTCCATGTTGAAACGACCATCTGCAAGGCTGTTGCCAATGTTCGTCTGCATAGCCCCAGCGGCGATCGCATTGCATCTGAATGCCTGTCAGTATCGGTCGAATCCAAGAAAGAAAGACTGCCATACCGAATGCCTTTGAGGCGATAAAACGCGGCAGTGTTCTTGGTCAATCCGATCAGCCCGGCTTTCGATGCTGTGTACGCAGCGCCTAAAACAGGTGAGTCAAATGGTATGAGAGGAATTCTCGGCTTCTCTTTACCATTCGCGAAGCCCTTGAAAGCGGCCACAGAAGCAATATTGACGATTGACCCCTTGACTTGTGCTTTGAGCATGGAATTCACACCGCGCTTTATTATTGACATTGGAGCAGTCAGATTGACTGCAATGACCTTGTCCCATGTCGATCTGTCCATCGTACCAGCTGGATCGAACTACACATTAATGATTAGCGGGAGATCAACCGCGAGAAGAACGACTGCGATGTATGCAATCGTCGGACTTGACACACTCTATCGATCACCCCAGCACTGTTGATGACATAGTCTGCGTATCATGGTCAGCAGGAACTTCAACAATCAAGCTCATAATGTGGTAACCCCGGGCCCCATGGACGACTATTGCATAGCTGCAGTACGGCCAGGAGAGTCCACATACTCGAGAGTGCTCCCAAACCCTTTTCGACAGGACTTGCTGCCGTCTGCAGTATTGAAGCCCGCGCAAATGAGTTGGCTCTTTCGACACGGCCTTCTTCTTGGTATTGCCAAAGCCAGGGAATTCCTGGTCGACTTTATGCCTTATACCTCCGAGCTTCGTTCACTTACCGAAGTGGCCAAACCTTTTCTCCGTCTGTTCGAAGAGGTCGTCAAGGGCAGTCTCCGATGTGATATCGGTCTCGACTGAGAGCACCCGGTCCGAGTTGGCAGACTCTACCTTCTCCCTCCAGTCCGCGAGAAGCTCCTTGTTGATGTCGCATACCACAACGTTGGCGCCCGATACGACGAATTTCTCGGCAATAACACGTCCAAGACCGCCACCTGCACCCGTCACAAGGACTGTTTTGCCTTGGTGAGTCGACATTCCGGCAGTCAATGCGATCAGAATCTAGGCTGAAGAGGTTCCTGGAGTACTGGCTTGGTCTCCTAGACGCTTCAGGACCTCTATTCCTGGAAGCAATCGAAGGCGCTGAATAGTTGTTGCGACTCCTGCTGGATTTAAGCCCTACCGACAATAAGCGATTCGTCAAAGTCTTGCGGGCAACTCGTGAGAATGTTTTCGATATGACTTTATGGCCAGCCAGCTAGGAATGTGAGGCCTCAAAAGGATGCTTGAGCTTCTTATTGATTGCGGCCTGGCGGTATTTGTTCTCTCAAGACTTCCTCAAGTGTCTTTCGTGTCGAAATCGTACGAGACACTTTCAATGAAAACTTCAACAAACCATGAAAATTGAAGATGCACTTCTATACTTCGTAACTATACGAGGCCTCGAAATGCCACAGTATGCATTTAAGGTGGGTATACCCACTTGGTGCGGGCGCAGAATGATTCCGTAAGTGGTCAACCGAGCATCCTGCAGTTGCACAAATGTGCTTTGTGCTGTTTTGTGCTGCATATGCAGAGATGCTGTATACTACTGTATGTTGTCCATCCAACAGGAAATATACCTCTCAAGACAATGTGCAAATGGCTGAGACCTTGGCATGTGTATGGCGGCTCGACAGTTACGCTTCGGTTGCGAGACGAGCTCGAGTTTGATGCGGAGAACGTGGCTCGCTACCAACTTCCACAGCTCTTGAACATCAGACCGCCTCGATAGGCTCGTTCATCTTGAGAAAAGACGGGTAGGGGAGCATTTCTTTGAGGGCAATGGTCGAGTCATTCGTTCCTGCATGTAAATGCTCTTGTAAGCAGATAGCTGCTCCTCCTCATCAGCCTCTCCCATAAACCATTGAAGCTGTCCAAAGTCTTCTTCCCGTGCGACACTTCGACGACAAAACAGAACTCAAGAGCTCTTTCACAGCATTTGTCGTTGGTCGTGATAGCTTCAATCGAAGCCAGGCAGGTGTTTGCTGGAACCTGACGCACTGGGTCTACTGCTCTTGCCCAGCCACACTCGGACTCCTCAATGATTGGCAGAGCTACAGCTGCGCAACCACCTCGAAGGATTATTGAAGGTAGCACCAGGCGCCAGCTTCCAAGGAGGTGTCTTCTTGCTTTTGATTTCATTGCAGAGTTGAAAGTATTTCACAACTGTGAGCACTGACATTCAGCCTGAGCTTGAGCTCCTCCCTGCATCCTGAGCTGTTCATCAAACATCCCTGCGTAGCAATCGAACCAGTCCCTCTTCACGAAGCTAGTACTGTGCACGCATTGCCCACGACCATGACCGCCGGCAAGCTCGAACATCGTCCTGGCGGCCCACGTAACGAAACGTCGCACCGCTACTTCGCGCACTCCTCCGCCGAGCGAGTCAATACCGATGCCATCATTGTAGAGAGCTTGCGGGCCCAATATCCAGAGCTGCGTTTAACTGTCGTCCCGTTGCAAAGCTGCAATATACTTGGATACGCAGCAGCCGGCAAGGTCGCTGTGGCTCCGATCGACAACGAGAAAGATAGACTATCATGGCGACTCTACCACCCTCCCGCTTCTCGCCTGGATGGCAAGGGAGGTCTAGGGGACTCAGTCAAGTTTGGCAAGTATCTAATTGATTGGAAGAACAAGGAGTTTGTCATGTACGTTGTGGAAGGAAGAGATGGAGCTGGAAACTATCCACAGCAGGTCAATCAATACATTCTGTCGCCATCTATCGAAGCAGTCAATCAGCTTCTCATCGAAGCTGGTGCTTGGGATCATACCTTGCATGAGGAGATTTGGGTGTTCGATGGCGGCTATTGGCAGAAGAGCCAAGAACTGTTTGAGAGTGTTCGAAAGGCGAGCTGGGACGACGTGATCTTGGACGACAAGAGGAAGAAGACGATCAGAGAGGATGTCAGCTCCTTCTACGACAGTCGGCAGCAGTACGAGCGCTTGAAAGTGCCATGGAAGCGTGGAATGATCTTCTATGGTCCGCCTGGGAATGGGAAGACCATCAGTCTGAAGGCGATGATGAACCAATTCTACAGCCGCGACGATCCTATACCGACACTTTACGTGAAGAGCCTGGCAAGTTTTGCAGGGCCCGAATACAGCATCAACCAGATCTTCGGTCTGGCCAGACGGACTGCGCCATGTCTACTAATCTTCGAGGATCTGGACAGTATCGTGACTGACGCAGTCCGGTCTTACTTTCTCAATGCTGTCGACGGCATTGCGAAGAATGACGGGATTCTGATGATTGGCTCAACAAACCATTTAGACAGACTCGACCCAGGTCTTGCGAAAAGACCTTCTCGGTTCGATCGCAAATATCTTTTTGACAATCCGAACGAGAAAGAGCGAGGAATGTATATGCAATACTGGCAGAAGAAGTTGGCAGACAACAAGGACTTGGACTTCCCAGACAAGTTATGCCCGGCTGTCGCAAAGATCACAAAGGACTTCTCATTCGCGTATCTGCAAGAAGCTATGGTTGCTGCCTTGCTGGCGATCGCAAGAGATCAGGACAGCTTCAGCGAACGGACTTGTCTGGAGTGTTTAGAAGCACACGAAAGGCCGAGTACCGGCTCGAGCTGCGATCGGGAAAGCGCGAGGCCATTCAGAGGCCTCTACGACTTCGTTTGGGACACGCGACGAATCGACGAAGAAGATCCCGACCTCGATAATTATATCCTCTGGCGCGAGATCAAGAAGCAAGTAAGAATCTTACGGGAAGAGCTTGGTGACGAGAAGGGTTCGAAGCGATAAGTCCGCATCTAGATCAAGCCCATAGACGCCCTGCGACGAGAGTAATGATATTCCTGCAACATTCATCACATCGACCACCAACCAGATGCAACGACTAGTTGTCTGCGATTCACGGCTCACGTTGCAGCTAGCTTTGCTGAAACGTTCTTGAAGACAACTTTAACACAACAGCAAGGTTCAACCTTACTCTGTTCAGCCTCTAGACACCACAACACCACTAACAGCACGTCAGATTCCGAATCGTCAGTATAATGAAAGTGGAAGGTTTTCTTGGCTTTCACGTCGAAGGACCTTGTTACCTGCGTGCCTCAAGTCGCTGTTTACAGACATTCCTCCATTTTCGATCATGAGAACTTGAGACGTTGCACTGCGCCTCCTCCATAGGTGAGTGATGGGGCATCTTGACATGACACTGGTGATGTGTGAGTCTCGTCGCGGAATGTATATCTTGGCCTGTCGCTTCTTCGTTTCTTTTCCGTCTCTTCCCTTGTGCAAACTCAACTCTCTCGTTACGATACTATTTGTCTTTCGTTCGAATATACCTAGCTCACGGACAAGCAGGCCGGACCTATTGCATACGAATCTTATTAGCTTGTCTATTCAACATGGCTGGAGTCGGCATCGGTGCCCAAGTCGGGGCTTTGAATGCTGATGTCGGTGTCAACGCACAATTGCCTTCAATTGGAGGTTTGTTCAACTTCGTTGGACAAGGAATTAATGCTGGACTCAATCTTGGAGCTGGACTTGGAGGGGGCTTGGGAGTTGGTGTCAACGGTGGTGAGTTGCTTGCCTTCCAGCAGCACCAACGTGTACTAAATAGGCAAAAGATGCTGGAGGAGGCGCTGGGGGCCAGGGAGGAGCTGGCGTGGGTGTGGGCATCAATGGAGGTGCGGGTGGCAGTAATGGAGGCGGAATTGGTGCTGGTGGGTCTTTGCTACTATTGTTGATGAACGTGAACTGATTTGTATCGTAGGAGTCGGCATCAATGGCGGCGGTGAGGGAGGAAATGGAGGTGGGATTGGTGCTGGTTCGTCTACTCACCAATCAGTGAATGACTTAGACTGATTTTGATGATCACAGGAGTCGGCATCAATGGTGGTGCAGGCGGAGACGCCAATGGAGGAGCTGGAACTGGAGCCGGAGCGGGCGTAGGGGCCGGTCTAGGCGGCGGAGCTGGTATTGGCGGTCAAGGTCAAGGTCAAGGTCAAGCCGGCGGAGAAGCAGGTGTAGGTGCCAGCGGCAACGAGTCGAGCCCCGTAAATGGCGGAGCTGGTGCGGGCGTTGGCTTTGGCGGAGGCTATGGTAAGCTGAACAGTCTGGCAAACAATCTTTGAGAACTTACGCTGACACATCTACCAGGAGTCAGTCTTGTTCCAGTTCCTGTTGTGCCCATCTCTATATCCGCAGGCGGCGAGGGCGGAGCAGGAGCAGGTCTTTCGGCCTCGGTCGGAGCCTTGCCAAACGGCAGTCCGCAATGCACTGTTCAAGGCGGCCCAGCTAGAATGATCTACTTCCCTCCCGTGGGAGGTCAGGCTGCTGCTGGCGCTCAAGGCCAAGCACCGGGAGCACCAGCTCCTGTAGGAGGCTCGGCCATCACGACTCTTGGGCAAACATTCCAGCCAGGCTCAGCATACATCTCATGCCAAACACTTTGGGCAGGTTACACAGACGACAAAGGAAGTGTTGTGCAAACTGGACCGACCTTCACCAATGCCATCTTTCCAGTACCTTCAGATCAAGTCTCCACACAATGTCAGTCGACACTCACCGCGGCCGAATCAGACCACAATACACAAGCCTGGGGTGCACCACAGCAATGTGATTTCAACAACATCGGAGCAGCGCAGCCAACATGCCAACAAGTCGCTCCTCCGCCTAACATCATCAACCAAGTACCCGAGTTCGCTCCTTACCTCTTCTGGAGCATGGATTGGCGACAACCACAATACATCTCTCAAGAAGGCTCGCCCGCACCGCCCCAGGGTTCTGCTTGGGCTGGCCCAGAGCCAGGCTGCACGCCGAGTATCGTCCAGACTACAACGAACATCGTGCCAACCACGCCCGTCGCACCTACCGCAGCGCCATCGGTAGCTCCTACGGGAGTTCCTGCTAGTCAGCCACCTTCAGCAGAGACCTCGCCGGCTTATACTGGACCGCAGGCCGGTGGTTCGAACGGTACGAGTCCGACTACTACTGGACCAGCTCCGTATACCGGAAATGCTGCTCCTGCGTTTTCAAAGGCTGGGAAGAGCTCTTTTGCTATTGCGGCGTTGCTTTTGAGTGTTCTTGTGCTCTGAGAGCGGACCGATATGGCATGGCCTGGCGTCTTGTCTTCACGAAGTAATGTATGATAGGAACCCAGATTGTCCCAGATGGAGTTTTTAGGTGCATGCATGCTCATGTAATGAAATTGATGGCGAACATGATCGGTTTTTCGAAGGTGGCTTGGCAATAAGGGATTCTCTACTGACAAGTACTTGCAGGCCTGCAGCAGACTTGCCGATTGAATGCACGATGTCTGAGTGTCGCCCTCGGGCGAAATGCTTCAGTCATTCCGAGGCATCTGTCTTGAGAAGGAAGTTGGAGCTTCCATGCTGAATGCTCTTTCGAGAAGTTCAAGGCTCGCGCTTTCCGCGGAAATTTGTCAGCGACAGCAGGACGACGTTCTGGTTGCCCCGACTCGCCGTCTTCTTGATTATCGTATTACGCTATGTTGTACCTGACGAACTTTTGCCGTTCAGAGTGGTTGTTAGCTACCTCCTTTCAGGCGCTTCGCATTGGTCTGTGCTCTGGATATTGATACCTAAGGCAAGCTGAGTCTTAGCAAGCGAGGGCGGCTTGGCAGCCGAAGCTCGAAGAGGGTCTGATTGGAGATAGGTTGTTAGGGCAGACTGCTCGAGCGCCTCCCGTTGGTAAGTCGCGCGTGCTTGCTATGTGCTTCATGCCGAACAGCGCCCTCTCGAAGGCTCGGTCGCCTCATCCGAAAGATCACGGTAGTAGGAATACGAAAGTCGTGGGCGGGCAATGCGCTGTGCAAGTGATCCCGGACTCTTACCAAGAAATGTATCTCCCGAACTCCTGATGTCTGGGAATTGTTCCAACAGAATCCTGGAGGGCTCACTTGATTGCTGCGCTTGGTAAAACTGTGGTTTGATGCCGAACAAATTAAGAGACGGTGTTTGGTAAAGCCCGATGATATCGTTCTCGAATGCATGGATAATTTGCTCAACGCTGGTTCGTTGCAGAGTGATGTGTTCAACATGCAGCATATACAGGGTATGAATTTCTAGAAGGAGCAAGCATAGCCTGTCATGCAATCTGCTCGGTCTGCTTTTGTGCTGCCCTGTGTGTGAACCCTGGCTACCTCGCGAGCAGACCCTTGTGCTCATCATCTCAGCCTAGTCGGAGTGCATTCCATGAACACCTTAGGTATGCAAGAATGGCTCTGAGGTGACTGATTTATTTCTTGATGTGTTGGCTGATACAGTCAAATTTTGCTTTCTAGTGAAGCTTGGCAGGAGTCCAAATGATCGGCCTCTTGCCAACCATGTGTGCTATTATACAGCAGTCTTACAAATTGTAGACAGTATTGTTGCACCTAGCGCCTCGCTTGTAAGCCGTGTCATCCTTTTACCTGAATGACAGATCCTGGTATCAAATGCAGTGACAAGTCAAAACGCCTGAGAGTATGCAGAAAATCTATTGTCGCACACATCGTTTTCTCAATGCTGATGGTGCGTGAAAATGCTGTTGGGCCCGGGTCGCGGTGGAGGAAGCATTACGGAGCCCGAATGGTACCCGCTGTCACGAATATGCGACTGAGAGCTGGGAGACTGGTTACTTGGTATGCCCGAAGTATGAAGTCGTGGTAGCTCCGACAGCGGTGGAGGCTTGCCTTCAGATCTTCTCCTCGATGCTTCTGGTTCACTAGTGTAGCCCTTAGGTGAACGTCCTTCAGAGCCAGATATGGAGGATACGTCGTCAATCATTGCGCCGGGCGAGCTATGGTAAGAATGCGGTGAAGAACCGTACGGACGTGCTCTGTCTGTGTGCTCGTTCCTGGCAGAGGTGATATGATGCTCAGGATTCATAGAAGCTCCGAATCGCTCTCGTGAGGACTTCGCCATTGGCTGTGCAGATGGACTTTGATCCAACTCATGAATGCTCACTGGGGTGAACGAAAATGGCGGCAGGGGAGCAATAGCACTAGGGACAGGTCCAAGCGCTCTAATGAGCTCCTCTGGAGACGATGTTGTGGGTTGTATCGAGATGCCCAGCTCTTCTGGACCAGGCGAGCGAGCGCGAGCTACCACTGACAAATCAGCTGTAGTGACCTTGCCTCCAGCGTGATAGACATCCAGGGTGGCGGGCTTTTGGGCCTTGACAGCCGCGACAGGCGGCGAAGGAGGCACATTGGACACGGCGAATGGCTGCCTTGCAGGCGGGGAGCGGCCACTTACTACGCGGCCGCTCTCTGCATTCGGCTTCGATGTGGTATCGTCATACTTAATTGCGACCTCAATGGCTGACGACGTCTGACGGAGGAGGCTTTGAGAGTGTTCCTGAAACTCTCGAGTGCTACGCTGGGCTTGTAGCAAGGCGGTGCGAAGGGACAGCACTCGGGCATTAAGCTGCTGTATTTCCCGTTTCAGGCCAATGGTCTCGCTTGCACCGGACTGGTCGTAGAATTCCGCTGCCGTGTCCGTTATGGAGGCAGGTGCCACCTTATCCGAGGCGGAGATACGAGAATCCGCATGTGCGAGCTTGGTCCGATCGTCCATTTCCTTTAGTGCTGAAGAGTTCTGAGGATCGCTGCCTTGCGAAGCAAGACGATTTGCTAGTGTCTCCTTCTCCTGCAATAATCGCTGTCTCTCCGAATCCACCTTTGCATGGAGGCGGCCTGACATCTCAAGCATTCGTCCCCATTGATCCTTTTCTCTCTGTGCTTCCGCGCGTTCCGCGTCACGCTTCTTCTCGCATTCTTCGAGCTGGCTAGTCAGAGATTTGATCTGTTCCGCGAGGTCCTCGTTCTTGCTTGTAAGTTCGTTCACTTCTTGATCGGCCACACTAGTCTTCTTCTCGATAGTTTGGCTCTTCACCCTTTCCCGCTGTAACTTCTGCAAGAGCGAGGCATATTCGGATTGCAAAGTTTGTAAGGCCAGGGACTTCAGTGTGACTTGATGCTGAAGATCCGCAATGTGGGCGGAAGTTACCGAATTGGTCGAGGTAGTGTGTATCGACGCCGTCGCCTGGTATGAGGTTGCCGGTGATCCAACGGAAGGCGCTGTGAGCGGAGGCAATGACGGAGCCGCAGATGGCGGATAAGCAAGAGACGAAGGAGAAGGAAGTGCTCTGAGATTGCGCTGGGTGAATGTTGGAGACATGTGTCGCGGATGAGCCGAGCCAGGGACAGACTCGCTCGGAGGCGGAGAATATCCTGGTCGAGAGTGCCTGCTAGTAAAGTCGATCGACAGTCTGCGTTCATCACGGCCAGGAAATCCCATAGGCGGAAATTGCCAATGCTGCTCATTCGGGTTTCCAGAACGAGGTCTTTTGGGTCCTGACAGGTCATCTCGTTCCCAGTGTTCAGCAGGTCGTTTGAGAGGATTGCTGGGAGAGTGAGTAGATACTCTGTCTGCGGTCAGAACTGACGGCTGAGAGGAAGTCGTGATCTGCCCCCGACGATTCGCATCGTGGAGTTCTTGTTTCGCACTTCTCAGTCTTTCAAGCATCCATTGAGCAGCCTTCAAGGGACAGTCCTTGGGCACAGCAGACGGCTGATAGATCGTGTCAGCACGCTATCTATTGACAAGCTCTGAGTCAATCAACGGAACAATGTGACAATGATACTCACTGCGTTTAATGACGGATTGCATATGGCTCGGACACTCTGGTCGAGTTCAGCGACGGCGTCAGCCACATCTTTGACCAACGGCCTCAACTTGACGCAGAAGTAGCAAGATAGGCGAGACGACATCGAGGAGATCTCAGGACCATCGACGTCGTCATTGCGAGCCGCACTGTGCTCCTTCAGCGATGCAAATGAAGGAAGTGACGTTGCAGGTGTAGACGAAGTCACGCCGTAGGGCTGATCAGGCGGAAGCGTATTGCTTGCTGCAGAGCCTCTTGGCAAATCTGTCATTACGCCAACATAGTCAGCATTGTGAGGGAATAAGAGAGGCATGAGCTGACATGTGATCAACAATGCAGGAGAGTGGTCTCTTATACGTACCTTTTGCCTGAGGTATGTGAAGTGTCAGTGGGGCATCGGTGTTATGGCTGAAGCTCAGACGATGATCATGGAGGTGTAAGCTTCGCCAAGATCCGGTAGACGTCTCATGAGGTGAAGTAGATTTTAGCTGGTGAGCTCCGTAATAGTCGCCACTGGCAGCTGGTGTGTGGCGCTCGTAAGGACGGTGCTGGTATGAAGAAACTTCGGTGACAGCATGAGTGTAGGGCTCCGTCAGCCGCGATAGACTCTCATGCGCCCTGGCGGGTTGCTCAGTGCGTGACTTCCCGATCCAGGCATGAGGCGATGAATACTGGTCGAGGATGGAACTTTGAGTCGCTGGGTTGACTGCGGTGGGAGCGGATAGCTGCGGAGCAGGCAGCCGGGAAGACTGAGAGCTTGCCGGAAGACGCTCAGTCTCAAACAAGGCCGTGGCGTTCCTCCATCGTGGTGCTTCCCACGTTGAGTCTTGGTTCATCTCCAAACAGAGCAGCAAATCTGTTTTCGCGGTCCGCAATGCAGTGTCCCATGCGCCATCCGAGTTCGAATGCTGACTGCCAAGGAGACTCGCCTCGTAGGTGTCGAACAGGCATAGACGTAGTTTGTGAGGTTGTTAGAGCAGCAGTTCCTGGTATGGCGTTGTGTAGCTTATGCTGGAGTGGAAGACAATGGTCTGAGATGCATCAAGAAAAGAACAGGTAGAGAGAGTGTACTTCACACACAAGCGAATTGGCTTGGCATGGAAGCATCATAACTCGAAAGCTACTCTATATCATCCTCGCCGTGCTCATTGAACGGCACGGCCAGGGGCGTGCGAATTAATGAGAGCTCCAAGGGCGCCGCAATGCACTGGGGGACGCCAGACCCGGTACAGGTAGCGGTTCGAGCGCCAGGATGCATGTCAGATAGATCCGCAGCTGGTCTTCGACGGAGCGAGCAACGAGTGGCCACGCGCAGAGGCGTTGTAGCGTCAGACGAGATATACGGCGCCCACTTCACGAGGTGTTTAGTCATCGCCGCCAACGTGAAGTCTCAACAACACAGCAGGAACCGACAGAGTGGGTGCGCACGCTCACTGCGATCGACGCCGCGCTGCAGTGACTAGCGTACTGGACAGCATGTGTCGGTCCAAGCGGCCGTTGTGCAGCGTGGCCTATACACAAAAGGGCAGGTCGTAAGCACACCCATATGAGCCGTTGCGCTGGAACGAACCAGTATGTGCGCAGCGCTCGCGGGCTCTTTCCTGCGTCTGCTCGCACGAGTCTAGGAAGCTCTAAAAGAAGGCAGAACCAGGAACAGGACCAAGTATTGGCGCGCATGGCATGATGGCGACCAGTGACACTTCACCCATTCTTTGCGGTACCGAGGCTCCTATCATCACCCGCAGCCCGATGCGAAACGTTGCGAGCTGAGCCAAGTGAGTCTAGTAGAATATCTTTGTCATCTTCTTTTCTCCTCCATCAGTCATGCACTCAACGGGCCTTACCGTGCATCAGTTAGGGCCCCGGCAGAGCTCTCCGCTATAACAACACAGGCCTTTCCCCGTCGCCCTCGGAGCAAACCCTGCTTTTGTAATAGAATTTCGGCGTTGATACTATATCCAGCTGCTTCTGATTGCCTTGATCAGTATAGTCACTTCCTGCCACGACTGCAGCAGTCAAGCTTCAGCCATTTTATGAAATTGCATGAACTCGTATATGTCGTACAAGAATCACAGACGGCTGATGATGATGCTTCTCGGGACCACTTTACGGGCGGACGTTCATCGTTCGACGAAAGACACCTGGAAGCGACATGGTCAACGTCAAAGTCGAAGCATCAGTGACCTATAGCGGTTGCTACGTTTGCTACTACACTCATGAACAGGAACCCTTAACACGAGCCTTTGCTGTGTGCCATTCGGTAAGGTGTTATTGTTAGAAGTGGCTCAGTCATCAAGTCCTCCGCATCGCAGATGAAAGTCAGCAGCGGATCATGGTTCCATCTTGATGATCTCCACCCCGAATCCTGCCGAGCGGATACCGGAACTTGTTTCTATCCTGCCTCAAGCTAACAGCCATAGCTTTGGACCTCTGGTGATGCATTCTCGCATCGACCTTCGGATTGAACTTGATCAACGCAAGTGCCAAGAACTCGGACTTATCAATTCGGCATCCTTTCACGCTGTGTTGCGTATCGACAATGCTGATCGATAAGCGGCTCCACATTTGCTCAGAATTGGTCAACGATGCGGCAATGCATCTCCACGGATGATCTCTCTGCGTGCTGACTTTCCAGCTGCATCACAGATGGTCAGGCACGCGCTGCGCACAGAGAAAACAAAAAACGTTTTGCATGAGCAATAAGCTGCGAAGGTAGCAAGCAGCCAAAGTTACAAGGTCCTCTCAACACACTTCAAGTCTTTCGCAAACCACATGGGCGCTGAATCTTCCCTTGCTCGTACATCATCGCCAGAAAATGCTGGAGGCTCAATGCATGGACAATGCTGGACACGACGGAGCTGTGCACCTCAGAGAGACCGTCTGCCGAATGCCACGCCTGCAGCTTGGCATGTACGCGCTCCCAGGGCAAACTGACCGCCGCCGCCATGGTGTACAGCCTAATCGCTGGTCGTGAATCAGTGACTGCAGTCATCGCATTCACTCTCCCATGTCTTTCGGCATGTATTTGTTGGATATGGCTTGAAAGGTGTGGATGAGGCGGCGAGCATCTCATCACTTTACGAATAGAGACAACCAGCACCAGTACCAGGGACCATCCTGACACACCTCGCGAGGGTAGCCTGATCGGCAGTCAGCCGGTTACGCCACCGTGCGTGACCCGGGTTGTTTGACACCTTTGAGATACTGCCATCCGTACTGCTGCCGTCGCCTGAAACACTACCTTGGCTGTATGGGATATGCGTGCTATGACTGTTCTGGTCATATCTTTCGAACGGAGGACTGGAAGACTCGAAGCCAGGAGACATGACAGATCCTTTTCCGCAGGAGTCGGAGACAATTGCGCTTGTCGAAAATGGCACCGGGATGCAAGGCAGAACCAAATCCGGACTGGTCGAGCTGTCTGCCCACCATGCGCAGATACTGTGTGCCTCAACTGGCGGCTACAGACCTGCATTTTGAGGTTCACTGTACACGAGCTGCGCGCGTTATTACCAGTGTTACCTACTACGGACGAGATGAGATGGCTTAAAGGCTGGGTTTGTTCTCAAGCAGGACTATGGAGCTGCATCTTGACGAGCTTCCGCCTTAGGTTTGGCGATCTTGGTTCCTTTTGCTTTGGCATTGCGCTTTGAAGATGTTAGAAGGGCCGATTAGAAGCGACAGGATGTGCATGGTCAATGAGACGAGGTAAGCTTCAAGACTGCTGTCAAATCTCCCTTGATCCATGGTAACCAGGCAATTCGCGGCATGTTCCTGCTCATGTTAGACCTCAACAATGGAGTCGCCTATTCGGATCAAATCGTAGGCCTGAGTGCGGTGCCATGGGATCTTTCCATTTCCGATACAATACAGATCTAAACAAATCCGGCGACTTTTCCGGGACGAGCCTTTCTGGAGTCACCTCAAAGTAATAATCTCGAACTCGGCTTCATACTGTCATACATTTCAGGCTTCGGCTGAAGATCTTCTACAAGGCTCCCACGCAGGGCCGTGGCATTCCTGGGTGTTGAGCCATGCAACTCATCCTACGACCACTGCGCGGCCACATGTCTGGCCGAAGTCAATTTCTGCAAATCATGGACCAATCATGGAGTGCGAAAACGACAGTCGGCATTTCACAAGCAAATCGTTGGCCTTGCTGACCGCCTGTGCTCGCGGTTGAGCTACCCAGATCGCAGCGGAGCTTACTTTGGCAAGATGTTGATGCCTCCAACGAATCACATTCATACTGACCCCTGCATATACAATTGAGACGCACGACATGCGCCTCAGCACTGACAACAGCGTCCTATACTCACACGCGGCTCGAGGCTCATGTCGCAGCGAGTGCGAGCTTCCTGGATCCTCATGGCTGCATGTCAGAAATCACAAAGAACATCATTGTCAATCAGTGCAAAGCCTGACCAAGGCCAAGTATCCTTGGACGCCAACAAATCGACCAAATTGGATATTAGACAGGCCTGCTCGGGACATGAGGTGTTCGATCGTGCGTCTGCACTTGTTGTAGCTGAGATGTTCTTGATGTCCTGGGCTTTATTATTTGCTGCAGCTCTGGCATCAGTCACACACTTAACTGTGCCTGTCATTGTCAGCAAACAACAATTTGAGCACTGAAAATGGGCAAATCTCCGAAGGATAGATCTGCCGAGGGGACAGCCTTGCTCAAAGCCATGTCTGCGGAAGTTCGGGCTCCGACCACGGCGATTCGGCGCCGATACCTTTGAAGTGAATGTGCGCATCACCGTTACTAATGTGACTGTCAAAAGACACAATGAAATGGTGTTGATTGGTATGGCTCATGAAAGTCTTCACAACTTGCGTGAGGAAGCAGAGGAGTTGCCATTGATAAACATATCACAACCGAGAGGGTTCTACGTATCAAATTGCAACACCATAATCTCACAGGCTGAGGAACGAGGCGTTGACCATCATTGCGAAGCTACTTCCGCCTATGTTCTGGTTGGTTGTTATGAGCGCGCAGTTGATTCGGGCAAAGGTCAGTCATGATGCGCCCGTTCTCTCGCAGAGCAATCTGTCCCTTTCACACGCATGAGTTTTCCTCTTGCAGTCTCTGGCCCCTATCATGCACGCCAATAATACCCAGGTGACACGAGGTTGGTCGAACTCCGTTTAAGTGCAGAAATGATTCATCAACGTCCGGGAAAATCGGTGAACCAGGCGCCTGCATGCGAACTGGTCAAAGTTAAGAAATCGCCAAGAAGCCAAGAGCCATGCTTCGAGAACCCATACGATGAGCTTCACGGTTCTTCAGTGCTAAAGTTGCCATTCTTGCACCTACGACAGCAATCATAGCCGGCGAGAGTAACCGAAAATATGTCGCTTGTCGCAACCTGGTGAGAACAAAGAACTAATAGTAGGGCTGCCAATCCAAAGGGGTTGTTCTGGAACAACACTGTGCGAAGTTCACAGGCGAAAGGCAGTAAAGTATGTAACATGAAGCATTCCGCTTCCCGCGTGAGGACAAGGGCCACCTGGTCGCACATCACACAGCTTTCCGCCGCGCTACTGCTGACCGAGCATGTGGTATCAATACAATACTTCTGTTAAGGAGCTTACCACAGACAACAAGGCGACACCCCATCTTCCGAGATCTGCTCCCGATATAGAAACTTTCACCAGCATCCGATTTGCATGTCCGTCATCAGACCTTGCACCTTCCGGATACAGATCTAAACGACATCAAGTCTTCTGCGAGTCAGTTTTGCAACCTCCAAGGGAGGCAATACCGCCGTGTTGACACTCAGAAGTGGGAACAGTGATGAAAAGCAACGCCGTTAAGGAGTAAGTCTACGAAACGGCCGTAGCAGGGAATCAATACAGGCCCGACTACTCGAGAAAACACTGCCACCACAGCGCAACCTTTCTGACCGCGCAAGCTTCTGAACAGATTTTCCAAAAGCCTAGTGCAGGACTTTCTCGTCACGCGTTTCATTTCTGGGGAAGATACGCACCAGCGCGGACGCGGACTGCTGACATCGTCCGAAGAGACCAAGTCTCGCGGTGTTCGTGGGACCCAGCCTACTCATATCTACCTCGAGAGGCCCTAAGATCTACCCCACACGCGGCCGCAGCGCCATCATCACCATTCACTTGGGTGGGTCGCCTGCCTGCATTCTCGACCTTGATGAGTGCATGAGGCCTGCAAGGCGCACCCAGATCCAGACCAACGTGATACATTCTTGCAGTTCGTACCTGTCACGACGTTATGATGAACGGCGACTCGGACTACGCGGTGCGTACGATCACACAGTACGGCCAACGAAGCCATGAAGTTGTCCAATTAATTCCATCGACCACTCGATTCGCACCGGATATCGCATCACTTTTGATGGACATCAATTCTATCGGGTCAGTATGCCGCATTCTCCCACAGGGTAACGTCCTACCAGTCATCCGGCTCAGGAACGGGTCAAACGGTCGAGCTCTTGCAACTTGTGAGGAAATGCCCACACGACCTGATCATGCATATCAATAGCAGACCTTCTACAAGGTGCATAGATACTACGATCTTTCCGACCTTCATTCAATATGTTGCTACATGTAGACAGTCTTGCAAGGATATTCGGTGCGAGAGCGCTCACACACAAAGAGTGTGCACACGCGACCTCCGCTGTCTCGCCCAGTGCGATACCCTAAAGGCACAAGTTCACGACCCGGACAGAATCGACAAAATCCTTCTAGAATCCCGCATCACAAGTTTATTCATGCTTGCTGTTCTAATTTAACATGCCTGGTGTACCAACAGCCGGGGTCTTCTTATGGCCCGAGGCTGATCCATGTTGAAGGACTGGCGGAACGACGAACGACGAGACTATTCACAGATCGTAGAAGATGTCGACGCATAAAGAGATCGTGCTCCGGATGGAAGCCCGAGTATTTGTGTTCAGGAACGAAGTTGGTCAAGTCGCATGAGCGGAATTCTATCGCTTTCCTCCTCTCTTCCGCTCGCTGAGAGAACAATCTCCGCATTCTGCGGACCTTCGATGGAAGGTGTAAGTATATCAACCTAAACAAGGGTATAGATCGCGCCGCTACGGCGGCATAGTTTGCTACGGCGCCTGTCCACTTCTAGGGTCGTTTATAGGGTATATATAGCTCGATAAGACGTCCAATTTAAAGCCTTATTATCGTATAGTATAGGCCTATAAATAAGGAGTTATTTACTAAGTATAACGAGAATATACTATATCTTATCTAGAGCCTATTTCTAGCTAATATTATCGACCTATTCTACCTCTTCCTATATGTTATATATTAGACCTTACTATCGCTAATTCTACGCTCTTTACTATACTTTATAAGCCTATATATACTAAATATCTACTAGCTAAAGATATTAAGTTATTATTTACTAAATTAGAGGTTAAGTAGCTAGTATATATATATATTACTTATAAGGTCGATATTATACTAAATATTATAGTTTAAGAGCCTATTTCTACTAGAAATATAAAATTAAAGGCGTCTATTCTATTATTCTTCTAGTAGTAAGGATATATAAATAGAAGACTTCGAATATAATAAATATTACTATTTCGTATTAAATATATAGTATTATAAGAACCGACCGAAGAAGCTATCTATTAACTTAGAAGAGCGCTTTTATTATCGATTTAGCTATAAATATTATATCTATAAATACTATATAGATTATAACTATATAGATCGTTAAAATTATATAGGAGCGGCTTTAGAGAATATTATTATTACTTAGTAATATAGATAGGCGCGGCGGAAGCGTATAGCGTATATACTACTAATATATAACTATTATACGAAATTAGTAATTATTAAGATCTATAAGAAGTAACTAAACGTTAAATTAGACGAGTTTCTTAATAGTTACGTATCGGCTAATCTACTTATAAATATAACGATTATAAGGCTAGTTTATATACTATTAGAGCCGCTAGTTAAGTACTATTTATATAGTCTCGAGTTTATTAATAGTTTATAGACGAACGATAGTATAAAGGCTATATAGAAGGATCTAATTAATTCTTAAGCTAGTAAGTAAGTTCTTAGTACTTTATATACTTAGTAATACTAACTAATTTCTAGTAACTATCGCTTAGCTAGTTAATAAAATAAGAAGGCCTAAATAGCGTTAAATTTAGTATAATACTAGAGCCGTTATTATTATTCGAGACTATATTAGTAGTATTAATTAAGAAGCTATTAAACGACTAAGTAATAAGCGAAGAGAAGGTATAGATTTAGTACTTAAGAAGTAACTATAGTAGGTATACGAGTACTTATCGGCTAAGTTTAGTAGTAACTATAGCTTTATAGAGATAATTAAGTCTTATAGAAGAGATAGAAAGCTATATAGAGGCCTCGTTTAGATAGTAGACTAGTAACTTCGAGCCCTTCGTAACTATAGGTCCTTATTCTTACTAGACTCTATATACCTTACTAATAAGCTAAAATAGCCTCTCTCGATAATATATATCTATAATAATTACTTAGAGTAGCTTCTAGTAGCTTACTTTCTTATAGATTACGAATAGATATACCTAATTAAAATAGCTATCTCTAGGCTTTAAGAAATAGCTAAATTCGACTAGTATTATAAGATTAATAAATACGATAGTTATAGGAAGTACTATTACTTTAATAATAGCTATTCTTCTAAAGCTAAAGATTAAGACGATTTAAACTAGACTAAGTAGCCGGAATAGATATCTCTATAGTTAATTACTAATAACTTAGCGAGTAAGTAACTAGGAGTTATTTAAGCCCTATCTAACTATAGTATCGTTTAATATCTCTACTAACGGTATCTCGTTAAGATTCTCGAGAAGTACTTTAAGCGCTATCTAGTTACCTTTAAGGTAATAAATAAAGTACTATTTATTACTAGAGACTAAGAAGAATACTAGTACTTTATTACTATTATAGAGGCCGACCTAAAGAGCTATAATACTAACTATTTAAACGATAAATTAGCCTATTTATAGACTAACTAGAAGGCTTCTAAGAGCGATTAATAGGCGACTTAGATATAGCTTAGAGATCCGCTTTTAATAGCGGTTTATATAACTAATCTACTAGAGGGCTATTATATATACTTAAAGCGCCGAGAAAAGCGTTAGATACGTAAATAGAGCTTATAAGATACGTATTCGTCCCTTTCTTATAATACTAGTAGAATTCTATATAAAAGCTATTCTCTCTATATTTCTTAGAATAGCTAAAATTCTTAGTTATAGCTACGCTTAGTAATCTTCTTACTCTTCTACGACTTCTTATCTTCTTTATATAATAATAAATAACTATTATAGATATAGTAATATACCTAGTTTAGCTTAATAACTATATCCGCGAGCGCGTCTATTAAAATAGTATTATTAATAAGAATAGGTAGTTTCTAATATAGCGAGAAGAATAGACTCTAGCTTTCTAATAATTACTTTTCTTAGTATAGAAGAAGATAGCGGATAAGCTTATATAGTACTATAATAATATTAATAACTATAAGCCTATCTAGTAGATAGCTCTACTAGCTCTATATAATAATCTATATACTAAGTACTTCTACTACTTCTAGTATAGCTATTATCTACTCTATAAGTATATCTAGTATCGAGCTAAGGAGGGCCGATAGGTATAAATAGATTATAAAGTATAATAGAAGCTATAAGAAGTAGTAGGGGCTAAAGTAGGAATAGTAAATATATTATTATTATTATTTTCTATAGATTAGAGCTAAACCTAAAAGGTATTAGCTTAGACTAGTTATATAACTATTATTATATAATCTAGTCTGCCTTAGTATCCCTTACTAGGTTACTAACTAGACTATATATTCTAATATCTAGCGCTTTTATAAGTAAGAGAATAGTCGCCTTACTCTATACTATTATAGGCTCTATATTAGTCGCTTTTAAGGACTAAATAGTAATCTCGTCTACTCTAAATAGTATAATACTAAGCTTATTATTAAAGATAATTAGTTAGTATAGGTTATTAATATTAATAAGGCTCTAGGAGTATCTTAAAAGCGCTAGGTAAAGGACTACTTCTATTCTATATAAGAGGTAGTTATATAGGCCTTCTTCCGCTTCTACGATATATAGTATTCTAGCCTTACCGATACTTAGTAATATAAGGCCCTTCTATAGTAGGTTACTAACTATATAATAACTAACTAGAAGTCGATAAACGCTTATATATAATAATAGCTTAACGATAGCGCTTAGATAGCTTAGTTAATACCTCGTTATAAAGCTAAGTAGCTATCGGTTAATAATAAGCTATTATAATAATCTATCTTCTATACGGCTCTATTACTAACTCTACTATTATTAGCTATCTTAATAACTAATCTAGAGCTATTAACGATCCTACTATATAGGCCTTATATTATTATTAATAGCTATACCTTAATACTCTATAGTCTACCTAATAGTAACGGCCTTATTACTATTAATAATAACGAAGATATACTATATAAGAATAATAGTAAGGACCTATTTAAAGGTCTATCTAACTTAGTACTACTTCTTTACTTAACTCTAAGGCTAACTAAGTTAAGTCGATTACTACTATCTTTATTAAACGATACTAGTAAAAGTATCTAATACGATAATAACGAGGTATTAAAGTATTTAGCTTAACTCTTATTACTATTACTATTATATACTAGATCCTTATCGTCTCTACTATTATATACTAGACCCTTATCGCCTCTACTATTATATACTAATAAGGATACTTTACTTAATCTACTATAGCTATTAGGTAGCTCTTATAAGCCTTAATATTATTAGAAGTCTTTACTTAATAATATATCTTCGAAATACGCCTATAGAAAATTATATAGAGATATACTATATTTACTACCTAGTATAGATTAATCCTCTCGTAAGCTATCTCCTATACTAAGAATACTACTAAAACGACGTATTTAAGAGGACGTTATCGCTTCTAAGTAAGTATAGTAGTATATCTAAGTATAGGCGTAGACTTAGTTATTTTTAAGCGAATACGGCTATTTAGAATATTAGAAATCCGAGGTAATTAAGATTTATAGAGGTAGTTCGTAGTACCCCGATTTGTATACTAATTTACGTGGTTCCAGGGTACTTTGCAGGGTTGTACGGAACCTTCGAAGTGCCCTGGAGCTACCTGAAATTTACTTCTTAGGTTGGTCTACTTGAACCGTTCGATGGACCCAGAAGGTAATGATGTTGAGCACGAGACCAATCATGCGAAGTAGATTCAATGCACAACGGAAATTGACTCGGGACAGAACGCAAAGCATATCGGGCACGATCGTTAGCAAGCCAATGGCATTGACAGCGATCCGTGATCTCGCAGTCCTAAGGGCACTGACGAGATCCGCCACAATCGCTAGATCTGCCGGCATTATTTTATGCAAGATGGGACGATGAAAGAGCAGATGACCATCCCGGCAGGCTGCTTGATGTAGGTTCAGAACTGGCTAGAAGGACAACATCGAACTGGGGATAAGCTATTTCAAAAACTCCGGATCGTGTAGTCGTAAGACAGCGATGTAAACAATCTTTCATTAAAAGATGAGTGATCTCGAGGAACGATTGCACCAATGTCTGTGGACAACAGCAAGGAATCAAATATGTCAGGGATCGGTGCATTGCTTCACTGCTAAAGCACGGACACAAAATCTTTCCCGAGGCTCTGAACTCATATTCTGACACCATCGACAACAACAGCCATACAACAACGGACAGCAACCTCTCCTCTCAGCCATGGATTGAAGCTTCGAGAAGAAATACGAGTCGAGATTGCCATGAGCTTGAGGCAGGAGTTCCCTTGTATGAATGCGACTATAACAATACTAACTTCAAGCATATCATGATTTCTCATCAACAATCCGGCAAGTCTTCATTACATGACGACGGCGCGGAGCATTTCTAGAGGAGTAATGTGCGCTTGTTATCAAATCCAACATGATCTCCAATCTCTGGTCTGGCACACAACGAACTGTGGCGTCGGCGTCGATTCAGACGTAACGAGACCGATCAAGGATAGACCGTCAATGCCGGACTCCACTACGGGTGACAGGTAGACCACTCGTTAGTACCATCCATCCGTTATCAAAGTATCAGATCTTACAAGGCTGGCTTCCAGCGAGAAGACATGAGATATGCGATTTTGCCTCATAAGGATAGGCAAATCTTAGCTCCACGCCTCGTGCTTCCCACCATCCACTGAAGTGAGAGAAGACACCATGCGCTCAAGTATCCAACCATAGCATTCAGAAACCAGAGATCTCTAGCCGTTGAATAGCGTGCAGACCATCCGAATCCGAGCACATCTGGACCCATTAGACTTTACGTGTGAAGTAGAGCAGAACACGCTACTTTCGAACGAGAAACAGAAAGTTCCATAACAAACGATTTCTCTGAAGGATTTTCATGACTTCATAACCTCATCTACCATCTCACTTCCTCTCCCCCTTAACTCCCTTAGCAACCAACTTCCCCCACATACCTCTGACCGCCTCATCCCACCCATCATCGATCAAACCCTTCAAATACTTCGTCATGTTCCTCTCATCATACAATTCTCCATAAACAACCTCAACCTGTGGCTCAACTTCCACCTCCATTACTCCCTCCTCCAGATTCACTTTCGCCTCAATTTCAAACCTCGCTCGAACTTTCGTCCTCACCTTGGGAAGAAGAACATCAGCGATAACCTCCATTTTCTCATCGCTCGTTATGCGAGATGTAGTGAGAGTTTCGAGGCTGAGTCTACGTTCGGATTCTGCGATTTCTGCGGTTTTATCCCAGCTTTCTGAAACAAGACTCAAAAGGGATGAGATTTTTGTTTGGTGTTGAGGGAGGGCTTGGAGGGAAGCTTGTAGGAGTTGGAGGAAGAACCGAAGGGTTGTGGTTAAAGGTTGCTGCTTTTTGTCGCTCCCGATGTAGGTGAGACTGATGGGTGCGTTGGGGTATTGGCCGAGATTGTTGGGGGTTGTGTTGTTGAAGGCTCGGGGGTGGAAGAAGAGTTGGATTTGGGAGTGGTAGGTCATTGCTATGGTTGAGGCGGAGGAGGAGGCGGAGGTGATTGTCCAGCCTGATTCGGATTCGATGCGAGCGACGGATTCTGGAATAGAACGTTAGTATGATGTATTTGTGCTGCGACTTTCAAAGACTGACCTTTCAGCTTCGAGACCTCTTCGATAGAAACGCCCCGACATGCCTCTCGAACGCGATTGGACTCTTGTATTGCGGCCGTCAGCTCCAGCTTGCTATCCTGGAGGTGCTCGGCGAGATTGTCCTGCTCCTCCACTTTCCTACGAAGGTCGTCAAGCAGCTTGCGCTTTTCCGCCAGAGTGTTGTTGACATCGACAAGATTTTCTCGTGCTTCATGAAGCTGCTCCTTGTCTCCTTCTGGTATCGCGTTGACAGTCTTCTCGAGAAGGTCTGCTTCCTGCTGCAACTCCTCATGCTGCTTGACAAGTGGAGGCAAGGCTTCGTCCAGCACCTCTTCAGATTGAGTCAAGATCTCAACGTCTTGAATGAGGCCCTCGCCGATCTTCGAAAGCCCGCCCATGAGCTCTTCCAATAGCTGACTTCGCCAAGCGTACCACATCTCCTTGCTCCTCAATCGAGCATTAGTCTTCATGTCTCGCATTGCCGCATCGAGGACCATTTTCATGTCTGGCGAAGCGTTCATGTAGACTTGGAGAAGTGGAGGCTGGTTCTTTCGTGTCTCCTGCTCCAGCTCGCCAATCACACGTTTGCCTTCTTTGGTGAAGCGTTTGAGTTCGTGGCAGGCATGCTGATACAGCTCGAGCTCGGGAATGGTGCATGCCGCAGCCACTACACCACTCTCAAGGTCAACCTGCTCGGCCTGAACATCCTGTGAGCCCTTAGCTTGAGATGGCGGCACTGCCGTAGTCAGCCGTCGCTTGGTGGTGGTGAGATCCATGAAACGGATGTTGGCTTTGCTGAGGAAGTCTTGTAGGCCAACTGGCTCGATGTTCTCATTTCGTGACTTGAGAGATTGCAGGTCCTCGTTGAGTCGCCTGACAGGTGAAGGTAGCACAGTAGCTGCACTTCTCGGAGTCGGTCGTCCTCGGGGAGTTATGGCCTTCAGTGGTGATGCTTGCTTTGCTGGCGTCTGCTTTTTTGGCGTGAAAGTCTTCAACGCCTCTTTCCTCGGCGTTGCCATCATGCCAATGGTATCATTGAGGTTCTTCGATTCATTCGAGCTTCTCGGCCTTTCTGGTGTGGTGGTTGCATGTCTCAATGGCGATGATCGCTGCTGCTCGTCGGCCATAGGGGACTGTTGTGGGACCTGAAGCTGCTGATCGAATTGTCGCTGCTCACTGCTGAGATCTCTCCGGCTTTGCCTTCGCTTTGGACTTGAGGTTGGCGTACGGACAGGCGAATTGTGCTCGTTGGTCTGGGGCAGTACTGGATACGATGGCTCGTCGTTCGAAGTCGTCTGCTTTTCAGCCGAGACAGGCCTTTTCTGTGTAGGCGTTGACTCTTTCGAGGATTGCCGTCTGGCTGGTGAGGCTGACAGTCGCATTGGTGAAAGTGATTTCCGAGCTTTGTTGATCGGACTCTGCTTCTCTGCTGTCTTCTGAGCCTCCTTCTGTAGCAAGGGCATAAGAAGCTGCCTAGCTCCCAAATCTGGCGTGTTCTTGAACCGGTCTTGGTCTTTCGGTGTAACATTAGCTGCTCCTTGAGAAGGTGACTGTGCTTGTGGAGTTGCCACTTGAGAGCCACTAGTAGACGCAACACCGTCACGAATGCCGCCAAGGACATGTGTCAGCTCCATGGACAGCTCTTCGTTCTCGTTGAAGCTTTCATCTTGCCCGTTTTGACGTGCTGATCTGATGCCACCAACTGCCATGGTCATGTCCATAGTAGCGTCACTTGTGTCAGACACCATACCAGAAGACCTGCGTGATCTCAGACTGCGTCTACGATCTGGCTTCGCAAGCGAGCCGTTATTTTGAATGCCGCCATAAGCCATGGTAAGGTCCATCGTCTCGTCGCCCACTGAAGACCGAGCGACCGAGGATCGTCTACGTTTGCTTTGCGCTTTGGTTGCCGCTGCTGGCGAGCCAGAATCTGTAGTAGATCTTCGTCTCTTCTGACCTGTGATCTTGCCGACTGCTTGCGTCAAGTCCATTGTGCCGTCGCCATCGCTGGCTGCCGGAGAACTCTGTGCTTGGGCTGCACGAGGTGCTTTCATGATCCCACCGACTGCGCGAGTCACATCCATGCTCATATCTTCTTCCTCATTGTTCTCGTCATCCTCCTGCGCAACCACTTCGGCCTTGAAAGCGGGCGAGAATGGATTCACATTCTCCTGATCGAGACCAGCAGATCCAATGCGCTCAAGCTGGTTCTGCTGCATCCAAGGCTGGATCGCATTGGTGACCTCGTTCTCGGCGATCTCCATTGACACATCGTCTCCGAATTCATCGTACTCAATGCCTCTGGTGCCTGCCACTTCTGCTGCTGCTTGCAATCGAGCAGTCAAGCTCGAACTCGTGCTATCCTCGCTCGCAGCCTCAGATCGCATAGTCGCGTCGCCCACATCCAAACTCATAGCAGTGCTCTCGCCATCATCTGATTCGCCATCTGCGTCCCCTTCCTCTTCCTCCTCGCCTGCCTCCTCATCACTGCCTGAGTCGTCGCTTCCGCCGAAGTCGTTCGTGGTAAAGGCATCGTCGGGATTGTTGAAGTTCATAGGCGGGATACCAGAGCTTCTTCTTGACTGCTTCTGCTGCTTGCCATCATGCTGCGACTCTGGAGGCGAGAGCAGCTGCCTGTCTTCTGCTTCCTGGGCGGCATCTACCTCTGAACTGGCGGCAGGAGAGCTGGAGTCGCGATTGAAGCCTGAGGCGCGTCGCGTACTGTCGTTCGAGTCGGTCGATGTTGTCTGATCTTGTGCTGTATCGATGACAATGTCCCATGTGTGCAGCGTTGCTTCCGGCGCAAAAGACACGCGACGGTTGACCATCGTCTTACGACGCGCCGCTCGTTCGGCGTCTTCATTTTTGGAGAGAATACTCTTGGTCGCAGGTACAAATGCTGACTTTCGCCTGTCCTTTGCACTGATCTTGGGTTCTGGTGCTGATTCCTCGAGAGATCCTGGACCAATACTCTTGCTTCTACCCTTCTTCGCTTTCTTTGGTGACGGCGACAGTCCTTTGCTGCGTGAGAGAGGATCGCTGGACGTCGCCGGCATGACATTCTCCTTATCAAAGTCGTCCATTTTGGCTGACACTCATGCGACAATGCGCCGTTGTTTAATTCAGTATCAATGTCGTCGTTGATAATGTGGGCGTGTCGTGATGTTTTCGAATCAAAACAAACGGCAACATCCGAACCACAAGCAGAAGTCGGGGCTCGGACGCCAAGACCCCGCCCACGTCGATCTCGACAAGCTCGAATTGAACATTTCTCTGCCGCTGGGCTTGAGCATCCCGCACCGCACTCACTGTCGCATCTCCTCAACACCCAACGACAACACACACAGACAGCAACAATGGCAGACAGAGGCGGCGCCGCACCAGCTGGTGGTGCCCGTGGAGGTTTCGGTGGTGACCGCGGTCGTGGTGGTGACAGAGGCCGTGGACGTGGACGTGGACGCGGTCGCCGTGGTGCAAAGAGCGAGGAGAAGGAGTGGCAGCCAGTCACCAAGCTCGGTCGTCTTGTGAAGGCCGGCAAGATCAAGAGCATGGAGGAGATCTACCTGCACTCGCTCCCTATCAAGGAGTACCAGATCGTCGACTTCTTCCTGCCAAAGCTCAAGGACGAGGTCATGAAGGTATGGCGGGAACTATACTCTCCAGTATTTTTGACAGCGTACTCACAATAATTGCTACAGATCAAGCCAGTCCAGAAGCAGACCCGTGCCGGTCAGCGTACCCGATTCAAGGCCATCGTCGTAATCGGTGATAGCGAGGGACACATTGGTCTCGGTATCAAGACCTCCAAGGAAGTCGCAACTGCCATCCGCGCTGCCATCATCATCGCCAAGCTCTCCGTTGTGCCAATTCGTCGTGGTTACTGGGGTTCCAACCTTGGTGACCCTCACTCCATCCCAGTCAAGGAGTCTGGCAAGTGCGGTTCCGTCACCGTTCGTGTAAGTTGCAGCGTCCTACCATTTCTCTGTAATATTTCATACTAACAGCTCTCCAGCTCATCCCAGCCCCTCGTGGTACTGGTCTTGTCGCCTCCCCAGCCGTCAAGCGTCTGTTGCAGCTCGCTGGTGTCAACGACATCTACACTGCCTCCTCCGGTAGCACCAAGACCCTTGAGAACACCCTCAAGGCCACCTTCACTGCTATCACCAACACCTACGGCTTCCTCACTCCTAACCTCTGGAAGGAGACCAAGCTCACCCGCTCCCCACTCGAGGAGTACTCTGACGTCCTCCGTGACGGCAAGCGCTACTAGATTTCTCACCTTTCTGACAGCGGCATTGTTGGGATGATGGGAAAGGGATACGAAAGCATGAAAGATTCACAAAACCAGTAGCTAGTCATAGATGCTTCTGTTCAGCGCGATTCGATCTGAATCAGGCGATCGGCTTGCTTCATGCTCCACAAGAGATGGGTTGCAGAAATGATAGCATGCCTTGAGCCAAGACGAATTGCGAGCAAGGTGTCATAGCGACCAGTTTTCATTTTCTTAATTCTCTCCAATGACTTTCATTTGCTGACGTTCTAGCCAATGTAGCTTCAGATGCGAGTTCCAGCTCAGGGCAGCGATGCATCTTCTTGCCACTTGGCGAGATTGGTGGTTGGTTGCCTTCTCTATACCCAGAGGCGCAATACGCGCCTTCCATCAGCCACTTTCCAGCCAAGTCGACACAGCTCACGCCATGCCCAGGAATTCTTCGTCGCACAACATCGCAAAGCCACATGCGTGAGTGGTGTGACTAATGGTATCTTACGCTACACAAGCGTGGTAATCCAGGCCATAGTCATCGTATGGTATACATGACTGCCTCCCCATTGCGTGGAGACGTGGACTTCGAAGCAGTTGCGACATGCAAAGAACTTTCAGTATCGGAGCTTACCACATGTCTAGCTTCAAGAGAAGTTAAAAGTCTACCGGCACTGCCATCCAAAGTCCTACCGCAAGTATGGGAGCAAGCGATTTACACGACCTCTATGACAAGCGCGCCCGTCTCGAAGATGCCAAAGAAATCCGCCTTATAGCATTACACACAAGCGCAGGCGACGAAGTGCGCATTGATCTGGAGACTACATCGCTATATTATCCGACTAGCTATCGTGCTGTGTCGTATGCATGGGGCAAGCAATACGATGATGGATCTCACCTCACCCACGTCCTCAAATGCGCAGACATTGACATTCCGGTGACCGCACATCTCTACGCTGGCCTCAAGCGAATCCGAGAGATGGATGCAGCGAAGCTAGAGGTGCAAGATCTTCCTCTTCCTCCTAGAATTCTGCTGTGGATCGATGCAATCTGTATCAATCAGGCAGATCTTGAGGAAAGAAGCCGACAAGTTCAGATCATGGACCAAATTTACTCGAAGGCAGAATCAACGATAGTCTGGCTCGGTGAGCTTTTCGAATGGGAGTATCAAGAGAAACTTGCTGGCTTCGAATTGTTCTGCGAGGAAGAGTCCAAATGGCAGGAATTGGAGCCGAGGCCGCCCTCCTATGAGACGAATATGCTATACCAGATATCAAACAGACAATGGTTCCGCCGTCGATGGACACTGCAGGAATACATCCTCTCTAAGCATGTCATTTTCTTGATGGGGTCTAACTGGGTCTCAGCTCCTCGACTGGCTAAGGCTGCAGAGTCAATACGACACTGGTCCTTGCCTCAATTCATTCATCAACGGAACAAAGGTCGCGGACAGACAATGATGGAGAACATGATTTCCCTCACGCGGCACAGATGTACCGAGCCAAGTGACTATGTTTATGCGTTGCTCGGTATTAGTACTGATGGCCACAAGTTCAAAGTCGACTATACCAGCCACTATACTCATCTCTTCACTGAAGTGACCGGTAGCTATCTGTGCTCACCCTCAAGTCCGACCCACACGCCGAACGACGTTCAGCAGCAGACATGTAAGCCAGCTGATACGTTGTCCAGACTAGCCATGATTCTCGAGCTCGTGGTGCTCTCACGCAAAGAGCAGGAAACCCAGTGTGATACCCTGCCGAGCTGGGTACCTGACTGGAGCAGTCTCAAGGAGACACCAGAAGTGAGAGACCTGCTGAAATTCCAGAATACTCTCATCAAAACTCAATCTCAGATTATGCAGGCATACGACGTCGACATCGGCACTACCTATGTCAAGTGGCAGGGCTTGCAGTTGGTGGTCGAAGGAATCAAGGTTACACCACAGGACATAAAGAAACTTCAGGAAATTGAGAAGAATGGGGGCTGCGAGATATCGACAGAGGGCGGTGTCCAGAAGGCACCACTTCCTTTTGTAAAGATGACATTGCTGATGAATTGGGACTTGAAGTCAATTGACACGCAGGCGATGCAACAAAACAGAACAACATATTTATTGATTGCCGGCGTTGATATCGCGTGGGTCGCTCGTCGAAAAGTAGAGGCTTTGCAAGAACACGATGGGCAAAACCCCACGACCGAAACAGAGGACTCAGAGTCATCATTGGCTGCCTTTACTCTAGAGAGCCCTCAAAAACGTCTTTGGCATTGGTATCTTGTCTACGAAACACTGGAAGGTAAAATATATGATCATGCCAAATAATTTATGAAAGGTATGCTGACCTGTTCAATGCAGACGAATTCGGGTATCGTCCAGAGGCAATCGGAGGACTCATTCGACGTGAATGTACCAGAATTTGTCTGGTTTGATGTTTTCGTTACGCCGCATGTGCTTCTGGAAAACAGGCACGATGATGAACGTCCTTGAAAGCAACTCTGTCGGTTGAGCATTAGAGACCTTCTGGGCGCAGAGCTCAGACGCCAATGGTCGTTGCACGTTCGCTTTGGGTAAGGCCAACGACTCGCTTGTGCGCTGTAATATGCGTGCCACCGCACTTGCCCAATCGAGCATGTGGTCCTTCACGACCTGCGTGTGGGTCCACCAACGGCCCTCTACTCATATAGCATCTTCGAACGCCTCCCTGTAGACACAGAATCCTTCTTTCTACATACTTCTAATCATATCCTCAACTCTCTCCACCAACTCCCCAACCCTCCGATCCATCAGACACGGCAACCACAAAACGACTTTCGTTGCCTCAATCACTCCTTTAGTCTCACTCTCCGGCATACTCCTCCTCACCTCCGCGATCGCCGAAACGAAAAAGTCCCGATCGTACTGCTCCACAGCTTCGAAAGCAGCAATACACAAGATCCATAGCCGCAGTCCAGAAAATTCCCCATGATATCTCCTCTCTCAGCAGAATATCATGCAGTTTTCTGACCAGAATCCTCGGGTTCGTCGGATGTGCTCCGTAATGTCGATATATTCCCGCGATGAAAATGAGTAGACCGAGTCGGAGAGCCTCTAACAACAAGGAGTTGTCGAAAGATTGTTGGGTAAGGAGTCGATGAACGACAACGTTCGTCCAAACCAGCACATCTTCGCCCTCTTCATTCCCATCATGCAGCCTCCTCTCAACCTTCTCGGCCAAATTCGCCACAGCATCAAATATACCAACCCAATACTCCCCTTCCTCTGGAAACCTTCTCACCCACTCACTCTCAGATACATCCCTCTCAGATTCAGCGAAAAGCGGTTTCAACCCATCACGACCAAAAATTTCCAAGTCATAGCCTTCTAACCAAACCCTCGGTAACGGTAACAAAGGTTTCAAATCTTGCATATAACACCCCCTCAACTCAACCCAAGAACACGTCGCAAGCAGTCGAGGATTAGAAGACATATCGCCACCACGAATAGAAATCAAATCGACCATTCCTTTACGATTTGGGAGCCAGAAGGATAGATTGCCGGCGATTTCCTACCTCAAAATCAGCAATGCAGAAACAAGAGCTTTGAAAGAGGGGGTTCGACTTACAGCATAAACAACAAACCCACTAGCAATCCCAATCATTTCATCCGTTACCGTCGCCCCATTTCCCCCACCCAGTAGTAGTAGTCTTTTCCTCAAACTTTGCACCGCTCTCTGATGATACCTAATCGAAATCTCCGTCTCTCTAGGCCATCGATTCGGATGTCTCAAAGCTTCAGTATGTAATTCCGAATTCGCGAGAATCTGATTAAAAGAAGCAGGATCTTTGAGACCGGCGAAGAACCAATCATTTCGATGGGCGGTTTGTCGGGAAACTGTATTGGTTGGGTCGTCGATGAAGATGGCGGAGAGGAGGGATTTGCCTATGGGGTCGGTTGAGAGGTCGACTAGATACACAGCATTAGGAAGAAGAATCTGGTTGGATGGATGGAGGGAGGGGGTATAGGCTTACTTACTGGGTAAGCTCAAGAATGAATGTATACCTCCTCCACCAACAGCAGGGATTGGAGACGGCAACACTTCTTCTGCAGTAGTAGTAGTAGCCAAATCTGTGCCTTGTGCAACGGGTCGCTCATCTTCAGGGCTTCCATCCGGATCCAGATCAAAGACTTCCACAAAACGCTTCTTCTTCGGCTTTCGTCTCTGCAGCCCTATATCCTTCATCGCGTGACGCCGAATGCGGCTTAACGCATTGGAATCTCGCATGTGATCTACATCTCCAAAGGTTACAAACTGGAAGCTCGTTGGTTGCTTGTGCTGCATCCTCTTCTGGCCCGATGCGGGTGGTGCTTGTGTATTGCTTGATACGGTAGGTGGTGTAGCCCGCGCATTGGAGGTGGAAGGCATCTTCCGGTCTTTATCGGCGACGAAGGAGCAGCAGCCTGATTTTTGTGTCCATATATTTTACTTTCATGATCCTGGAGACTTCGTGCTCATATACGGTTCTTGCTTTCTCCACGGTCCGCGTTCTTTCCGCTCTATGTTTCTGTGCATGTCAGTCTGTCCTTTCGATCTTGTGTTATGAGACAGCAAGAGACCATATTAGCTCAGCAAGAAATTGTTACCAATGCTGAAGATGAGAGTTGGGTGATTTGGCCCCTGCAGATGAATCAGCCGCTGCGAGAAGGTTGTGGATCCGACGCATGACCAAGAGGACCACATACCAAATGCGGCCTAGACCGCTTCCTGCGCCGGGTTGAATGCTGTTGTGTAACATTGATATTATCAGATGAGCCCATATTGGGTCTGAAGGTATGGTACATTTGCATTTCGTGAGCTAGTATACAGAGCAACGGTAAGTAAGGGTATCTCGTAGCAAGCTCGTATTTGAAGAAGCTCATGCCTCATAGCATATGCTTCGTATTCCCTCTCTTTCCTACCGAGATGCAGAATCGTGGGCCGTCCAAGTCATGTCGATGCGATAGATCGCAAGATGGTAGAGCGAAGTCATTTCAACTCTGCAATGTCGATAAATTTCCCAGAAGGATGATCTACTCCTCGATGACTGGCATGGCAGCACCCTCGTCCGTAGCTGCAGGCTCCGGTTGAGCGCTGCTACCGCGTGCAAGTGGAGTCTTGCTACGACTGCGAGCACGTCCATTCTTGACTGGTGGCTGGAGACTACCGGCACGCGAAGTAGGGCGAGATGTGTTCTTGGTACCCGTTCCGCGCGAGGTTGGACGCGACGATGGCAGTCCAGCAGAAGGGCCGGCAGGGAATAGTGTATCTGTGGTTGGCGTTTCACCTTCGATGGACGTTGAGAAGCCCATGTCAGCAGTTGGGGCGCCGAAGGTTGGGAGTGTCGGAAGGTCAATCTCCTTCTCCGTAGCCGTTTCGACTACGATATCACCGTTGGGCTGCTCGGCGACGATGGCTTCGGTGCTCTCCTGGATCACAGTCTCGACAGTCGCCTTCTCGCCATTGGTGGAGGTCTTCTCGAGAGCGGTGGCAGCCTCTTCCTCGGCTCCTGGTAGAGCATCAATCATTTCCTCGTCCTCGCCTTCATCTTCGATCAGGCCGTGGATGAAGTTCCATTCATCCTCCGACACCTTTGACACGCTCAAACGCGCCGCAGTGAACTCTTGCATCTTTCCAAGCGGGCCTTCACCCTTGCCGTAGTGCTTCTTAAGCACATCGCGGGCGACCGGCTTGCTAAGCTTCTTGCGAAACTCGACATGGACAACGCACCACTTTCCACGTTCCTTCTCTTTCTCGACATATCCGTAGCTGTTCTCTTCCCAGGCAGTCTTGTCGGGCTCGTGCTCTTTGACGATCTCCATAATTCCGACGATGCCTGGCTTCTTCCCACCAGAAGCATAGAAGAATGCGAGGTCGCCCTGCTTCATAGCTCTGAGGTTCCTCGCTGCACTTGGGTTGCGGACTCCTAGAATCGAATTAGCATCTCAGTAAAGAGCAGGTAAGGCGCGACTACATACCATCCCATGGCTCTGGCTCAGTCTTCGCGCGTAGGTCATCGATGGTGAATTTGGTGTTGAAGGTTTCTCCATTCTTCAGAGTCTCATCATGTCCGTCCTGCTCCGCCTTCATCAGCCAATACTGCCTACCCGATGTAGCGGCTGTCGCATCGTCTTCGACTTCGGCTGCATCGTTCTTCTTTGCCTTGCCCTTCTTGGGTGCAGGTGCTTTGCGCTTACTGTCGATTTCGTCCTCCTCCTGCTCGTCTTCGGCAGCGTCAAGAAGCTCTTCTTCTAGTTGCTCGGCGGCATTCTCGTCGTCCACATCCATCTTGGTGGTCTCACCACCCTTCGGCGGACGGCCGCGCTTCTTGGGAGTCTTTTGCTCCTCTTCTGGAGGGACGGCGTCGGCGTCAGCTTCGACTTCATCGTCGTCGTCGTCGCCCTCATCGGCTTCTGGCTCTGCTTTAGCTGGCCTGCCACGCTTGCCAACTTTCGCTGGACGGCCGCGTTTCTTGCCTGGCGCAGCAGATGCAGCTTTCTTGTCTGGCGCAGCAGAAGCGGCTTTCTTTGCTGGTGCAGCGCTCTTTGCTGGAGCAGCGCTCTTCGCTGGACGGCCTCGCTTCTTCGGTGGCTCGCCATCGTCAGCAGCTGCTTCTTTGGCTGACCGGCCTCGCTTCTTGCCGACAGTCGTTGCTGCTGGAGCAGTCACTGCGGCTGGGGTGGCTTTTGGACGTCCGGGACCGCGCTTCTTGGGTAGCTCATCGCTCTTGGTCGAATCATCAGCGATCGCTGCATTGGCACGACCGGTATACTTTACCGTAGCTATAACATGTCAGTGTCAGTCGCTCGTTGTAAATATCGAGTTGAGAGCTTGCTTACATGGAACAAGCTTGGGGCGGGTGAAGAAGGGCTCAGCAGATGCTACGAATACATCTGGTGCGCTTCTCTCGCGGACTGGACGCTTCGCTGCAGCAGTGGCCTCGATTTCTTTGCCGCGGTTAGTGATGATGCTCTTTGCGCGTGTAGTCTGCGACGAACTAGATGCGGCGGTCTTCTTCTTTGGCGGCATCGTTGCGATGTCGTTAGATTGGATGCTGTCGATGCGTGTGCAGTATAAGCAAGAGTTGAAGGTGTAAGATTGTTGAAAGGATGAAAGCAGTTCGCGAAGTGAGCTCGAAGCTCAATGATATTGAAACGCGCCTCGCTGTTGTGACCAGGATTAGCTCGAATACGCGCACCTGAATGGCTCGGTTCCTTGCCGCCAAAAGTCTATTTTGCGAGAAGCAGTAATGAGGAGAAAGTCTTGAAGAAGTGAAATGAGCTCTGGCGTGACCTTCTTCCTTCTCAGCCATCGCAGTAGGGCGTCGACGATGCAGAAAGCTCACTCTAGTAACCTGGTCCTTTTCTCGATCATTGCTATCTTGCCTGCCACCAAATACTGCTCGAGACCTTCGATCAGAGCCCTGTCATACCGTGGTCTATTCTCTCCTCGCGCTCTATTTTGTTTGCACCTGCTCGTCGTGCAGCGTGCCCGGCCGCCTGTATCTCTTGTACTAGGCAGTACACCAGGTGAGAGTCAGTCTACAGACTAGTAGACACCAGAGGCCGCTTGGTCACGAAGAAGTCATTACTTCTGCACAGCCTCCAGGAGAGCACAATCCCTGATTGGTTTCGGAACCGCATTTTCAGGTGAAGTGTACAAACTTTGCTGCGGTCAACTCAAGCCTCTGCCTCCTTGCTTGAGGAAATCCAAGCTACCAGTTGGCTTGGTGCTCTTTCATCCTCGCAGAACCTCCTTCGTGTGACAGTGGATCTGCCTCAGCCATTGTTCATGCAAGCTGCAGCTGCTAGATCCAGAGCTTCCGCCTCCTCCCGCCAAGTGGTGTACCTGATCAAGCCCGATCTGCTGACCAAACGGGTACTTTGAGCCACAAAACGGCATTCAGCCAGTCTCGTGGTAGCACCGAGCGATGCACAGCTCGCCATTTCACTGGTAAGAGGTTCGCACATTGCTCAGTCCATGTCAGGGTATATAGCTACGACACGCAACCCTGCCAACAAGGATGGCGCAGTATTGCTGGAGGCTCCAGAATTTGGTCCGGACTTACGTGGACTATGACGCTGCAGACAGTTGAAATACTTACATTGCATATTGAGGCAGCGAAAATAATGGAGACCGATGTAAGATTGACACCACCAGCTGTGGGGAATGAAGATGCTCGCCTCACTCCCCAGCCGACTGGACGCCCACGAGCAAGATCGCACAAGGAATATCTAGATACCCTTATCAGACCAACATCTGCAGAAGTGAGAAGAATTTCAGATGCACAGCTTCGCAAAGAAGAAGAAATTGATCGCAAATACCATCAACACACAGCCGAAGAACAGGACGCAGCCAGGCTTATCCAGCGAGCTTATCGCGGCCACCGAGAGAGAAGACAGCTGAACGGTCTGACTCTTGATCCCTCATCTCGATGGGTAGAAGTCATCCGAGAATGGCGGTATCGCAGTGCAACAGCACCTCACTATTCTGGCACAGTAACTCCTCAGAAGCCCAGTCTGCAGCGTGACCGAAGCGACACTGCCAAGCTGCACTGGAGACGCGCCAAGGAGATTGCTGAACATGCTGGAGCCGGTGAAAGCACAACATCGCTTGGTGTGCAGTCACCTGTAGAGTCAACTTCATCATCACGTAGTAGACAGAGGTCAGGTTCGAAGCCACATGAAGAAAATGTGCCAAATTCTATGCTTTTGGACCTGCGATACTTCTTGGAGATGGTCGACACGAAACACAGATATGGCACAAATTTAGCAGTCTACCATGAACAATGGCAGAGGGAGAAGACCAGTCAAAACTTTTTCTACTGGCTGGACTATGGCGATGGCAAGGACGTTGATCTTGCCATGTGCTCACGAGAGAAGCTGGAGAAGGAACGTATTCGCTATCTCTCGAAAGAGGAACGAAAAGACTACCTCGTTGAAGTTGATGACAATGGCTTGCTACGTTGGGCGAAGAACGGCGAGTTAATTACGACTTCAAGCGAGCAATACCAAGATTCAATTCACGGCATAGTACCAGCCGGGTCGAATGAGCCGAGATTCAATGATGAAGAGGTTCAAAGACAGCGCTCGGAAGATGCATCTTTCACCCAAAAGCTCGCGACGGTAGGAGGCATGTTCAAAGATGCCATCAAATCCTCAGAACCCAGAGACGACACAACGCCCTCATCGTCATCTTCCTCCAGCTCAGCATCATCACTAAGCGACCAAGGAGAAGTCGCAGTTGCCCAACACACCGCGCATGAAATGGCAGATGCGAGCACAGTCCCTCAAACAAAACCATCCAAGAAATCCAAAAAGAAACTCCACGTCTCTCCCGCCACAATCCTAAACCACCTCCTCCGCGCCTCCGTCCGTCCAGGAACCTGGATCTACGTCTCCGACACAGTAGGACGTCTCTACATAGGAATAAAATCCAGCGGAGCATTCCAACACGCATCTTTCCTCTCCGGCGCTCGTATATCCTCCGCAGGAATCATAGGCGTCACAAACGGGAAATTAACATACCTCTCCCCACTCTCAGGCCATTATCGCCCCACAACGAAATCTTTTAAAAGGTTTATCGAGAATTTGAAAGCTCAGGGTGTAGATACATCCGATCTCAAAGTCAGCAGCGCCTACAAAGTCCTGCTCGGGATGGAGTATTATGGGACTACAAAGAAGGGCATGAAGGCTATTCTACATCCTGAGAGGGAGCATAAGAGGAGTAAGGCGAAGCAGGAAATTGTCAAGAAGAATGAGTTACTACATCCTGTGACGTTGCCGGCTGCTACTGCTACGGAACAGGTTGAGCATAATTGGAAGAGGAGGAAAGAGGTGCAGGAACGTGAACATAGGGGTTTGGGGAAATTGATGGATGATTTGAATATGAGGAGGAAAAGTCAGGATGGGAGGTAGCATATGCGGGTGAAGTAGTGCCTCATTCTGTGCAACGCACAAGATGAAGCTTTGAATTGGCTGTGTTAAGAACCTCTCTGATCGGTCGTCTCTTGACTTCGTCCAACTCTCACACAGCGCAAGCTCGCCGTAGCCATGTCCATAGAAAAGGAATCATAAATCTTCATTTCCCAGTCTATCATGACAATACCCTATCTATCGCCCAAGCCACAAATTCCAACACCTTCAAATCAAGAGCCCTTTACAGATCCCTCCTCAAGTCCTCAACATGTCATAATTCAATTCCGCCTGCGGCAAATCTCGATACTTGGTGCTAGTCGGATGCATTCTTCGCACAGGCAGAATCCGCTTGACATAAAGATCTCCGACATTATAAGGTTCTGGCTTTGTCTCGCCATCTTCGAGACAAGTCTCGATAACATCGATATTCGCACCAGGATCCTGACTGAAGAAGATCGGCAGCGAGTAGCGTTCGGCTCCAGTCTTGTTTCGGACGCGATGCACTGTGGCTACGAATTTGGAGTTGGACTGGCGTTCGAGGTACTAAAGAAAAAACAATATGTTAGGATAAGGGTTAGGGGGTTGGAGGGGGAGTATACTTACTTGGCCGACGTTGACAACCATAGTTGCCGGCTTAGGTGGAGCTTCAATCCAATGCCCTTCTCGGTTCAAAACTTCTAGACCTGCGACTTGATCTTGAAGAAGTAAGGTAAACCACGTGAAGTCAGAGTGTGCACCAAGTCTGGCATCTTCAGGTCCACAGTTCATGACACAATCTTCTGTCGTGGCAGGATAGTGCAAAGCTCGGATACTCCACATTGGGAACTGGAAGTCTTTGTCGAAAGCATTTTCTTCGAGACCGAAAGCTAGAGCAAATAGTCTGACGAGCTTCATAGCTAACGGTATGATCTGGTCGTGATAGGCGTACATGTCTTGTCGGAACTCTGGGATCTCGGTCTCGGAAGGCCAGATGTTTTGTGCTTTGATGTTGGAGGGTACTTTGCCTTGGTAGTGTTGCTCTGCGTCGATCATGCAGTCGCCGAAACTGAATGCTTCTTTCATGTCGCGACCTGAGTCCGGGGGTGGGAGAGGTTCGTAGCCTCGCATTGAGACGGTCTTGAAGGCGTGGGTCTCTTCTTTGGCCTCGAGAGGTGCGGCGAAGAAGCGCTTCATAGCTTCGAAAACGGCCTTTTGTTGGGCATCAGTGATGTTGTGGCCGGAAATATAGAAGAAGCCGCTGGTTGTGCATGCTTCGTAGATTTGTGCAGCGATGGCCTTGCGGTCTGAAAGGTCTGTTGAGTCGATGTTGGAAATGTCGACTGTTGGGATCGAGGTGAAGTTTCCTTTTGCTGCAGCATCTTTATTGATTGTACGGTAGGAAGCTTCTGTGTTACCACCATAGTAATACACGACCTGTACATCACATTAGCACATGCATCTGAGTTTGCTAAATCCGACCCATACGCTATCCTTCGTCGCCGGAGCTGACTCCGAAGTCTGTTGCTTCTGTTCGGTAATGGTAGCCATTATGCAAATATGAGAATCTTAATCAAGGGCAAGGTGTCCTGTACTTGCTCGCGTGCTCCATCATTTATTCACGTTGCACAATCACTTTTATAAACAATCATTGTTCAACTCATGTTGTGCGGACAGTCATGTCTTGGTAGGGTCGGGTGGTTTTCTTCGGAATCCGAACACCTTCATACCAAGCCTCGATCACTGAGTACGTCTCGCTTGCACCCTTGGATGACACGAGTGGCTTACTAGTCAAGCGAGCGTGCAGCAATACCACGAGGTATTGTGGTTAGGCGTGGATGGGAATGCGGGTGTATGCAGGGCTGCTGCAATCCTTGGTGCCAACGAATGTCGTGTGGTCGAGCTGAGGTGAGCCATAAGGCAGGTGTGGAGGGCGAGATTTCTCTTTCTGATCTGTTGTTACTTTGCCAATATTAGTCGTGATCGAAGTGTTGGTTCACTTGTTGTCGGACAGTCGGGGTATATCTTCGAGACAAGACATTGTGCCTTGCTTCTCAACTAGGCGCTTCTGACAGGTCTTGCAACTGCTTTGACTGGGAATGCATTTGTAGAACAGAGCTCTTGAGTGGAGTGCGAGCAACAGTGTGGAAAATATCGCACGATACTCGACCATGTTCTGAAGGTGGACAGCCAGTGACCTGAGGAATGATGCCATCAGACAGGTAAAGCAGATCCAAGGTCATGAAGTGATTCCCTCTTCGGTTCGAGGTTTTCACTCACAGAAACATGTCCTGGTAAGTCAATGTGTTAGGTTTGAGTGTAGGTACACGCTCCAGGAATTCAGTTTGGGGTTCCCTTCCTTTCGTCATGATGTCCACGGTATGTTGGCCTCACAGAGACCGAAAGGGTGCGCGCAAGAGACGCAACCCTGCTCGACACACAATAAACGGCCGCCAGATGTTCAATTTCTGTCTCACGTAGTTCCTACTGTGCTTCTCACGACTCCATGGTAGCATGCTCTCCCAATTATGCCATACTTGTCTCCGGCACTTATCCTCAAACGCCGCCCGTCGTCCGCCTGTCTAGGGACAACTCATAGATATCTGACCGGCTTCTACTGCCAACAGTGTCTTAAATTGTATCATAGATGTAACGCCACGGCGGATGACTGAGAGCGAGGACTGTGTGGGCTGCGCTGTAGATAACATTCCTCCACTCTTATTATGCTTGGGCTGGCGCTGGTACGATTCCCGATCGGTCGAAAGTACGTGACAACAGCGATGCTCTGGCCGCTCCGCATTCGGCTGCCTGTTGAAGACGATATCTTGGCACATGCACTCCTCCATATTGAAAGTGGAGCCCAAGTCAACTTTAAATTCATTTGGCTAGAGCTCACTCTTGGTCTCTCACCCCACGAATAGGAGCAGAGTCCTTTTCCGTCATATACGGCCTTTGCATGCCATTCTTGCGGTATATTATCGTGACATTATCGCTCTTCGTTCAGCTGTGCCATATGTAGCAAGCACTACGATAACAGGGCCAGGGCCCGCGGATGCGCCTGATCAAGGTAAATGCTTCCTCACAACACGCAGGACGAGTATTCCTAACAGTCTCGCAGTGCTCGCTGTGATTCAAGCGATCAACACAAATTCGTCCGCCGCGCCGTGACGCCGTGACCAGTACAAAGGACCTAGGCACGAGAAGAGCTGGATTGCCAAGAGCAGCTGAGAAATCTGCGCCCCTGTTCAACGAGATCTGCTGAGCTAGAGCAAAGTGGCTTGGAGGTTCATTACAAGGCCAACACTGTTGGACTGACATTCCGCCCTCCAGGCGTTATGGCTGAAGTCCGTGTATTGAAACAGTCTGGGCATGTCGGCTCCACGCATTTTGAGCTCCTTCGCTGCCTTCTCAACAGCTCAGCATAGCCGCATAGCCGCCAGAACCCCTGATGGCCTGTTGTGTAAACTGTGCCGCACAGCGACATGTGATAATGATCCTACCAATGATATGGACTGGATCTTGTACTTTTCGACGGACCTGCGACAAGCCGCCCGATCCTGGATTGAAGACGATGCTAAGGCCGCTGCAGCCTTCTCTCGACACATGTCAAACTCCTAAAGAGGCAAGTATCACTAGTGACATCCTGAAGCTTGGAAGTGCTCGTGCGGACCGGTGAGACTACTAAAGCGCTCACAGCAGCACAGCTTGTGTCTCCTTCGGCCGGTGAAATTTAATTTACAAGAAGCTCGATGATGCCTTCAGACCAGCCCTAATTTTCCTTCCCACGTCGAAATCAGGGACAATGTCTCAAGAAATATGAGCAACAGCACACAACTGGCCTCGTCTAGCGAGAGTCAGAGTCACAGAGATGGCTTCGGCAGGAAAGAACATTTTCCTGTCGACGAGAGATTCAATTGGTTCTTCCACTACCGAGACGGGCGACTCAAGCGCATGAGAATTCAGCACGCAGACGCTCTCGGAGATAGGACCGCCCTGTTGTTATATACTGTGGCACATCTGATGCCGCGAGCTGGTAGACCTTGGTACCGAGACCCTAGAGCCATCGCGCTATGCATACCCGGCTCTATCGCCGTGTTGTTGCTGGTCAGTGAGGGCAGTATCAAGCCTGCATCTTGTCTACTAACTGACATCGTACAGCTATTCTGGCCAGCGAGATTGGACGGCAAAGTACGTAATCACGGCAATTATGACCCGGTGCGCTACCAACACTGGGGCTATCCAAGAGTAGCACGCAATCCCAAGGAGAACGCTTCAGTTGCTATCAGAGAACCCAACGACGATGAGGTGCCCTTGCTCGCACATGGTCATAGCCCTGGCGACATCGAGCTCGCGAGTGATCCATCCCACGCCGAGCTCAATAACAGCTGGAAGGCCACTGGGTCCTTGGGCAGTCAACACTCTATGCCAGGAGACTCTGGCACGATCCAACGATCACTATTTCCGCGTTACTTATGCTTTCCAATCGACACCACCGATGATCATGGCGCAAAATCATTTGCATATCAGACTCTAAGTGTGGAGCAATGGATGGAGGTCAGTGGTGAGCATGTGCCGCCAGCCTTTGTCTTCGTGTCCTACACACGTTTGCAGTTTTTGGATATCAAGACAGCGACAAAGAGGAACTTAGCACATCTTCAGAGCCATCGGCCTTTGCTTCAGTCCGCTATCGATGCCACACGACAAGCTCAAGTGCCAGCCTTTTGGATCGACTTCGAATGCGTTCAAGATGATCGGGCATTGGATGCTGCGGATGGCACGCAAGCCGATGCTTTCCGCATTTGCGACATTGTTACAGCGGCACATTCTATGGCTATCATTTTGGGCCCTTCACTCGACAATCCAAGGGAGGATTTCTGTAACGCCACGAAAGCTCGTTGGTTCGCGCAGTGGGGTCAGCGTCTCTGGACTGTCCCCGAAGCCTTGCTTTGCCCTTCAGAGCATCGCATATCAATCTACACAGTGGGATCTCCAGGATCGCCAGAGCTTGTGGCCAAACGAAATCTACCACAACGCTCTTGGCCTGAGGACGCAGGCAACATGCGACAATTAATTGATCATTATGAAGGCACGATACATCTGACGCAACTCGAGCTTATCAGCATCGCGCTCAGTTGCATGCAAAGACGTCTACCCGGAACTACCCAGCTTAACCCTGGCGATGTCTCATACGCACTCATGGGATTGCTCCGTCGGCGACCAATCGTTGACACTAATGACTCTGATTTCGAGGCCTTCGCCCGACTTTCTCTAGCTAATGATAGCGATCGGCTGATGGAACGTCTTTTGTGCATGCAGCCAGTCAATAGTACAGCGCAATGGCATGATACCAGAGACGCCTGGACCATGCAGCTATGGGACTTCGAGCCAAGTTGTCAAATCGCCGGCATAGTCGACAACCGGACAGTTCTTCTCGACGGGGCTTACGGTGCTACAATCCGCTGGTCCAAGTTGAAGAAAGTCGAAAGCGACAAAGGTGGCCTATCATCGTGATGAAGGGAATTGTGCGAGGCTTACCAGTCTGGCTCATCGCCGCAGTCTCGTTGCTGATCGCCGGAGCACAATCCAACCTTAGCAACAGTACCTTCGCTGGAGGTGTTGCTCTGTTTGCGATCGTCATGGTCTTCAATCTGACGACGCCAGCTCTTATTTGGCGCCTCTATCGTGGCAAGATGTGGAGCACTCAGGCCTTCTTCTTTGGCATGGAAGGGATTCCGAACCTCGGCGAGGTGGAGCGATGCATGTTCGGCTTCAACGACAATCGCCTCAAATGGAGTCCTAGCGGTAGCACACTATCGCGACATCATCTGGACCTGAGTGATCAAGAACGCATCGCTGACCCTCCTCAACTTGCAAACAATGCGCCTATCACAGCCTCTGGAAAGCTATTGAAGGTCTATACAATCGTGGATACTTTCACACTGACCGCGACGGCATTCTATGCTGAACGGCCGCCTTCAGTGGTTATGATATGTGGCCGCGAAGGTGGTATGCAGCGCGCTGTGCTTTGCTCATACGACTTCGTAACGCAGACGTTCGTGCGAGAGACAATTGTGCGAATGAAGACACTGGTACTTGATCGCATGAGTAGAGTCGATCAATTCAGATTCTGCTTGACCCGAAATGGATGGAGTGCTAAGGAGTAACGGCGGCCTTGCAATATTACAAAGCTCGACCTATGTCTTGACGCAGGGTTATGGTGTCTGCAACAAGCTGAACACACTCGGCAGTCATTTCTGGACAGCTTCAAGAATTTCCTCTGGCCAGGGACGATTCGGAGGAATCCAGCGTTGATTCAAGAACATTGAAAGGGTTTGCTGGATCAGAGAGCGTATCGTAAAAGTCACGTTGCACGTCTACCAGTTCAAACGCTTCCGGTGTACAAGTGAACCATGTCAGCCGATACGAGCACATCGGCAGCGCCCCAATTGCAAGCATCTGCAGACACAACCCATCCCGAAGATCACATATCGCCCGTTGACCTCACTATCTGTCACCTTAAGTCTGAGCCCAGATTTATATACTTCCAAGACATTGCCGCAGCAGTGAAAGACATCCGCGGTCAAGCAGGTACGAAATGTTTGGGCAACGCTAATCTGACGAAGCAAGAATGCGAAAGTCGCTGGCCAGATACCAGACTCAAGTTCGAGGCACAGACTGACGCGGAAGGGGAGAGGCCACAATATAAGCTCTGGAGGCACTTTCAAATAGAGGCGGTTCGAAACAAAATCTCATTCAAGCAGCAATGGCATCATGCGACAACATGGGTGAGATTAGGAGATGGTGGACTATCACAAACTCGGTCAACTTTGTTCTCGAACAATTTGGTCGATCGATTACGTTATTGGAAGTTCAAGCTCTGGGCGAACCGGATACCATTCCGCCGAGTGATGGAGTAAGAGCATGCGGCGTTCGAGGATCCAGCGGTGGCTATGCGTACGGTTGTCGAGCTTCGAAAGGAGAAGGCAGATTTGATCAGGGCGGTTGAGGCACTCATGAAGGCAGAAGTACCGACTTGATACTATGATCGAGACGAGTCAGCGCTCTGAGACCGAACGTTGTGGTGAGCTCCTGGGAAATCTCCGACCGAGTTGAGTTCAAAGCGCACCATTGATGGATGAGCTGCCACACCTCACTTCGTCTCCTTGCCTTCCTTCCCACTACCTCCAAAAGCCTTCTGCACGACTTTCTTTCCACCAAAATATACAGCCTGGAAAGGTCCAATTCCATTATTTGAAGATCCACAACCATGACATCGATTGCATCTTCCACAGACGCTGGAGCCGAATCCGTATTTGTCGTTGTTGGCGCAAACGCCACAGCCTTTGTAGTCGGATGCCACGCTCTCTCCAGTGCCGTTTCCAATTGGATCATTGCAGGCTCGACGTGAGCGATGTTGATTCTCTGTGGCCATGATGCTGTTGGCTGAGCTGGTCTTGTTGAACGTTCAAGCTTGATGACAGTTCGGAAAATTCGATGTCTTGCTTCTTGTTCAGACCATATTTGTGTGATGTGGAATCTGGATGCCTGAACATATGCAGGCAGTCAATTTGTGAGTACGAGCCATTGAAATACCGTGAATGTGGCACGGCACTATGTCATTAGAGCTGGGCAATGCTGGATCGGCATCGAAGGATTCTGCCTGCCTGCTGCACAGCCGCAGCCTTGGCATAACGAGAGACACAACTCGTTTAGTAGGCTCGTAGTGACAGACTATGGAGGTAGCGGACAGACAGCTCAAGGACAGAAAGACAAGTCTTGCCTCTCGATGTGAATGGAGTGGTGGTTCTTCGTGGTTGTGGAAGGAGCAGTTGTGATGCCTCGGGGAAAAGCATCGCCGAGCCGAAAGCTTGTTGACTTCACCTCATCGCAGATCATGGCACCACCCAACAATCAAGAAGGCAGAATTGAGTAACAGATTGGAAGAGATCACGATTGAGTTAATGGAAAGAGACAGGCACGAGCTAATGAGTTTGAATGATGATTTCATTGACTTCTTGTGATACCAAAGGCCACCTGCGAGAGCACCAAGCTAATAATTACAAAGGACCTGAATGTATACCGCCAATGCTATCACCAGGATCGCCCATGAATATCCTAAACCAGCGAGCAGCGAGAGCATGAAATCATACCAAAGTCGAATCAATGTCGTGAATGAATAGTTGAAATGCTGAAGTCGTGAAGTCGTGAAGTCTGAGGATGCTGAAGTGTCGAAAGTTGTGAGTGTTGTCGTAAGTCGTGATGTGATTTGATGTGTGATTTGATAAATGTCGAATCGTTCGTATCGCCCTGCCCTTCGCATTTTCTTTACCCAGTGAGGCCAGACGAAAACCCGAAGGAGTACGTGGGTATATACCCACGCTCACAACGGACCGCTCATAAGAGTATGAGCCAGAACACAACAAGTTCGCTGCTGCCTTGACCTGACCCTTGCGGGCGCCAGCAGCTGGGAACTCAGCGACCCTGTCACCGTTGAGGCCGGGCATTACGACTGATAGCCAATCGCTAAAACATGTGTGTCTGAACAATCTGTTTGGTGTGCCATCCCTCCTATTTGAACGACCCCAGGCCGTGCCACCCAATGGCTCTTGCCCGCCACCACTAATCTCCGTCACGTTTTCATGCCTGTGCTCGCTGCTCGCTGGGTATCTGCCATCTTGCCACCACCATATCTGTCTGTGCCTCTCGCTGCCTGTACACCTGCTTTTTGATGCGGTCGTGGTTCGGATTTCGTCGGAGATGTTTAGAGTCGGATTTGCTGAGGTTTGGAGTTGAATGTTGAGTTTGCTGGGTTGTTGATTTTGGAGTGTGGAGGATCGATTTTGGTGCGGTTGGGAGTCTTGGCGTTTTGGTGGCGAATTTGGTGCTTGGTGAAGTTGTCGCATTTGGTGGAAATGCGGTGGCGGTCGTGTGCGAGTGAGGAGATTGCTGCCTAGGTCAGAATCGTCGCAACAAAGTGAGGAAAGCAAGCAAACCAATGGTGTTGATGCCGCCACTCAGAGCTGTCGCCTTTGAGATGTCAGCATGGAGATTGCACAGTGAGGAAGATATCTTACGTGATGAGTTGGTGGTGAGGCGCGCACTGATGAGATGCTGACGCGCATGTTGGTGAGGCGCTCATGATGCACATGTTGCTGTGCTTGTTGGAAGGCTGCGACAAGTCAGTGAGAAGGTGAGCAAGGTGGAAAGGGTGAGTGACATACCTTGAAGAATGATGTCGTTGCTGAAGGTGGTTGATGGATGGTGACGCGCTGGTGAGGCGCGGGTTGGTGAGACTGCGACTGGTCAGTGGGAAGGTGAGTGAGGTGGACAAGGTGGGTGACATACCTTGGTGATGATGTTGTTGTCATGATGATAGATGAAGGTGGGTGTGGTTGGTGATGAAGATGGATGAGGGTTGATGTAAGAAGAGAGTGTGAAGATGTGATTTGGTTCTTTGTTGGTGATGGAAGTGGAAAGAAAAAGTGCAGGTTTGAGGCCCGTTTGCGAGTTCTTTTATGTGGAAAAGTGCGGGATGTGCCGCTCTGCAATCAACCCGAGCGGGAAGCGCACGGCCGTGCTGAAGACTGTCCAAGAGCTGTGATCCAGCCACTGACAGTTGAGGATCAGTAAATTCCTCAGCACGGCAACGACGATGACGACGCAGTGGTGCCTTATGCGTGCCTGACAGCGGAGGAGAGGAGAGAGGGGCGAGAGCTGAGGAGCAGAAGGGTGGGAGCGGAGCTGAGGAGTGCGGCCGAGGGCTCATAAGGGTGGCGGCGGCACGAAGACGGCGGGTGTTGTCTCTGCCATAGAGTCCGTCGGACCTAGATAGCATTGCTAAGCACCTCGTGAGGCATTGTTGGAGGACGAGGCCTTCGCGCCGCTGCACCTGTAGCGAGGTCTTGCGGTATACTTGAAGCCAGCAGTCCACGCCCTCATGTCTCGACCTCACTTGATGTAACCAGTCGAGTCAACTCGAGCGGTCGCCAGCAGTCCTTTGGGAGCGCGCTGTATTGCAGACCTTGAGAAGTCCACCAGCAGAGAGTGGAAACAGTGATTCAGTGCCGACGAAGCACCCATTGGCATCGTACCATTGGAAGAGCTTTACCATACTGCGGACAGCGCAGCGTACCCAGGCACGGCGGCACACAGTATGGTCGTGCTTATGTGCTCCACGTCTGAGAGCCTTTGCTGTCGCGCACCACCTGGCAAGGCAATGACTGCCCGCATCACACCATGAATATCTTACAGAGTATGGGAGTCAGCAAAGCCACGCACAAGTATTCGCTCCATGGTCTCTGGTCTAGATCGTCCTCCCAACACACGGCTGTGAGCCAGCACGTCGAGCGCCGCGTACGCACCAGCAGACTTCCAAGGAAGCCTTGTGCACATCTTAATGCCCCCGTTAAGCTCGATATGCCACCTCTACAGTCTTATCATCGGGTCTTATTGGCTTCAGCATCGCCAAAGCAAATCTTGAATCTCGTCTACTCTTCACCAGTTCTTCAAGTATAGCGTCGACCGCCTTGACCATCTCTTTCATTGCAATCGGTCTTGCTACGCTTTCTTTCACGAACAGATTGGGACCGTCTCGCCTCCGATCGCTGTCTGCCAGGTGACAATGGATCATTACGTTGAAGATTCATCGCGCGGCTCGCAGGAGGACCAGGCATGGGATTTCCCGCAGTCGATGGGTGAGAAACATTGCTTTCACAGTAAAGAGCGATCGAAAGAGAAAACGACGTGTGCTGGGTCATCAAAAGCATCAATACAGAGAGTACGAATAATGGTACAGCGATGAGATGAGGTCAAAAACAAGCGTGTGGGTCTTCTCCACGAACCCGATGTGATGGGTGCCATCCGTCAATTGCCGATACCACGTCTCGAGGGCTTGCCTTGCTAGAATTAGGACGCGCCTCCCTCATTGCACTTATCACTTCAGGTTGTCTCGCGTCTTCGATACGCGTAGGCCTGACAGCTTAGATGTGATGCGATCGAGTCCTGCAAGTCGCGTGCAACGCGCAGATACGAGGCGATGATGTGCTCACCCGAATACCCAAAGTGCTGCCCTTGACGGACTCCAACGCCGAATTTCAAAGCCAAAGAAGGAACAGATGGGCTCGAAAGAGTCAGGTCCAGGCTGAGTGACAGGAACACCGGCAGATAGCAGTTTTGTTCTGTAACGACGCTCCTCAAACCGAAAGCCTTGCTTGCACGAGGACGGGATTCGCGACGTCTTCCCCCTGCGATTTGCCATGGGACTCTGGCTGAACTTCAGACCTGTCGAAGAATGCGGCAACGTCCTGGGCTGTCACCTTTGCAGCGATCATACCAAGCTGGGCATGAGTGATACTTTTCGCTTTCTGCACTCGGCTTTCGCTGTTTCCGGCCAGTCCTTCATGGTCCCTCTATACAAGAGAAAAATGAACTACCACCTGGATTGCTGGCCTTGTTCGGTCACGATCCAACTTGGAATTGCCATAGACTTCTGCTTCTCTACGAGCGCACAATACAATACTGTTGCTCTACAGGTCCGCCAGGACTCTTCTGCTGAACATCTGGAGAGCATCGACCTGCCTCCTGCTCAAAGCCCCTCTATGCGCGAAAGTGAAGCCATTGAATAGGTATGATTCTTCTACCCTTCAGTACTACACTCTTTGCGAAGCTCTCGTAGTCGCACTTTCGAGCCTCAGGCCTTCCCACTATCCCTCATTCTCATCCTCGTCCTCGTTCCTTGCAAGTCGCGGCATCTCGCATTAGTGCTTTTGCATCCTACATAAATACCAAATCGAGCGACGAAACAGACAATACATCAACATCAACGAGACTCATCGAGGCACGCTCTAGTCCATCTATTTCTATCTCGAACTCGTATCCTACTCAGTTCTGCATACGTTCATCAACATCGCTTCATCTCCCAACTCCATCACAATGTCCTACTCAACCTTCCACTCCCCAGGCTGGCACTACACCCATCAAACCCCCGTCATCGACAACAAGTATATCGATCGAGTCACAGGCGAGATCAAGACTGCAACTGGACACGAAGAGTTCCTTGGTCCACCAGCAGTAGATATAATCATAAGAAGTCAACATGAAGAAACAGTACAATGTGCTTTTCGAGCTGAAAGATCAGTACCAATGGCGGCGATGCTATACCATATTATGATGATGATGATCAAGGAGAGGAAGTTGGAACTGGATTCGATCATCGCGACGAAGTATACTATTAGAGTGATTCTGTCGCATGAGTTGAGTGTTGAGGAATTCAAGGAGATTGCGAAGGAGATGGCTTTGGGTGATGCGTAGATTGAGACTCACGATATTGGGCTTTGAAGCTTTTGTTGGCGAGAGCGCCTTGACATTCGTTCTATGATTGACGTTCCTGTCTGTTGTTACATTGTCCATCCACCTAGCCCTAGTCCTTGTCAAAAGTATATCTCAGCCATTCTCCTACTGCTCTCAGAGCTTCCCATCGCACAGTCTCATTCTCATCCTGCATCAGTCCCATCACGCGAGCTTTCAGGCCAGTCTTTTCCAGCTGCGTTCGCTTATCTGGGCAGTTCTTGACGAGATTCGCGACATCATTGCATCCAATTGCGAGGACTTGCTTGTCGTTTTGCCAGTCCTTGCCAAGGCTCTCCGCAAGTTTCTTGCATAATGCTCCCTTTTCTTCCTCGATGATACGTTGGGCATTTTCCCTCCAGAAAGCTTCGTTCTTGTGAGGTGGAGACCAGCGAAGGTGACCTGAGTTGATCTCTGCGGCGTATTCGTCGAAAGTCGTTTGCGATTTGGTGTACTCATCCAGCATGTTGGTGAGACTTTCCAAGTCCTCAAGAAGATCGGGATCTGTGAGATGTCGGGTTTTAAGGTTGGCAAGTATCGAAGGCAATTTGGCGGGCAAGGCTGCGGGCATGAGCGTCGATCGGTTGTATGATAAGAGGTTGTTCAAAGTGCCGAGCAGTAAGCGCGTAGTCTTCTCTTTCGGCGATACGCGTAGCAATTGGGTGTAAAGCGGGATTATGTCGTGTTCCTCATCCAAACCCTTGCCCACAAGCTGACCCTCGAATGATAGCTGCCAGATTACCATGAGGATGTGGTACAGCAATTGCAGACCGACACCTGATATCTTGATATTTGCCTCGTTCAACGTCCGTATGCTTGAAGCACTGGAGCCTCCATTGTATTGTGTGCTGTCGCTATCCTTGCCGCCCGTGGCATTCCTCAACACCTCCATGAGCGGACCAAGCGTCTCTTTTCGCTGCTTCCAGAACTGCTGTCTCGACTTACTTGTCCGGAGAAGTGCGCTATATTCTTGCACCGCGATGTCCTGCAGGTTGGAGTCGGATGTCTTGGCTAGTTCGGCGATGTACGAGTACAGCTTGGGTAGGGCTTCGTCAATCTCGGGTGTCGACTTGGACTGAGCGATCAGCGCATGTGAAAGGAGCGAGGATAGTACCGAAGAAGTCAGTAGTGGGATGGGGTCTTCTGGGTTGTTGGACTGCTTGAGCAAGGGTAGTAAAGGCTTGAATGGCTGAGAGTGCTTGATGAGCGACTCGGTCAATGCGGGTATGTCTGGCAATGTGTCAGTCCAGCAGCATCTTCCAGATATGTATGTCCAATCGCCTACCATCAATGAGGTCGCCAGTCAAGACAAGCATATACTGCAAAATGTCCGTCCGTTTCGCGGCGCTCTCGAATATGCTCCGTGCTTGCGCATTGTCGCCAAGCAGCAGTGTGGTGTATGTCTGGACATCATTCTCGATAGTCTGTTTTCGCTGCTCTTTTCGCACTTTGTCGATCGCTTTGATCTTCTTTAGATCCTCGTCCGTGATCGTCTTCGCTCGGACTGCTCCCTCCCATGAGATCGGCCGCGCTCGTATGTTGTTCTGCAGCGACACGATATATGCTGGCGCGTCGATTGACATGGTGTCTGGGATGCCAGAGATCGAAGTGTAGCACTCTTTGGCTGTTGTATTCGCGGTATAAGCTGTTGTATTGAGACCTGGAAGCTCTCGCTACCTTGACGTCGTTCTCCAAGCGAGCTCCAGCGCTCGGGCCAACGATTCGAAAGTCAAAAGCTGCGCCTCGCATCTCACCAAAGGAGTTCATCTGCAATCAATTCAACATCAATTCGTGTTCGCTCCCTGCACGACGGCGAGATATGACTTCGGTAGCGCCACAACACCTCCCATATGGTATGTTGTCCTCCAGGACTTCTCCGACTGTTCCTCGATCTGACACGCTCATTGCACCTTTCGCATATGCCTTGGCTTCTCTCATGGCAACTCCATCAATCACACCCGAACAGCCTACGACATGTCTTGAAGTCTGCACTCGCTCATGCCGTGCAGAATCAGTGGAGCAGCAGTCCTTATGCTGTGGTACTTATTGAGCCCGATTAGAGGCACCACACAGCCGCCCAGACTATCTGCCAACCACCCAATCCGTAAAGCATTCTATCGACATGGCAAAATTACAGCCACCCACTGGCTCCTTACCATGCTGGTATCGGTCGCAATTGCCATGGGCTTCGCATATCCGAGCATCGCACTCTCGGACAACCCGACTGCTGGCATAGCGGCAATCCCGCACACGGTCTGGACAATTGCTAAGCCCATCGAAGACGCAACTGCTCAAGTAGATATCGAATTGCGCCAAATCTGGATTCATGGCTCATTCATGAACGCTCTTGATAAGGACGTCTTGAAACGAGCATTGACTGTTCAGCAAAGCCTGGTCGGAGATGACAGCTCCAGCAATATCATCCCACGCCTTGATGACAAACTTCGATCTGGCACTCTGCAGTGGGGCTATCACTCGCCATTGCTGTTCTGGAACAATTCACGCGATGTCATCGACGCTGATGTAGATCTGCTCGAGACCATCAACTCCCAGAAGCGGACCTCTTCTTCTCTGAATGTGGGCATGAGACCAGCCTCTGTTTTCGCCGGGAAAAAGTTCGAGGGCAGCAGGCTCATCTCCGCCGATGCTTTGGTGATCACGTTGATGAACAAGGCTTCCGACAGCATTGGATCCCGCTGGCAGTCGCGAATGCAAGATCTCAGCCGCTTAGCATGTGATACTTGTACTCTGTTCCCGTCGAATGGGCAGATCACCAGGCAGCGCGTGTATGAATTCAGCTTCACGCCCCTCAGCATGCCTGAACATATTGCTCTTACGCTTGCATACTCCGCCATGGCACTTTATGTAATTTTCAGCTTCCGGAGGATGAGAGCCTTCCACAGTCGCTTCGGCTTGATCTGTGCAGCAATCTTCATGATGACCTGTTCCATCATGGCAAGTTTTACCATCTGTGGCATACTCAAGATCAATTTGTCCACTATTCCTCAGAATGCGTACCCATTTGGTAAGTGTGCTGTCCAAGGCATGCAATTTTCGGAAAGCTCTTGCTGATTCACTGGTATTTGCCATTAGTCGTGCTCGTTCTCGGAGTTGAGAACATGTTTAGGCTGATCAATGCAGTGCTCGCTTATCCTCCAACGATGGCGACCGAACTGCGCATTGCGAATGCTCTAGGAGACGTTGGGCCGCTTTCGATCGCAGCTGCGGCGCAGAACCTTACCATTCTCTCTATCCTCAGTATGGTAGTGTCACCAGGAGTGGCAGCATTCTGTGCCTTTGCAGCTATTGCCAGCCTATTCGATGCCTTTTACCTGCTTACATTCTTTGTCGCTGTGCTCAATGTCGACATTCGGCGTCTCGAGCTTCAAGATGCTCTCGCGGCTAGGCACAACAAGCCTCGCCATAGAAGGAAAGCATTGCCTGCGAAGCATACCTGGGTCGACGCATGGATACAAGGTCGCCTTCCTTTCAGGTAAGAGACACCTCGTACAAGAGCATCATCTTTCCGCTGGCTAAAATCTTCAGCACACGAATGGCAGGCACGGCTGTCACCACAACATTCATCCTATCCTTGAACTACCACTTCTTCGAGCACAGAGCCGGTGCCACCAATTTGCGCGATCTCCTCGGCCTGGTGAGAGGTGGTCCGCCAGCAGTTGACGACTTCGACTCGTTCACACCGCCGCCGATGAACGCTACATTGACTCCTGCTGAGTGGTTGCGGATGCAAGACTTTGACACAGCGAAAGAAGTCCTGAAGCTTGCGAAGCCAGGTGCAGACAAGTTCATTATGCGCCTTTTCGCGCCACTGGTTGTCGTGCTGGGAGGATCTGATCGAGCTGGTGTTCACAGCACACGTGAAGTCTGGACGCAAGCTTTACGCAGCTTCGCAGTGCATCACTTTTACCCAGTCGCTGTTGCCATTGTCTTTGCAGTCGCTTTCGTTGCAGTACTCATGAACTTTCTTCTCTACAACGAAGCTGGCGATGAAGATAACGAGATGACCTTGGAAGACCTGGAAGACAACCTTACTGCCACCTCGATAAATCTACCTCACCGGCTGGATATTGTCAAGATGGCGAGCAACGACAACGGGCACTTCGTCACTATTGGTCTCGATCGGACGATCGCAATATCGGTGTACGATGCTATCTCGCAGACTCATCATGCCATCAGCGTGCCTCAGAACATTCTCAAGACAATTGAATGGCCGGTGCATCACATCGCGATCGATGACAGTGGCGATTGGATTGCATGTCACTGCAGCGACGATCGTATCCTAGCATACAATCATGCCAAAGGCATCGCCATCTCTCGACTCGTGCAGTACCCGGATGACCACCCAGCAACCATTTTCGATTTCGCCGCTCTACCCTCAACCACTGGTCCGAGGCTCTACTTTCTGGTTCTGACGTCTGGTAGCCGACTTGCGATGAGCTGCTTGGATGATGGCCTTTCTTCTGGAGCAGACCTATCGCCTTTCCCGCTGATGGGTGCGGCGCTTCTGGACTCTGTCCAAGCCGGGAAGCAAATAGTGATCGTGACCATGGAGGCTAAGCTCATCTCTTATACCTGGAGTGGCGAGAGCTGGCAGCTGGCGAACGCTACCAAGCTTCAACTCGAGACTGATAATGGCAGCTTGACAGAACAAGTCAGCTTGCAGAGGTACTGGGATCTAGACACCGAGCTGCTGATAGTCACTACATCCTCGCGAGCGTTAATTCTGCACAGTGTCACTCTGGGACATCTTGCCGATTTCGACCTTAGTTCGGCAGGCACACTGGTCGAAAGCTTTCTGATCGGCCCATCCAGAAAATGTCCTGCATGCTCAACAATCGCATTAAGGCGAGCGGCTGGCGTCGGCGCAGCATACAAAGACTCCTGCAGTCTGACCACATGGTTCGTCAGCCGCGACTCAGAAGCCTGTATCTGCCTTGCTCAGCAGAGTGCACTGTGCACATCTTTCAGCAACGCAAGCCAAGACACAATCGTGGTTGACTCGCCAGGTGCCTGGCTATCTGTAAAGAGCGAAGCAATCATGGGACTGCGAAGACGAACGCAGCCATACGACACCCCAGTAGATCAGAAGAGATTGACTACTGCCCAAGTGCGCCAAAGACGACACGCGCAGCAGAAATCACAAGCGGAAGAGCAGTGGGAGGCCTACAAGCTTTCCATTGACGGAGATCTACAAACTCTCGATATACCTCCCGGAGAAGTCGACAACCTGTTTGTGAACAACCCTGGGCCTGTTGCCGCTCTGGATGGCCACTCTATCGCCGTAGCTTTAGGCAACAGCGTCAAGGTAATTCGAAGTTCGAGACGAGGAGGTAACGTATCACGTCGGTCAAGGATGAACTCAATAGACCGCTCAGGCAGCATCTCAAAACGCTCAAATGGCAGGAAGACAAGGTAAAACGCAAACTTTGCACTTGATCATTAGCGATAACTACACACAATTCATCTCACCCACTTCCCACCAATGAGTCCTGGTATCATACATCATCAAAAACGCCCACTAATCTCAAAGCACCAACTCCATTCCCTTCATGCATAACACTCACGATCCAGCATCAATCTGATCCACAACATTCGTTCTTGAATACTGATCCCAAGCCTCACAAGTCTTTTGTCTTTCCCCTTCAGGTATCTTCGGAATCTCATCTTTTCTCGTAATCAAATTCACAGCCAAACCACCACTTAAATGCCATGCGACATGACAATGGAAAGGCCAGATCTGTCACGAGGATTAGCGAGTGCCATACACAGAGATGGGAAAAGAGCACTTACGCCTGGATTATCCGCCTGAAACGCAACAACTAAATACCCAAGCGCGGGAATAATCTGAATATCTCTTCGCATCGGATTCTCAGCGCCTTCAATCGTCCCGTCCCATGTGCTCAGGGCGGTTTGTCCTTGCGATAAGATTTGTATGTTATGTCCATGAAGATGAAATGGGTGGGAAAGCGGAGTCCGATTCGTGAGGTTGAGAACCACATAGCCCGCATCTCCAGTATCGTAAACATTCGCAAAAGGATCTTGGGAGAATGTTGATGAGATGTTGCCAGTTTCCGCGACTGGGTATAAAGCCGGTTCATTGAAGTTGGCTTTAAAGGTTTGATTATTCATACGCCATTCATAATGTCCCGTGGCATTGAGTTCCAGAGTCATAAGGATATCAAGTTGTTTATAAGTTTCCGGTTTCGTGAGATCGGGGGCCGGGATTATGAATTCTGGGAATGTGGTGTCGAGGGCAACGTTATTACAACTTGTATCGTTGACGAAAGTTAGGGATGCTTGGGTTGTTGGGTCAGAAGAGGTGTCCGAGCCTGAATAGAAAATTGCGGCGTGGGCTTCGCCTGAAGCTGAACCGCCGCATTGTGGGCCGGAGAGGGTACGGCTTCGAATCCAGAATTTGTTGGTGGAGGTGTTGTCTGCTGTTACGAGGACGTCTGCGCGTTGGCCGACGCCGAGGGTGATTACTTCTGTTGTGTAGGGGGTTACGGGGACGTAGTCGTAGGCTATGACTTGCATTTTGTGGCCGTCGATGGTAAACTTTTGGACGCCGTCTGCTCCGGTGTTCATCAATCGGAGTCTGTGGACTTTGCCTGGCTGGAATTCGAATTTGGAGAGCTCGGCGTTGTCTGTGCAGGACCATTTGGTTTGTGAGCTTACGCCGCTGGCTAGCCATTCTGCATCGTCCCCATATGATGGGTTTGAGCAGTTGAACCGTCCTCGTCCGTTGATCAGCATGCTATCGGCAGCAGGTGGAATCTCAGAAAGATCGCTTCCGACCGCATCGCTGACGATGCTGAAGTACGGTACATGATACCAGTCAGAGAGCATGACTGGGCCGATGTCGATGTCGTAGTCCTGTTGAGATGGGCCGTAGACAATGATTGGGCCGAGGACGCCTCCAGTGTACTGGGCAGAGTAGTGTGCGTGATACCAGGAGGTACCATATAGTTGAGCGGGAATGGTGTAAGTGTAGCTGGAACCTGGAGCGATAGGACATTGGCTAATGCCAGGAACTCCATCCATCCAATTCGTGCCTCGTTGAAGGAATCCATGCCAATGGATTGCTGTGCCTTCCAACGGAGAGTTAATGTTATTGTGAACAGTGATCTCGATGGAGTCACCCCAGTTGGCTTCGATAGCTGGTCCTGGGAATTGGTTGTTTACCAAGATGACATCGCGCTTTACGCCATCCGCCGAGATGACTCCTCGTGAGACTGTGAAGTCGTACTTCCTCGTGACATTTGTAACCGGAATGTCGTCGTTGTTCGAAGCATCGAAAAGCTTTGAGGTTTTGTCTCCCCACGGAGCAGTCTTGTACTCGGTGCCGTCAGGCTGTGGCAACCACTTTGGAAATGTAGGCTGGCAGAGAGTACCCCAGGTAGAATTGCCGACTTGCTGTGAGTTCGAGAGAGTGTTTGAAGGCAGCTGACAAGAGGATCCTGGTCCATGTTTCGTAGGCTGTGCGGACCAGGCTGTTGATGCGGACGTCGTACTCCATGACTGTGTTGGGTTCTGTGTGGGTTTGGGGACTTGACATGATGAGGAGGCTGTGATTGTTACATCGACCGTGGCCTGTACGATCTCGGTCTTGGTGAACACAGGCGGTACAGCTTCTGTGGTATTTGCCGTCGAGGTGGTGAGTGCATGCTCAATGTATTGAGCGATCGGCTTCGTCGATGATATTTGGCTCTGCGAAGATGCTGCATTCGGTGCTGACGAAGATTGACCAGAAGCGATTGATGGAGCTTGCTCAGCTCTGACATTGTCAGGAGTCCTTCCCACAGCCCTCTCCTCCCAAGCCAGGACCGATGAAGCTACGAAACCTGCTGTTAGTATAGAAGTGTACATCTTCGCTGTGGCCGACGAGGATGAGAGATGTGCCACAAGACAGCACACAAGAGATATAATATAGGGAGGTCAAGTACAGCCCAGCGATGTCTGCACGAAAGGACCAGAGAACTGCTACCGGTCCCAGACACTTTTTACTTACCTGTTTGGCCAGCATATTAGACAGTGTAGCAACACAACCAGAAAAGATACGAGCTCCCTATAGTGTAGATGGCAAGGCTGAATGTCGTGAAACCTGAAGACGGCCACTTCTATTCAGACAGAAGCCACGCGAGTTCTGCAGTCGGTCAACGGTAATGATGCGCAGGTCTGGGTGACGAGGCTGGAAGTATGGCCAGATGACGGGCGCCGTGAGCACATGGGAAATTGGCTTTTCATCGGTCGCCGTGATTGCGACATTCTTGCTTCTGTCCGCGCCTGGTGTTGAACAGAGTCGATCGCTGTCGAAGATCTCCATGGGAACGCCATGCAATGCGAGGCGAGGCTGCAGATAGATTGATGCAAGGTGATGGAGCGCGCGAGCGAGGAAGGGGGTGAGGTGAGGAGCTGCTTGCTTTGATCTCCACATTGGCGCAGCTCAACGGCGGCTTGTTCCTGACGTGTACCACGAACACAGAAAACACATGGCAATACAAATTACTTCAGCGCAGGCTCAGGGCAATCTCCTAGGAGAGGAGAAATTCTGTGCATTTGGTTGGAAGCCGCGATGTCAGTCAGGTCCGAGTGACCTGCACTTCAGCTTCGAATGACATCGAAATACCTGCGTTGCATGGTGCATTGTTATGACAGGCAACGTACCGAAGAAGGCCTGCAGTACGACCTGGTAAGAGGTCGGGAGTACAACGTCGCAGACTTGGAATCCACGTTGAATCTCGTGGCTGGAAAAGCGAACCATAGATGTGCACACAACTGAGCATTTGCTCCCACCACCCTCAGCGGTGGAGATTCCTGACTCTACAGGATCTCCTGATCTATTCTTCGCAGTGTCGCACAACGCGGCGAAGCTCGCTGCGTGCTTCATACATATAACACAGGGTATCTTCCAAAAATCAATGTGCCAACCAATTGGCTAACCCTCAATGCCATCCTAAACGCCACGCTAATTCGTAAATTCATGCTCTTTCGTTCCGTTGTGCCCTGTACACCTCTCCCATCATCTACACGAAGGACTTCGCAGACCAGCTTCCTGCCACGGACGGTATCGTCGAAGCTGGCGCCGAGCTGTTATGGGCTTCGGGGTCGGATTCGCGACGTATCGTGTCTTGCGGAGGCGTATTGTTGAGAATCGCCTTCGGGGTGGTTGTGCTTCCGGTACTTTGGTCCAGTGCTCTCTTCTCCTCATTCCGACTGCTGAGCGCATTCATATTCAGGATACCGTCGTCCCGCATGAACTCTTCAAGCGTCATTCCTCGAGATGCAGTGCCCTTCTTACGAAGACCCCTCTCGAGATCCAACCCTTCCTTTCCACTCGTGGGCCAGTGCGGGATAAAGTCTTGGTCTGTACCTCGTCTACTTCTGTCGTTTCCAGATATGCTCAAGCTGGCTTTCGTCGCTGTATGAGAGCCAGACACAGATGTCCTGATACCACACAATTCCAGGAAGCATGATATTAATTTCCAGACGAAGGGCAGGTTGGCGACCAAGATGGCTGTTGAGCTTTCTCTCACATACCAATAAGTCCACAAGGAGCCAAAGGGATCGGAAAAGGAGTAGACTTTGTTCAGGATAGCTGCCAGGACAACGAAGATACCGAGGGAGAAGACGCCGACCACAGGGATCTTCTTTCGCCAGGGCAGGTGCATCCTCAAGAAGATAGGCAGAGCAACAGCGAGCATTATGAGATCTGAGCTCAAATTGAAGGTCGCATTGGTGATCAGATGGTTCGTGGCAGCATTGCATTGACTGCTGTTAGTCGGCACGGCCCAGTATTCGTGGAAAGGCCTGCACCAGACTCCCAGGTAAAGGATCTCCATCACCACAAAGGCTATGCCGACGTATGCCGCGAGAACCTGGATGGCGATATGCTGCCATCGGAGTGTGGTCAGCCTCAGGTAGAGGATCAGAAGACATGCCTTGGCTCCCCAGATTGAGACGATTTGGCATTCCTCGACTACCAGAATCAATTTACTGCCATACTCTCGTCTGGCTTTGTCGGCTGCTGTGAGAGTAGACACATCGAAGCCCGGCGGAAATAGATTTGATGAAGTATTTGCGACGATATTGATGGTGACCAGAAATGCTGTGTAGAAGCATAAGACCAAAACCATGACATAGTCATCAGCTTGGTACCTGCGAACGGACCCCAGAGTCATCCATCGTGAAACACTGTGCAGAGCATGTGTCAGCAAATTCGTCCATTGAATCGAGAAACGATGTGCCTTACAATCTGGCTATTGCCACTGCTACCACAATGGAAAACCACACCCAAGATTCAATTCTGAGTGGTGTCATGGTCGTGCGACTGCAAAGCTTTCACTAACGTCACAGGTGTCTTCGAATGGAATGCCGTTTCTGTGACCGTCGGGGCATGATGTCTCTCCCAACCTCCAGCAGCCAGAAGGCAGCGACGCCGCGAGGTTCAAAAGCTGTCAGCGTGTCTCGATTCCGATGATGAGAGTATGAGGAACTGGAAGGGTCTAGTAGAATAGCAGGTGTGATGAAGGAAAGCCTGCGATAAGACTCCAGCTGAATCCACATTATGTGGCGGCGCCCACGTCCTTCGCCCACATGATAATGGAGCGCGGTGGAGCGGGATCGAGGCGCTAGGCTTGCTTTCTCCAGCTGGCCCTGTGCCCTGTTGAAACTTGCGGCCGGAAAACCGCCTGTACTACCCTGAGTATCCATAATTGGATCAGGAAGACTTTGTCCCACCAGATGAGCCATCTCACAGGCACACTTGATCTGTCTTCTTGCTGGACATGAGTGACCAGTTCTTCGACATCGAAGACACTGTGACGTGCCTTCGAGTCCAGATTCGTGGATGAAGGTTTCTGTCCATCCCATTCGAGCGGGCGACCGAGAAGGATCGCCGCGGATACAAGGTGGCGGACACGCGAGACGATCGACGAAAGTGCGCAAGCGCATAAAGGATAATCGGCTAACGAGGTCCACGGAGTTGGGGCACTGCTTCGGAGACAGCGACATTCTGCTGCGTCACTGCACACGAATGACATTCATACCAGATCATGCATTGACGATACATTGCCATATCGTGTCCACAGCTTCAATGCAACGACGAGCAGAAGACACCGGAATGTTATCTCAATTGAGATGCCAAGAATGCAGAGGCCAGCCACCCCTCTACCATTAATTAACTTCAACAAGGTTTCCACAGATACTGGGTATTGGGACCTTCGCCGCGTGGCTAGCACAAAGACAATGAGCTAGCGTAAACTTTAGTAAGCAGTGTTAGTAAACACGCTCTTACGTTCTTAAGAAGAGGCGCGGAGATTTTATTAACTTACTAGAGATCTTTTACTAGTAGAAAAGGATTATAACTATAGATATAAGGCTTAATATAGTATAGTACTCTTATCTTAGGCTCTTACTAAGTTATTAAATCTTCTATATTATCTATATATATTCTATAAGTATATAAATCTACTTCTTATTATATAGAAATTATATTTCTTAAGTATTTTAATAGTAGATAATATATTAAGTAATAATATAATAGTCGCTAGACTCGTTCTTACTATTTATAAAAAAATATAGCTTTCTTAAGTATACTAGATTAAAGCCGCTATCTATACTATTTAGACTATTTATATAGATACTAGACGTCTAGCTAGATAAGTAGATAGAGTATTATATAAAATAAATATTAATAGTAAGGTTAGTATAGAAGTTTAAATTATAAATATAAGGTTAGTACTTATATATTACTATCCTTAGGAGTTTCTACTATATCTATAGTTTAGTATAGTATTAATCTCTTATATAGGTTTATAAAACTAGAAATATAATAACTTATTATAGTACTTAATATTAAGAGTTATAAATAGTAGAATAGTAATAAACCTAACTTAGAGCTAGCTCTTAGTCTTATTCTATAGCGAATATTATTCCCTTCTTACTAGTTTAATACTTCTACTAAATTTAGTAAATATAAGTCCTATTATAGTCTTATTTTTAATAATATTATTCTATAGATATATTAGTAATTTATAAAGATAATAGTATAGTATCTATATCTTAATAGCTATTATTAACTAAAGATATTTACTCTTACTACTTAGAAGTATAGAAAATAAGGATTTATATAGAAATTTATTAATAGATATTTTAGTAGGTTCTATAGACTAGGTAAAGATTAATAATATATCTATAGTAGATACTATAGTATATATAGCTATAAATTCTAGACTATAGTAATACTAGATAGTCTTATTTTCTTACTTATTAGACTATTTAATAGTAGAGATAATAACTAGCGAATATAGTAACTTTCTAGTATTAAATACTACTTATAAAGGATTATAAGAGATAGACGTATTCTATATCTCTATAGCGACTCTATATACTATAGTAACTTTAGTATTATAGCTCCTTATAAGTATTATCTTAGATAGTCTTACTTAACGCCTTAGTAATAAGTATTTAATAAGAAGCTATCTAGTATCTAGATTAAAGTTAAGTATCTATTTAGATATACTATATAGCTATAGTCTTATAATATATTCTTAAAGTAATTAAGGTTAAGATAATAGCCTATTAGAGCCTATTTTATAGTAGTAGTACTACTTACTAACTATTATATCTATCTTTATAGATATAATTAAATAAGTAAGTAATTTAGACTTAATCCTTTAGATTTATAGGGCTACCTCTTATAGCTCTATCTAGATCTCTTAGATAATAAAAGTAAGAGCTTAGAAGACTAAAATCTAGTAGTTTCTAAATTATTTAAGCTTATTATAGTATTACTAAAGAGGACTAAGATATTCTAAGAGAGGATATTAGTACTAGAAGAAGGAATAGTTTAGTCTTAGAGGTTTAGACTTTTAGTATTCTCTACTAAAACTCTACTTATACTTTAAGATTAATTTACCTATACTTCTAACCCCTCTAAATAATACTATTATATACTCGTTATATATAAATAAATTATATAAAGTTATTTATCTAATTAGTAGCTATAATAGTATATAAAAAGTTTGTAATTTAAATAATATTTAGTATTATACTAGATACTAATACTAATATTTAAATCTTACTTAAAGTAACTTACTATCTTAACTAAAGAACGCTATTTATAGATCTAGAAACTTACTATTAAGACTTTATTCTATTAGATCTCTTAAAAAGAGTAGAATTAGTATACTAGGCGATTATACTAAATTAGATTATATACCTTATTTTAATAAAAAGCTCTTTAAAAGGCTATTAGTCTTATTACTAGTACTCTATATAGAAGATATAGTAGAATTAAGAGATCTAACCTTATTCTTAATAGATATAATATCTACTCTAACTTCCTTCTTAAATATTTCTAGATTATCTTTAATTACTAATATATTTTCTTCTATCTCTTATCTTTAATACTTTACTATATAGCTCTTACTACTATTATTATTATTATCTTCTTACTCTATATCTCTCTTTAGCTTAATAGCTAGTACTATAAATAACTCTCCTATCTATAAGTATATATTATAGTTCTACTACTATATATCGTCGTTTAAGGCTCTACTATAATATTTACTTTAAATATACTTAGATTAAATAGAAGACTCGCGTTATCTATAAGTATAAGAAGATATAGTAGATTTATAAGAAGAAGGGATTACTAGAGTTACTAGATAAGAAGTAGTATATATAGATTAAGTATACTTACTAGATATACTTCTAGAGGTAATCTCGTTACTAATAATAACCTTAACTAATAGTCTTATATTATTTCTAGATAGTAGTAGTATAGCTTTAAGATTAGTAATATAATAGTACTTATACTTAATCTCTTCGTTTTATTCTAGCTCTTCTTTATATCTAGATACGTCCTTATTATTATTACTACTCTTATCTATTATACTATTATTAACTTTAACTTCTATTTTATTATTACCTTTATCTATACTTAGGCCCTTATCTTTACTTATTACTAGCGAATCTAGTATCTCTTACTTCTTAATAAACTATATTACGAAAAACGTTTTACTAATCGAGCTAATCGAGTTAATCGAGTTAATCGAGTTAATCGAGTATTAATCGAATATTAATCGAACTACGATAGAATTAACTCGATTAACTCGATTAATACTCGATTAGCTCGATTAACTCGATTAATTCGATTAACTCGATTAATTCGATTAACTCGATTAATCCTCGGTCGTATTTCTATTATAGATCTATTAGTTATACTATACTAACTAAATCTAAGTCGAGAAATACTACTATTAGTACTATATACGATTAGGCGCTAAGTCGTAACCCTAATTAGCTCTAATTTATATATCTCTTATATACTATATAAATCCGCTATCTATAGTCTTACTATATAATTTATTAGAATAAAGAAGTTATTACTCGCTATCTTTATATTATTATCGGTTGTCTTTCGGATATATAACTTTAATATACTCGATCTAGCTCTCTATACTCTTATCTTTTATATCTACTTTTTTATAGCTTATATTTCCTTCTTCTCCTACTTATTATTATATATAGTATTATATATCTTAAAGTTAGTAGTATTATTAATATACTAAGCTCCGTTTAGGTTGTACTCGTCTACTAGTACTATATATAGAGTATAGTAGATTAGTAGTAGACTATATAATCGCCGGCTTTAAAGTACGCTATTATATAGTAAAACTCTCTATAGTCGGATTATTATTAAGCTATATATATTATAGATTTCGCTATTATCGATAATATAATTAAATAACTTAACGAATATAGTAGTAACTAGCTCGCGCCTAGATACTAGTCTTCTATAGCGTTTAACTCCTAATATAAGATTAATTAATATTATATATCTTAATTAAGCTAGTAGCTTTCTATCGAAACGGATAGATAACTAATCTTATCCTAGTAAAGTATTTATACTATATTCCTATACCTATATAAAGTTATATCGTTTATTACTTTTAATCCTATCCTAATTTAGTATATATTATATAAAGTCGGCTATTACTATATTAGAGTATTCTATATTCTTACCGATTAGCTTCTAGTATTTAATCGATCTATAAAAACGGATCTCTATATCTAGTATATATATAGTATCTTTTACTATAGTATCCGGATCTATCGAGTATTTATATATATTATTATAGTCCTTCTACTATTAGATAAATATAGCGATTATCTAAATAAAGTTATAACTAAGGTTCTCTTCTATTAGACCTACTATATTCCTTACTATAATCTATATTAACGAGCTTCTTATAGGTATCTCTTATAGATACTTAAGTACTTTCTCTATATATATTACTCTAGTTAGTATAATAGGTTATTATATATATTCCTTAATCGCGCGATCTATTACTAGAAGTAATAGATTTATAAGGTCGTTCTATATCTATATATTTAGTTTATTACTATCGTCTTCGAGTATACTATTCTCCTAGTCCGTTTTCCTATTTATTAGATAGAATAATAGCTTTAGTAGTTTATAGTACTTATACTCGAAATAGCTAGTATTTAGGTTAAGAAGATTACCGAACATCTCGATTAAAATCGGTATATATATTATACTATAGAATTTAGATATATTAAATTATCCTTCGATATATATTATCGGTAGTCTATCTACTAGACTATCGTTATTAGAGATAATTATATTATCGTCGTCCTATATTTATTTAGTATTAGCCTAGTACTAGGCCTTCTTCTAGATCTTTATTACTCTATATAGACGGAAGACGTCCTTCTACTAGTTCGTCTAATATAGCGCTATTTAGAGATATTTAACTATCTCGTTATTATAGTATCTATATATCGCTATAATAATAAAGTCTACTAGGATATATAGAAATCTAATCGCTTCTTATTAGTATATCTCTTCTAGAAGTAGTATAAAAACGACTAGTAAGACTTAAAGAATACTTTATTATTCTTAATCTATCTATTATATAATAGACGAGAAATAGTCGAAATTACGAAGATTACTATATATTAGTATATATACGAATTATTTATTAAGTATCGCTTCTACTATTACTTATACTACTATTTTCTCTTACTTCTTAGCTTTAGCCGTCCTCTTACTATTCGTAGTAGAGTCGGCTATAAGTCGGAACCTTTTCGTCTTTATTATAGCTATCTTATCTATAAGTAAGTCGATTAGCTATTAAAATATATATATTAAAACTCCTTTTAGGAGCTAGTATAACGTATTAATAACTATCGTCCGATATATATTAATATACTTCTATTTCTAAGCGAAATATAGAATATTATATATATTCTAGATATCCTTTATATAGTACTTACTACTATATTACTTATAATATTATTTTATCGTATATTCGTATAATCGCTATTCTATAATAACGTCGAGTTACTCTCTTTCTATAGGATATATAAGATAGCTTAGGTAGTATATATTCGTCTTTACGCTAGTAATAGTAACTTATTCTTCGTAATTTACTAATATTACTACTAGGATCGGAAAGTATCGGTATATAGTACTATCTATATATATAATATTCTAGCTCTCGCTATCGGATACTTATATTACTAACCGAAATATATATTTTATAGCTATATAGTATATACTATTCCTTAAAAAGCTATCGCTATCTTTAATAATTAGTAGTATTAGAATATATAGTCTAGTTAGTAACCTAGTAAGGGATGCTAAGGCAGACTAGATTATATAATAATAGTTATATAACTAGTCTAAGCTAATACCTTTTAGGTTTAGCTCCAACCTATAGATAATAATAATAATAATAATATACTTACTATTCCTACTTTGGCCCCTACTACTCCTTATAGCTTCTATTATACTTTATAATCTATTTATACCTATCGGCCCTCCTTAGCTCGATAGGTTATAAGCCCGGGTTTATAACTATAAGGTAGAAGACTAAAGTAGTATAGGTTACTCCTAAACCTATAAGTCTAGTCCTAGAAGGAAGAGGCAAAATAGGAGAGGGAGACTCGAGGTAGACCTATATATATTATATAAAGAAGCCCTATATATATAAGTTATAAAAGAACCTAGTAAGGCATACTTATTAATATATATTAGATTGCTAGAGTATAAAGGGAATAGATAAGCCTAAGTTTTAAGTACCTTTAGATAAGCCTTAGATTTAGTACTTAGTACTACTAATACCCTAACCTATTTATAATAGTTAGGAAGGACTTAAGGAAGTTATTTGCCCTATAGAGTAGGAATCTATACTAAGTTTTTAGTAACCTTAAAACTAATAGGCCTAGTAGAGCTAGGGATCTACTAACTAAGGAAGATAGCTATCTAGAAACTATTATTTTTAGAGTAAAAAAAGAGCGTAGTTCTAGAGTTTATTTAGGTTTAATTTATAGAAGAAATTATAGATTAAGAAGGTAGAATTAGTAAGAGAAGGGCTATACTAATCTTAATAAGAGATAATTAGAGAATATAGTTTAGTCTCTAGGAGAATAACCTTAAAGGAAAAGATATATATTAGATTATCTCTAACTTATAGATACTATAAGTATTAGAAGAGAGTACTCCTACTCTTTAGGGACTTAGGTACTCTAGGTATAGCCTAGAGTAGAGGAAGGTAAATATAATAGCTAGGTATAAGCTATTTATCTATCTTTCTAAAGATAATTAAGAGGAAATCCTTAAGGATAAGAATACTACGGATATTTAGATAAAGATAAGATCTAAATATAGTAAGGTATATACTATATACGCTATAGTAGTTATAAGGGAGTATATTACCTTTAAGATATTAGATAAATAGATAATTAGGAAGGCTTAGGTATATCTTAGGAATCTTAGTAGAAGGATTACTAAGATAGACCTAAAGGAGAGTTACTATAAAGAACTAGAGAGGAAGATAAAATATCTCCTAGATACTCTCCTATCTAAGTACTAGAGTATAAAAGATACTATCCTAGCCTAAGTATCTATAATATCTAACTAGGTACTTATACTCCTAGAGTTATATAAAGTAAGATTATAAGAAGATAGTAGGATAGCTATATTTACTAAGAGAGGTTATTAAGTAGGAAGTAGTAAGGACCTATTATACTTCCTATATAAAGGGAAGTATTAAGTTAAGGAATACCCTAGCCTAGATAAGGTAAAAGTAGCTATTAAACTAAAGTAGAGCTATAGGATAGTAAAGAAATAATCCCTATCTAGGGCTAGGAGGGGATCTTTACCTAATAAAGAGTAACTAAAAGAGATAGTAAAGAAACTAAGCCTAAAGATATAATCCCTAGAAAAGAGATCTAAGAAGCTATCTTCTAAGAAAGCCTATATAGTATAAGATATAGAGGCATCCTCTAAATTATCTCCTCTATCTAAGAAAGAAGATATTAATAAGATAGCTTATTTAACTATAGAAGCAAAAGGCAAGTATAAGCTATCTAAATAGCTACTTAACTCTTATACTTCTATCTATATAACTAACTAAGAATTACTCTTTAGAGATCTAAAGCCTCTTAAGAGGAAAAAGTAGATTAAGGTTAGGGGTAGCTACTTAATAGCTATATATATTAGGAATATAGTAATAGATAGAAGGAAAGGCAAATAGATTATATTAAAAGATATTCTCTTTATATCTAGGCTTAGAGTTAATCTTGTTTCTTAGAACTAATTTAGTAAGTAGTTCGATATTTAACTACTAAAATTTATACTTTATTTACCTAATAGAAGGCTAGTTATCTAGATAAGGCTTTTAGGAGGAGTACTATTTATTAAAGAAATTAGCTAAGACCTAGATAAACTTATATATATATATATATTCCCTAGGATTTAGTAAATAAAAATGCCTATATATTTATAGCTTAGACTAACTAGGATTAGTAGGAGCTATAGTATAGAAGAGTTAGATACTTTAGAGAAGGACTAGTAAGAGACCTTTATAAAGTAACTAACCTAAAGGACAAAATTCCTATCCCTATAAAGTATTAGCCTTATAGAGTATATTCTCTAGCTAAGATAAAGAAATATAGAGGTAAGGAGACTAAGAGGAAGCCTACTAGGCTCTCCCTTATTTTAATTAATATCTATAGACTATTGCCTATTTTAAGGCTTAGTTTTAAATAGTAGCTTAAGATTATTAATAACTTCTTAAGAAAGAAGTAGACTAGTCTACTAAAATTAAGAGAAGATATAGTAGATACCCTATAGAAATAGAAAAGAAAAGCTAAACTATAATTAGAGAATTAGCTTTAGATAGTAAGAAGTAATAGAGTAAGGGAATTGCTTTTATTACTTAAGTAGTAGGAGAAAGAATCTAGAATCTCCTACTATATAACTAAGATATATAACTTAATCTAAAATAGAGTTATAGAAAGGTTAATCTAGATATCTAAAGAATATATTAGGGCTATACTTAAAGATTTAAATATACTAGTTAAATTCTAGCTAGAAGTATTAGATACCTATACTATTATAAGAAATACCCTACTAAATAGGCTAGATATTAATAGATTTAAAGTTTTACCTAATAAAGCTTTTACTAGAAAGAGACCTTCTATATTATACTTTAGGGTTTAGGGATATAAAGTAGTTATATATATAGATACTAAATCTTAGCTAATTAGGATAAGATTAGATAAGCTAATAAATAGGGGAAAGAATACTATATTTATTAGATATATACCTAATATATCTAAGATATAGCTATTCTAGGAGCCTAATATAAAGGCTATAAGGGCTTATAATAATACTATCTAGTTTAAGAATAAGAAAGGAGGGGATATAACCTTAAATATTCCTAGACTTAACTAGCTAAGCTAAGCCCTAGTAAGAAACCTAGTTAGTAGACTAAGAAAGGAGAAACTAGATCTAAAACTATTATATATTTAACTACCTCTACTACTAAAGGATATTAAGCAATATTAGGTAATAGCTAATCTAGAAGAAGAAAATAAGAATAAAGAATAGTAGGCTCCTAATTAGAGCTAAGAGAAACCTTAGTAAGACAACTAGAATATCTAGGCTTAGGAGGGGAATTTAAAGAAAAGAAGATTAATTTCTAATAAAGGGTTAAGAGAAGAAAGAGTTTATAGTATAACTATAAGATTAACTATATAGAAAAGATTAAGAGAATTAGAGGATAAAGAACTCCCTAAAGCAAAATATTATAGAGCCTTTATCTATATAATAAAAGACCTAGATCTAAGTATAAACTAGATAGAAGAACTTCTAGGATATATCTATAAGGTTATATTCCCTACTTTTATACTAGGGATTATATAAAGATAGGAGGTTCTAATTCTAAGAACCTACTAAGAGGCAATATAAGATCTAAAATAGGGTTATATATAGAAAGAGGTAATCTAGAAAGAGCTAATTATACTTAGAAGTAACTATACCTAGGATTAGGTAGTTCTACTAAAAGGAGTAAACCTAGTTACCTTAAAATAGGTATTTAATATAAAGAGACTAATTAGTAGAGTAATTAATAAGTTTAAAGTAAGACTAGTTATAAGGGGTTTTTCCTAGAAATTTAGGGTAGATTTTTAGGAGACATTTATACTAATAGTAAGGCATAATATACTTAGGGTATTTATAGCTACTATATATAAGAAAGACCTAGAATTATACTAAGTAGATATAAACAATATATTTACTAAAAGTACCCTATAGGAAGATATCTTTATAATTCCCCTACTAGAAGTAGAAATCCTATAAGATATAGCTCTAAAAATCCTAAGGAGCTTATATAGCCTAAAATAAGTAGTAAGAGACTAGAATAAGCTATATATCTTAAAGCTAGAGAGAATAGGGTTTTACTAATTAGAGGTAGACCTATACTTACTTATTTATAAGGGTAGGAACCTAATAGTTTTAACTTATATAGATAATATTCCTATTATAGTACTAAAACTAGAAGATATTCTTTAGTTTAAGAAAGAACTAGGCAAGGTATTTAAAATTAAAGACCTAGGTAAACTAACTAAAATTCTTAGAATAAAGCTTACTAGAGATAGAAAGAATAGTACTCTAAAGCTTAACTAAGAATATTATATCTAGGAAAGCCTTATAAAGTTTAGAATAACTAAAGAAATAGCCTACTTAACCTTATTACCTCTTAATAACTATAAGAGTCTAAGGAAATCTAACTTAGATAAAGAGAGATATAATAAGATAGAGTACTAAAGCTAAAATAGTATATAGATATAGCTAATAACTATAATAAGACCTAATATTGCTTTTGCCCTTAGAAGACTTAGATTATATATATTAGATCTATCTAAGAGATATCTAAAAGTACTTAGGAAACTAGCTAGATACCTAAGATTATTCCTAAGCCTAGGTTTAATATTTAGAAAGGGAGGAGGAAAGCTAATTAAATATTCAGACTCTAATTATATAATAGATAAAGCTAATAGAGTCTTAATCCTTAGAAGTATCTTCTTTCTCTATAGATTACTAGTTTCTTAGATAAGTAAGAAGCAAAAGTTAGTTACTATATTAACTATAGAAGCTAAGTATATAGTAATAAATATATATATAAAGTAATCTTAGTTCCTTATAGTACTCCTAAGGGAGATAGACTATATATAGTTAGTAGGAGAATATTTATTTTAACTACTAATTAAAGGAAATTCTAATATAGTAAATAAAATCAGACCTATTTAGATTATAGGTAATAACTAGATAGCTTTAACTCTTATTAAAGATGCTTATACCTATAAGAGATTAAAACATATTAATATTAGCTTTAATAAGGTTAGAAATCTTTAGTAGTAAAGAAAGATTATAGTAGAATATACTCTAATAAAAGAGATAGTAGCTAATAGCCTAACTAAGCTAAAGATAGGGCTATAGTTCTAGGAATTTATAAGGCAATTACAACTTATATAATAAGATACTAGGCCTAAGAATTGAACTTAGTAGATTAGATATACTATACTAATCTAGAAGCTATTATACCTAATTAGCTAACCTAGAATCTTTCCTAAATATAAATATAAGTAGGATATAGTAGTTTAAAAGGAAAGACAAAAGAATATAATAGAAATAGATTATTAGAATTTGTTCTACTATATTGATTCTAGATTAAGGAATTGAACCTTACTAGTTAGATATACTATACCAACTAGGAGACTACTATATCTAATTAGCTAATTGAAATTCTAAATTATATATATTTGTTCGGATTAGACTTAGAGACCAACTATTCTAAGTAGGAGTGTTAGAATATATAGTCTAGTTAGTAACCTAGTAAGGGATACTAAGGCAGACTAGATTACATAATAATAGTTATATAACTAGTCTAAGCTAATACCTTTTAGGTTTAGCTCTAACCTATAGATAACAATAACAATAATATACTTACTATTCCTACTTTGGCCCCTACTACTCCTTATAGCTTCTATTATACTTTATAATCTATTTATACCTATCGGCCCTCCTTAGCTCGACAAGTAGTAGTCTAAGTAGTATAGTACTAGGTCTATTATTAGTATTACGTACTTATATATATAAATTTCTAATAGTAAGATATACTAGATATATAGATATATTACCTTAGTAATTCGTTATCTATATCTTATTAGTCGATATAATAAGAGGAATAATTATTATACTATTAATATCTATCTTACTCTATATCTTCTACTACTAGTCTACTAATACTATATTAGAATATACTCGTCTTAGTAGATCGTCTATTATCTATACTCGATATAGCTCGTATACTAGATCGTTCTTAAAACTATAGTAGCCTATTAAGAAACTTATAGCTAACTTAATATATTAGTATTATAGTTTATATTTCGCTTTACTACCTATTATTCTATAGATATTAACTAGAAGCTCTCGTATCTACTAATAACTTAATATCTTCGAGAGTAGTATATCGCCTACTTATAGTTTCGACTTTATTATATATATACTAGTCTAGCTTAATAATTTATATAGTAGAGCGAATCTATCGTCCTATAGGAACCTCGTAATCGCGCGTCCTAATAATCGCTCTTATACTATCTATTATATAAAGGCTATATCGACTAGCGATTTAAAAGCGCTATAGTCCGATATAGTATTATTAGTAGTCGTAGTAATACTATATAAATATTAGCTAAAGGTCGGATTCCTCGTCTATATAGATAATAACTACTATACTTATTTATTACTTTACTAGTAGTACGGCTAGTATATTCGCTATATATATTAATATCGTCTATAGTATACTAGACTTTCGACGATAGTTACGTCTTTATTATCCTCTAGCTTACTATAGTATATACTATTTCGCTAGCTACTAGTTACGTATCTTCTACTTTATCTTTATCTATAATTCCGTCTAGTATATTAAATATCCGTATTCTAAGATAGCTATTTATATTAACCCTATTATCTTCCTAGTTATATAATATTCTAAAATCTACTCCTTTTAGCGATACTACTACTTCTTCTATATATAAATCTTACGAGAAATCTCTTAGTATATATACTTTATTAGTAGAAATTAGGCTCTACTCGATATTAGGATTATAATACGGTAGTTAACTTTATATAATTCGTCGCTACTTAGTAATACGACTATCGTTAATTACTATAAAGTCGTCTAGTATAGGACGCTTACTATATTTGTTTTTATACTATACTATTCTATATCTACTATAGAGTACCTACTAGTACTATAAGTATTATAGATAATAAGATATTCGTATATAGCTAGCCTAAGTCTAAAGATATATATTATCGTATTAGTTATATAATAATTATAGACCTATAGATAGGCTACTAGTTATATATTTATAAGGTTATAGAGGTTTAATTCGGCTTAGTATAAGGCTCGTCCTATTTAGGGTCCGACTTAGTCTTCTATTTAGAGCCTAATTCGGTAGCTATTTAGGGTTATCCCGGAAATATAGTATAGAATATTATCGCTATCTATAGTTTTTAACCTATAAATATAGTATATAAATAGATAAATATTACTATCTATAGTATTATTCTATATATATCCCTTCTACTAAATACTATATATATAAGTAATATAATATCTATTACTATCGTTTATACTATATATAAACTACTTCGCGCTTATATAGTATACTCTAAGTTATATCTTATTCGTATATTATATCTATAAAACGCGAGTAACTATATAGATCTAATAGGCTAAAGACTCGTTAAATTAGTATAATAGTATATCTAAGTAATACCGCTTCTAATAACTAAACTAATTTAGTATATATAAGTAATAGTAAAACTAGACTATATATCCTCTTCGAGAAGCTTTATAATTCTACTTATATTAATCTAATTTAGCTATTCGTATAAATATATACTTAACTATCTACTAATCTCTAATATTAATATACGAAGCGCTACGATAATATCTCTATAATTTAGACTAATAAGAGTAACTATAGTCGATAAAAACGATTAGCCGACTTAGTTCGCGATTAATATAGATAATAATCCGCTACGTCTCGCTACTTAGGAATACTAGTACTATATCCCTAACCTAAATATTATACTAGTAATCTTTAGACTAGAAGCTATAGACCTAGTCCGCTATACTACTCTAGATATTAAAATAGATAATGTAAGCTTCTAATCTTTACGATTATCTTTATATACCGATAAACGTCTATTTAGTATACTAAGAACCTTTACTAATAGTATATTTATAGGCGCTATATACGAATACTATATATAAGCTTAGCTATACTAAGAAGTTAGTTAAGGATAGTAAGAAGGAGTTAGTCGGCTTTCTCTACTAGTAGTCTAGAGAAGGCGATAATACTCGTATCTAGTACTTTCTAGTTAGTACTAGTTATACTACTACTAGTATATACTTCCGATTCGAGGGCTATTTCGCTACTTTTAATAAGCTAGTCGATTATAAGTATCTATCTAATTAGTAACGACTTATCTATACCGATCTAGCTTTAGCTAATACTAAAGTCGGTAACTATATTATATTCGTCGATAGTACTATAGCGGATTAGAATAATAAGTAAGACGATACTATTAAGGTTATCTATAGTATCGATAAGTACTTTATCGATTATATTATAAATAAATATATTATTATTTCTACTTATTCCTTTAGTTATCGCTTACTATAACTAGCCTATCTAACTTCTCTAACTACTTTAACTAAAGAGCTTACTATTACTTTCTTTAGTATATACTTAAAGGACTATATAGTATTATAAGGTAGATATATATATTCTCGATACTTATTTTATTAGAATTAAGGTAGACTAAGAAGATATCTCGGTCCTCGAAGGTAGCTTTAGCCTCTTTAGTAAAACTATAAATATATATAATAACTATTATCTATACTACGAGTCTCTCTTAACTATATATTTATTACTTAATATTAGTTCTACGAGTTATTATCTTAGATATAATAACCGCGAGAGCTATTATTATATCTAGAGCGATACTCTATACTATCGAATACTAATATAGTAGTATATAGTTTATCTTTATATATTACGAATATAGCGAAGATAGATTATAGTACGATAATAGTATATAAAGTATATATATTTATATATATATATATATAGTCTATTCTCTAGGTAGATAGCTCTACTTAGAGTATACGTCCTATAAATTAACTATATCGATAGTCTAGATAGTAGTCGGTTAACTTCTAATATATTAAGAATAATTAACTATAATAACCGGTTAAAGCCTTTTACTATTCTTCGTTACTATACTTACTACTTAGTACTATAAACTAATACTTATTATTTTTAGACTAATTATTATAACTAGTAGAATATACTTCGGTTTCTTCTTCGAGTTAGTTATAGATTCGGATATCTACTAATTAACGACTAACTTAAAACGCTACTAAAGCGGATATACGTTTTAGTATTAAAGTAGTATATAGTATATCGAATATTCTAGCTTCTACTAGTTAGATACTAATAAGAATAGCCGCCGAAGCGAATATACGTTTAGATATTAGTATAGTATATAAGATATCGTAATAGACGATATCTCGGTAATAGATTAGAGGCCGACTCGAAGTACTACTAGTATAGATACTAAAGCGGTAACGAGTATAGTATATAGGAAGTCGAAGTAGATAATATCTAGCGAGTAGTATCCGACTTATAGTAGTATCGGTAGTTAAAGCTAAAACTCTTCTCTCGAGTAAGATCTACCGATATCTTCCTTATATTAATAAACTCTATATATACTATTATTATCCTTATAAATAATAGGTTAAAAGCCTAGTTTATCTAAATCTATACGCTACTAAAACTATCTATAGTATAATAGATAGAACTATATTCTCGAGAGTAGTATTTCGACTAATATATTATAGATAGTCGATAAGCTAAACTTTATATACGAGATAATTAATTCTACTAGTAACTAAGACCTAGTCTATAGTTTCTAGCTTATAACCGTAGTAATAATAACTACGTTATAGATATATAATAGTAGGCTAGTTAGCTCGGCGAGGTTTAGCTTCTCGGTTATCTATAGTATACTATCTATAAGCTTATTCTAGAAGCTAGACTTCTACTATATAGTAAGTAATATAGCGATTTTATCTAACTATAGATAGTCTTCGTTATTTATAGCGGTTATAGATCTAAATACGAGAAGTAGGATAGCGTTTTATATCTCTTATTATTATTCGTATTTCTACTCTAGTAGCGTATCTCGCTATAAAAGATTATTATAGTTAACTATAGAGAGAAAGTTATATAATAAGATACGGATCGCTAATAATATTATCTCTAGAATCGTATTAGTATTAAGGGCGGATAGTAGTATAAGGACTAGTTAGTTACTATTTCTAGAAGTAGTTTATATTAGTAGAAGTATTACTACTAGTATAACTTTAACCGTTATATATCGTATAACCTCGTCCGTTAATTATATAGACTTTCTATATAAGGAGATAGAAGCTCTAGTAAGTAGCTAGTTACTAATTATATTAACTTTAGTTAATAGTAATCCTTCTTCCCTTCTTTAATAACTATTACTAATTACCGAATACTATATAGTAGTCGAGTAACGCTAATAAAATAGCTAATAATATATAACCGAATCTAGTATAGTAGTACCGACTCGATTATTTCTATATAGATTATAGTCTACTTCGCTCCTATTTAGGGATAGTAAGTACCTATAATTATCGATTTTTCTATTTAGTAACTAATATTTAAAGGATTATACTATCGGCTTAGTCTAGAATAATATAGAGGGAAATTATCTAGATATACTCTATTTTACTATAAGAGAGTATAATCTACTATAGGGCCGCTAGATAATATTATAGTAGATCGTATAAGTTATTATAGGGCTAACTAATAGTAGATATACTATATATTAGTTCGACTATAGAGAGGATAGTATTTAAGGCCTTCTAAATTAGATAAGGCGAGCTTCTTTCGCGTTTAATAGACGTTACTATAGTATTACCGAATTAGAGCGGTTTATATTAATAAAGTAGGGCTCGACTACTCTATATCCGAATAGTTATAATTATCCTCTAGTATAGTATAGATATTAGTATAATAATAATAGTCTAAATAGTAGTAACTATTTAAGTCGATAGGCGGTATACGAGCCTAAATTTCTAGTATAGTATAAGCAAATATTCGCGTCTCCAATATAGCTAGTACTACTACCTCCTCGACTACCTTTAGTAAACCGATAGCGAGAAGAACTAGTAGGATAGTAGATACGATACTTATATAAATAATAGATAAGTATATTAAAGCGGTAGTTTAGATAATCTAATATCTTAAAAGCGTTCCGTATTATAGCTACTATCTAGGCCTCTTAGCCTCTAAGTAAGATATTAATACGTTCTATAGTATTAATATAATAGCTTTAATATAATAACTATAATTAATATTAATATATACCTATAGTTTATCTTTCCCTACTATTCTATTATATATAATAGTCTAAGTCTATTATACTTCTTTTTATATAGTATATTACTTAGAAGTAGCTATCGGGCTCGAGATATACGTCTAATTTAGTAGAAGGTAATTATCGTCTATTTATTCGAATAAGATAAGATAAATATAGCTATTTATACTACTTTATTATAGATATATAACTATTAACTATCGTTAAAGGAGAGTCGTCGGCCTATAAAGCTATAGATCTTAACTACGAATAAGATCCTCGAAAAGCTTACTCGTAACTAGTTCTATATATACTATTATTAATATTACGAATTATATAGATAAGACTCTAGTTTCTCTAAGCTCGTCTACTACTAGGTTTGTTTAGTAGTATATTATAAGTAGTACCTTAGTTACTATACGAATCGTAAATATCTAGTAACGAAAATTAGTAAGATAACTTTATTTTATAGTATTAGTATTATATTATCTTTTCTAGGAAGAAAGATATAACTATACTCGATAAAGGTAAATATTCTAGTTACTATTATTATAGTAGTATATATAGACTATAGAGATCTTATAAGGCTCCTAATCGAGACTAAAGAGACTATAATAAGAATAATAGTATCGATCTAAGCTATTTAGGTCTAGCTAAAACGATTAGTAATATAGATAATATTCTATTCTACTATATAGATTATATCTATAGCTAGTATTTCGAGTACCTATCTTCTCGTACTAATTATAATACTACTATTTTACGATAATAATCTAGCTTATAGTATTACTATAGTATTATCCTTCTCTAAAATAAGGATATAATTATATCCGATTAAAGTAAATACTTTATATATTACTATTCTAGTATATTATATCGATCGTAAAGTACTTATAAGTATACTAATCTATATCTAGCTTATTATAGCGCTACTTCTATTTAGTATTATAGCCTTCCTATAGCTAAAAATAGCTATTCCTAACCTATAGTACTTCGCTAATCTATATCTAACTTACTATAGCGCCGCCTAACTTATAGTTATAGCCTTCCTAATACTACGATTAATCCTTTCTAAATCGTAGTATCTTACTAATCTATAGTTAACTTACTATAGTACTATTCTAGATTAGAATCGTAGTATTCCTAATATTATACTTTACTATTCCCGACTTATATTAACTCGTCTAGTTATAGCCGACTTACTATAGAGTCGCTCTAATCTAGAGCTATAGTCTTCCTAATATTATAATTTACTATTCTCGACTTATATTATCTCGTCTATTTATACTCGATTTACTATAGAGTCGTCTTAATCTAGAACTATAGTATTTCTATTACTACGATTTACTATTCTAGACTTATAGTATCTATACTATTAAGGTCTAGATCGTTTCGATATCGTATTATTTTAGTATTTATAAACTAGTATATATACTAGTCGATTATAGTAATAGTATTAGTAGGCTTACTTAACTAGTATAGACTAAATAGAAGCTAGGATTATTATTAGTACTATTAAAGCTAATAGTATTAGTATCGTCGTTACTATCTAAATTATTACTATCTTTATCTTAAAATATCTAAGGAAGTCTATAGTATTCTATTCGTACTTAATAATAATATTAATATAATCTTAGATAGTATCTCTATTACGATTATTATAGATAGACTTATCGAGGCCTAGTCGCTATTAAAACTACTATCGGTATTACTAGATTAGATACGATAGTCCGACGATAGTATTATTAAGTTTAGTATTCCTATCGAAGAATATAAAACCTAAGAAGGGTACTAATATCGACTTTAATAATAATAGTAAGTATAAGATATTATTAAAATCGATATTAGTACTATCCTTAGGTTTTATATACTTTAGTAAACTAGGGCCGCTCTATCCGGATTTAAATAGTATACTAGTAAGATCTTAAGCGACGTCTTCGTTATAGCTATAATAAATAGTAGTAGTAAGGCTTTAATTATTAATATATCTAATACGGCCGATATAATAAGTATACTACTAAGAGCTATAGTACCGAATTATTACGATCGAGTTCTAAATAGTCCTTACTAATATATATAGGATATCTATATAGTATATACTCCGGCTATTCTATAACGAAAGTATTATATTTAATCGTACGAGGAATAATTAGTATATCTATAGACTAGCCCGAATATACTATACTATATTAGAATATATAGTCTAGTTAGTAACCTAGTAAGGGATACTAAGACAGACTAGATTATATAATAATAGTTATATAACTAGTCTAAGCTAATACCTTTTAGGTTTAGCTCCAACCTATAGATAATAATAATAATAATAATATACTTACTATTCCTACTTTGGCCCCTACTACTTCTTATAGCTTCTATTATACTTTATAATCTATTTATACCTATCGGCCCTCCTTAGCTCGATAGGTTATAAGCCCGGGTTTATAACTATAAGGTAGAAGACTAAAGTAGTATAGGTTACTCCTAAACCTATAAGTCTAGTCCTAGAAGGAAGAGGCAAAATAGGAGAGGGAGACTCGAGGTAGACCTATATATATTATATAAAGAAGCCCTATATATATAAGTTATAAAAGAACCTAGTAAGGCATACTTATTAATATATATTAGATTGCTAGAGTATAAAGGGAATAGATAAGCCTAAGTTTTAAGTACCTTTAGATAAGCCTTAGATTTAGTACTTAGTACTACTAATACCCTAACCTATTTATAATAGTTAGGAAGGACTTAAGGAAGTTATTTGCCCTATAGAGTAGGAATCTATACTAAGTTTTTAGTAACCTTAAAACTAATAGGCCTAGTAGAGCTAGGGATCTACTAACTAAGGAAGATAGCTATCTAGAAACTATTATTTTTAGAGTAAAAAAGAGCTTAGTTCTAGAGTTTATTTAGGTTTAATTTATAGAAGAAATTATAGATTAAGAAGGTAGAATTAGTAAGAGAAGGGCTATACTAATCTTAATAAGAGACAATTAGAGAATATAGTTTAGTCTCTAGAAGAACAACCTTAAAGGAAAAGGTATATATTAGGTTATCTCTAACTTATAGATACTATAAGTATTAGAAGAGAGTACTCCTACTCTTTAGGGACTTAGGTACTCTAGATATAGCCTAGAGTAGAGGAAGGTAAATATAATAGCTAGGTATAAGCTATTTATCTATCTTTCTAAAGATAATTAAGAGGAAATCCTTAAGGATAAGAATACTATAAATATTTAGATAAAGATAAAGTCTAAATATAGTAAGGTATATACTATATATACTATAGTAGTTATAAGGAAGTATATTACCTTTAAGATATTAGATAAATAGATAATTAGGAAGGCTTAGGTATATCTTAGGAATCTTAGTAGAAGGATTACTAAGATAGACCTAAAGGAGAGTTACTATAAAGAACTAGAGAAGAAGATAAAATATCTCCTAGATACTCTCCTATCTAAGTACTAGAGTATAAAAGATACTATCCTAGCCTAAGTATTTATAATACCTAACTAGGTACTTATACTCCTAGAGTTATATAAAACAAGATTATAAGAAGATAGTAGGATAGCTATATTTACTAAGAGAGGTTATTAAGTAGGAAGTAGTAAAGACCTATTATACTTCCTATATAAAGGGAAGTATTAGGTTAAGGAATACCCTAGCCTAGATAAAGCAAAAGTAGCTATTAAACTAAAGTAGAGCTATAGGATAGTAAAGAAACAATCTCTATCTAGAGCTAGGAGGAGATCTTTACCTAATAAAGAGTAACTAAAAGAGATAGTAAAGAAACTAAGCCTAAAGATATAATCCCTAGAAAAGAGATCTAGAAAGCTATCTTCTAAGAAAGCCTATATAGTATAAGATATAGAGGCATCCTCTAAATTATCTCCTCTATCTAAGGAAGAAGATATTAATAAGGTAGCTTATTTAACTATAGAGGCAAAAGGTAAGTATAAGCTATCTAAATAGCTACTTAACTCTTATACTTCTATCTATATAACTAACTAAGAATTACTCTTTAGAGATCTAAAGCCTCTTAAGAGGAAAAAGTAGATTAAGGTTAGGGGTAGCTACTTAATAGCTATATATATTAGGAATATAGTAATAGGTAGAAGGAAAGGCAAATAGATTATATTAAAAGATATTCTCTTTATATCTAGGCTTAGAGTTAATCTTGTTTCTTAGAATTAATTTAGTAAGTAGTTCGGTATTTAACTACTAAAATTTATACTTTATTTACCTAATAGAAGGCTAGTTATCTAGACAAGGCTTTTAGGAGGAGTACTATTTATTAAAGAAATTAGCTAAGATCTAGATAAACTTATATATATATATATATTCCCTAGGATTTAGTAAATAAAAATATCTATATATTTATAGCTTAGACTAACTAGGATTAGTAGGAGCTATAGTATAGAAGAGTTAGACACTTTAGAGAAGGACTAGTAAGAGATCTTTATAAAGTAACTAATCTAAAGGACAAAATTCCTATCCCTATAAAGTATTAGCCTTATAGAGTATATTCTCTAGCTAAGATAAAGAAATATAGAGGTAAGGAGACTAAGAGGAAGCCTACTAGGCTCTCCCTTATTTTAATTAATATCTATAGACTATTACCTATTTTAAGGCTTAGTTTTAAATAGTAGCTTAAGATTATTAATAACTTCTTAAGAAAGAAGTAGACTAGTCTACTAAAATTAAGAGAAGATATAGTAGATACTCTATAGAAATAGAAAAGAAAAGCTAAACTATAATTAGGGAATTAGCTTTAGATAGTAAGAAGTAATAGAGTAAGGGAATTACTTTTATTACTTAAGTAGTAGGAGAAAGAATCTAGAATCTCCTACTATATAACTAAGGTATATAACTTAATCTAAAATAGAGTTATAGAAAGGTTAATCTAGATATCTAAAGAATATATTAGGGCTATACTTAAAGATTTAAATATACTAGTTAAATTCTAGCTAGAAGTATTAGATACCTATACTATTATAAGAAATACCCTACTAAATAGGCTAGATATTAATAGATTTAAAGTTTTACCTAATAAAGCTTTTACTAGAAAGAGACCTTCTATATTATACTTTAGGGTTTAGGGATATAAAGTAGTTATATATATAGATACTAAATCTTAGCTAATTAGGATAAGATTAGATAAGCTAATAAATAGGGGAAAGAATACTATATTTATTAGATATATACCTAATATATCTAAGATATAGCTATTCTAGGAGCCTAATATAAAGGCTATAAGGGCTTATAATAATACTATCTAGTTTAAGAATAAGAAAGGAGGGGATATAACCTTAAATATTCCTAGACTTAACTAGCTAAGCTAAGCCCTAGTAAGAAACCTAGTTAGTAGACTAAGAAAGGAGAAACTAGATCTAAAACTATTATATATTTAACTACCTCTACTACTAAAGGATATTAAGTAATATTAGGTAATAGCTAATCTAGAAGAAGAAAATAAGAATAAAAATAGTAGGCTCCTAATTAGAGCTAAGAGAAACCTTAGTAAGATAACTAGAATATCTAGGCTTAGGAGGGGAATTTAAAGAGAAGAAGATTAATTTCTAATAAAGGGTTAAGAGAAGAAAGAGTTTATAGTATAATTATAAGATTAACTATATAGAAAAGACTAAGAGAATTAGAGGATAAAGAACTCCCTAAAGTAAAATATTATAGAGCCTTTATCTATATAATAAAAGACCTAGATCTAAGTATAAACTAGATAGAAGAACTTCTAGGATATATCTATAAGGTTATATTCCCTACTTTTATACTAGGGATTATATAAAGATAGGAGGTTCTAATTCTAAGAACCTACTAAGAGGCAATATAAGATCTAAAATAGGGTTATATATAGGAAGAGGCAATCTAGAAAGAGCTAATTATACTTAGAAGTAACTATACCTAGGATTAGGTAGTTCTACTAAAAGGAGTAAACCTAGTTACCTTAAAATAGGTATTTAATATAAAGAGACTAATTAGTAGAGTAATTAATAAGTTTAAAGTAAGACTAGTTATAAGGGGTTTTTCCTAGAAATTTAGGGTAGATTTTTAGGAGACATTTATACTAATAGTAAGGTATAATATACTTAGGGTATTTATAGCTACTATATATAAGAAAGACCTAGAATTATACTAAGTAGATATAAACAATATATTTACTAAAAGTACCCTATAGGAAGATATCTTTATAATTCCTCTACTAGGAGTAGAAATCCTATAAGATATAGCTCTAAAAATCCTAAGGAGCTTATATAGCCTAAAATAAGTAGTAAGAGACTAGAATAAGCTATATATCTTAAAGCTAGAGAGAATAGGGTTTTACTAATTAGAAGTAGACCTATACTTACTTATTTATAAGGATAGGAACCTAATAGTTTTAACTTATATAGATAATATTCCTATTATAGTACTAAAACTAGAAGATATTCTTTAGTTTAAGAAAGAACTAGGCAAGGTATTTAAAATTAAAGACCTAGGTAAACTAACTAAAATTCTTAGGATAAAGCTTACTAGAGATAGAAAGAATAGTACTCTAAAGCTTAACTAAGAATATTATATCTAGGAAAGCCTTATAAAGTTTAGAATAACTAAAGAAATAGCCTACTTAACCTTATTACCTCTTAATAACTATAAGAGTCTAAGGAAATCTAACTTAGATAAAGAGAGATATAATAAGATAGAGTACTAAAGCTAAAATAGTATATAGATATAGCTAATAACTATAATAAGACCTAATATTGCTTTTGCCCTTAGAAGACTTAGATTATATATATTAGATCTATCTAAGAGATATCTAAAAGTACTTAGGAAACTAGCTAGATACCTAAGATTATTCCTAAGCCTAGGTTTAATATTTAGAAAGGGAGGAGGAAAGCTAATTAGATATTCAGACTCTAATTATATAATAGATAAAGCTAATAGAGTCTTAATCCTTAGAAGTATCTTCTTTCTCTATAGATTACTAGTTTCTTAGATAAGTAAGAAGCAAAAGTTAGTTACTATATTAACTATAGAAGCTAAGTATATAGTAATAAATATATATATAAAGCAATCTTAGTTCCTTATAGTACTCCTAAGGGAGATAGACTATATATAGTTAGTAGGAGAATATTTATTTTAACTACTAATTAAAGGAAATTCTAATATAGTAAATAAAATCAGACCTATTTAGATTATAGGTAATAACTAGGTAGCTTTAACTCTTATTAAAGATGCTTATACCTATAAGAGATTAAAACATATTAATATTAGCTTTAATAAGGTTAGAAATCTTTAGTAGTAAAGAAAGATTATAGTAGAATATACTCTAATAAAAGAGATAGTAGCTAATAGCCTAACTAAGCCAAAGATAGGGCTATAGTTCTAGGAATTTATAAGGCAATTATAACTTATATAAAAGGCAATAAAAAAGATACTAGGCCTAAGAATTAAACTTAGTAGATTAGATATACTATACTAATCTAGAAGCTATTATACCTAATTAGCTAACCTAGAATCTTTCCTAAATATAAATATAAGTAGGATATAGTAGTTTAAAAGGAAAGACAAAAGAATATAATAGAAATAGATTATTAGAATTTATTCTACTATATTAATTCTAGATTAAGGAATTAAACCTTACTAGTTAGATATACTATACTAACTAGGAGACTACTATATCTAATTAGCTAATTAAAATTCTAAATTATATATATTTGTTCGGATTAGACTTAGAGACTAACTATTCTAAGTAGGAGTATTAGAATATATAGTCTAGTTAGTAACCTAGTAAGGGATGCTAAGGCAGACTAGATTATATAATAATAGTTATATAACTAGTCTAAGCTAATACCTTTTAGGTTTAGCTCTAACCTATAGATAATAATAATATACTTATTATTCCTACTTTAGCCCCTACTACTCCTTATAGCTTCTATTATACTTTATAATCTATTTATACCTATCGGCCCTCCTTAGCTCGATAAATCTTAGAGATATACGGTTTCTCTTTATATTATAGACTATAATATACTTCTTAGCTATAGCTAATACGATTACTACTAATTCTTTTAGCTTAATAAATAGAATACTACTAAGTCCTATAATAAAAGGATAATCTAGAAGACTAGTAATAGGATTCTACTTCTTTATACTAGAATTAACTAATATATAAAATTTATCGTTAATAAATATTATAATAAGAATAGAAAGATACTTATCGTTATTATCCCTTTTCTTCTATCCTTTCCTATTATATATCCTAAAATCGAGGATATTCTAGATTAGGGTATTTATTATTAAGATAATCTATTTATAGTACTATAGATATACGACTAGGTTATTATAGTTAACTTCGAGTAATCGTCTAACTAGGATCTTTCTCTTTAGCTTCTATTTATAAGCCTATTCTATACTAAATACTATTTCGAGTTCTTTATAACTCGGAGTAGTAATATAGATAAGGCTAATTTTATCCGTTATATATATAACCTAATTATTCTTCTATAGACTAGACTTACTATTTCTCTCGTCCTTTAATAGCTTATTACTTAACTTAAGTAGATAAATAAATATCGAATTAAGATAGATAAAGGATTTAATTTCGGATATCTAGTTATTAGTAAGTAACTTTAGTATATAGATTATATATATACCTTTCCGGATTACTAGCCTTATTCTATTTAAGATATATAGATCGAATACTAAAAACTCGCTATCTTAGAGAAAAGGATTTATCTAAGCTAGAAGATCTTTAAATAGTCGAGTATCTAAAGTTAATAACCTATAGTATAAGAACTACTAGCCTAATACTAGAATAATATATACTAGTATAATAGCGGTCTTATCTATTCTAATATCCTTAGTAACGATATAAAAGTCTCTACCGATAATACTCGTCTTTAATATCTAAATAAGCGGATAATACTAATAGGACTTTAGTAGTATAGTTAAGCTCTAGTTCGGTAAATTAATATATATCTATAGTATAGTCTACTAATCGTCGAGTAGTATAAACCGATATATTAATCGGAAGTTTTCTTTAGTAAAATACTTGAACTCTTTACTAGTAAGATACTTATTAAGCTCGGCCTTTAGATCTTCTACTACTAGCTTATTATAACTAGATATAATACTAGTAGTAGAGGATATCTAGTTAACGAATTCGATTTAGGCTTCGTCTAGTAGAACCGATAGTAATATATTAAGCTCGATAGTTTAAGATAGTACTTATATAATATTCTTAGACTTACTTAGATCTAGAAGTACTATCGTCTAAGTTAGTAGCTAGTCGATCTAGTATTATCGCTTTATAGCTCGAGCTTAAAGTACCTTTAGACTAGGCTATTATATAGTTAGTAATAGTAATAGTAGTAGTAGAGACGGTAGACTATTCTTAGGTTATTCTTCTTCTTCGTATTCTCGATTAGCTACTTTTTAATATATAACTCGTTCGCGTTCCGCTTACTTATTAGCTTATTACTAGTATTCTTCTTCCTATTAATATTCCTATTCCTAGTACTACTACTATAGGGCTAGGTCTTACTTATAATAGTATCTATTAGCTTCTTCCTTCTCCTATAATTCGTATCTAAGTCGTTTAGCGTTATTATCCTTAGTAGGATTATTAACCGGCTAAGAGGATAATAGCTTAATTATAGTATCTATCTATAATATAGATAGTCGATAATATTTAGTAGATACTTTATTATAATCGGCTTTAGTTATATCTATAATAAAGTCTAGACCTATATAGCTAGTAATTTCTAGTCTTAAGTTATTATAAAGCTTATTAGTAGTACTAGTAAAGAGTATATCTATCTTCGTTTTAAGAAGACTATTTAGACTTATACTATTCTCGTCTATATTAAAAATTACGTAATATTAATAGGCTTCGTCGAAGTTAGCTCTAACCTCTACTAATCTAAGTAATAGTTTAGTATTAGAAGCCTCTAGTAATAACTAGATAAGCCTAATTACTTCTAAAAATCTATTAGTAGACTTATACTTATTCTAAGTAATAATACTAAACTATAGAACTATATTATATTTAAGAGGCTTAGTAGATAGTAGTACTAGAACGTCCTATATCTTTATATCCGCTAGTATTTTACTAATAGATAGTTTTACTATCTTATTATATACGTAGCTCGATTAAGAATTTAGGCTTTCTTTATATTTTAGTATAGCGACGGATAGGATCCTAGATTAGATAGTTTCGATATTACTATTATCTATTAGTAGAGTATCTATATTATTATTCGCTCTATTTATACTATTCTAGAATTTACTCTAGATATAATAGTAAAACTACTTTACTATATCTCGCTTAACTATAGTCTCTTCTTCCTAGATTTTATCCTAGAGTATTATACTTTACTTATACTAAACCGGCTATTTCTAATAATCTTTTCTATACTAGCTATAGTAAGGCTAGAGTAATAGGTAGGCTCTATCTAATAGATTAGTAGTATTAGAGTATACTAGAGCTTTAGTATCTTTATACTAGCTCTTAGTAGACTAGTATATCTATTCTTTATTATTTTTATTACTTAAGAGATACTTCTCGAAGATCTTACTTATCCTAGATAAGATACTATTAAATTTAGGCTTATTTATATTAAATAATTTAAGGTATATATATTCTAGGAGAGATAGGCTATTATTTATAGTATTAATAATTACTATACTCTTATTAGCTATCTAGTCTTCTAGCTTCTATAGAATAGATATTATAATAGCGGTATAGATATAGGTTTATTAGATAGCGACTATAATATAGTTAGTATAGTATATATTAGAGTAATAAACGATACTTATACTATAGCTAGTCTAGATAGTAAACTAGTACTATCTTATACTATTTAATAGAAGTATAAGGACTAATTCGAAGTAGCGAATTTAATAGTAGGTAAGGATTAGTAGAGGTAAGAATAGTAGCGGAGTACTACTAGAATCTATCTACTAGTAAACCGTTTTAGTTACCTAGTATAATAAGAGCGCTATATATATAAAGCTAATATTAGTTAGTACTAGAGATAGGATTAGTATCGAATAACCTATATAGATATAAGAAAGATATATTCGATATAGTAATATTAATATATACTATAATAATATAAATAGAAGATATATATATACGAATATAGACATAGTTACTATTATAGAAAGGATAAAGTATTAGAGGAATATATTTACTTTAAATCTATAGATTACGAGCGACTTAGACTCTAAATCGCTCCTAACTTACTAGTAAAATAGATAAGTAACGAACCGGTATATATATATATTAGACGGAGTATATTAAGTAATAAGCCTATAAGTAATTAGTCTAAAGTAAACCCTCTATATAATAGGTAATTCTAATAGCGAGACCGGGTTTTAAATTAAAGTTTAATACCGCTATATCTAAAAGTATATAAGTAGTATATATATAACTACTACTAAGTAATATAACCTTAATATAGATATAAATATATACTAAGAATATTAACTAGAATAGTAGCTTAGAAAGTATAAGCTATAGAGCTATAGTATAATACGAGTAATCTATCTAGTCCTTCGAGTAGGAAGAAACGATATATAGTCGGCGAATATAGCTATAAGATTAAGGCTATAGAGAGTAATAGAGTATATAAAGAGTATAAACTTAGGATTCTAATTAGAACGACTTATAAGTAAGTAGGACTATAAGTCGGATATAGTAAATTATATTAATATACTCGACCTTACTATACTTTATATCCCTAGTATTACTATACTTCTTATCTATACTTATCTATACTAATATTTCCTTCTTCTCTAGTATATCGTAGTTTTTAGTAGTTATACGAGTATTCGCTCTATATCTAGTATATAGTACGCGATAAAGAATAAGCTTACCTTATATAAGATATATATAGTCTAGCGATAACGAAGTACTACTATACTAAATATTATATCTAAGAAGTATAATAAGAAAGTAGTCGTAAAAACGAAGTAGAAAGTCTCTATTAGTAAGTCTAGAAATAGTAGAGATAGTACTACTTCTAAGAAAGCTAATACTATAGTACTAGAGTAAGATATTACTCTCTTAAATAATATAGTACTCGTAGTTAACTATCCGGATTTTATAGCTAATAGTAGTTTAAGAATCTATACTATACTCGTAGCTAGAGGCTACGAGATCTAGATATTAGCTACTAGTTCTTATATAAATAGTATAGGGATATTATCTTTCTTAGTAGTAAATATACTATAACTATATATACTAACCGACTAGTATTAATATATCTAGATAAGTAGAGATATATTAACGCCTAAGCGAAGCGTACTCGAAAGCCTTAAATTATATAATATAATAACTAACTATAATAGATATAATAAATACTATAGTAGCTTTATAAGTCTAGTACCTTCCTACTAGTATTATCTCGATTATAATAGAAGAACCTATACTCTAATATATAGCTATAGGTAGATCTTCGTTCTAATTCGCTACCTTAGTTTAAGTTACTATTATATTCGGTCCGTAAAAGTATAGATTAGAGCCGGAGTACGTAGATAACTACTAGTCGAAGTATTAATATTTACTAATAAAGAGATAAATATATTATCTATATATTATAGTAGGCTATTCGTATAGCTTAATATACTAATATATATAACTAGTATAGCCGATAGATAAACGTAGTCTAAGCTAGCCGGATAAGTCGGTATTCTTCTTATAGATATAGTAAAGCGACTCGGACTAATTCGGCTTCTATCTTCTTTAACTATAATATATATAATACTAATAGTATTAGTATATTACTACTAGATTATAAACCCTACTCTTTCTTACTTAGATTACTACCTCTTCTTATATAATAATAGTTATAATAGTATCTAGGAAGAATAGTAAATTAAGTATAGATCTAATTTATACTTCCGAGTATAATATAGAAGCGGCTAGTATTTACTATTATAGCTTCTTATCCTTATATAATCCTTAGAGTCGGTAGTAACGCGGTTATATAACCGTATAGTTCTATTAGATATAGCGAATTATATAAATATTATATAGATATAATAGAGAGATCTCGATAATAGAATTAATAGTAGAGTATATTATATAGTAATTCGAATATAGCCGGATAAAAGATTCTATTATAATATAACGTTATAAATATTAAGATTAGCGGCTAATAACGTAATCTTACGTACTTATATAGACTATAGAGACTAGCTTATAGACTTAGCCTAATTTAGATATAACTTAGTAACTAAATCGCTTTATCTATAATCTATTAATCTAAGTAGACTATAAAGATAGTATCTATTTATACGCGACGAAAGCTATAACTATTCTAGTCTCTATATATAATATAGATCTATAGATATTTCTATACTATCGATATATTAATTATTAAGAACGCTCTCGAATATACCTTATATATATATCCTCTATAATTAATATTCTATTAGAGGGATTTCTCGTAGTCTTAGACTATTACCTATAATATACTAGGAATTTTATATAAGTATTAAGCGATCGATATAAGACTTAGATTAGATTAGTAGTATATTCCGATTATTATTACTATTAGAACGCTAAAGAACGTAGAGCCGGCTATAGAATATAGTATTAGTAGATAGTAAATATAAAGAGGAATTTCTAGATATAATAAAGTATATACGAATAGTAGAAGGATAAGCGGCTTTTAGATATTTAGTATATAAGATATATTCTAACTACTACTATTAGATAAAACGGAAGATAATATAAGTAATAGCTTATAGAGAAAGCGATTCGAGCGACTATACGAATATAGCGATCTCTATAGAAACGTTACTAGAAAATATTAATAAATAGATACTAGCTCTAATATACTATATATTAGATAGTATATAGTATAGTATAGTTATAGTCTAGAAGTATAGCGAGAGGTTAAAACTACTCTATCGATTATATAAGCTAGATTATTATTAGCTAGCTATTAAGAGCCGCCTATTAGTAGGAATAGATAATATAGACTTTAACTAACTAATAGATATATTAAAAATAGATTATATATTTATTCCTAGAGTCGATATTCTATATTAGATAAGCGACGAATATAGATAGATTCGTATCGATAATAAGCGGTAGTAGAGGGCTAGACTATTAGATATATTAAAAAGAGGCCTATTACTACGACTTATAATTCGAAAAGTCTATAAGGAGCTAGATAATATACTACTACTATATATAAATTAATAGCTTAAAAGATAGAAGATATCGCTATATCTAGTCTAGAAATCCGCTAGAATAGTAATCGTATATAGTCTACTATATAGTTATACTATTTACTATACTAAGAAGTAAGTTAGTACTAGTATAACGACTTAATATACGATAGAAAGTAAGCTCTACGAGATAGTAATATATTTATTTATTATCGAAAGATATAGCGAGACTAGTAATTAGAATTAGCTAGTATACTACCGAATTAGATAATTACTAGATCTACTATAAAATCGCTATAAGAGATATAGTACTTTATAGTAGATAGCTAGTATATAGAAGATAGAGTATATATAGTACTATAACCGAGAAATATATATAATTATTAAATTACTACTATCTACTACTCTTCGACTCGGCTATAATCTTAGTTAAACTTAGAACCTACTCGATACTAGTACTCTATCCGACTTAGACGCGAATTAAGAGTATACTAACTAATATAGCTAATAGACGACGATTACGCCTTAGTATAGCTAGAGTTAAGCGATATAGAAGCTAATAGACGAGGGCTATCGCTAGTAGCTCGAGTAATAGTAGAGTTAACCTATAACCTAATATATCCCTTTTTATAATATAAATAAGTAAGACTATATATATAGTCTACTATATACTATATTCTATATATAATAATATTAGTCCTAACTAAAATATATAAAGATAGGTAGTAACCTAGATAATATTAATAATTACGAAAGTAATTTATTATCTAATTCTAATAGTATAAGTAATAATAATAAAGACGATACTAGTAGCTAATAGTATATTAGTAGCGAAGTTAGTATAAAGTTTTTAAAGGTATTATATTACTTCTAGTATCTATAGATAATTAATATTAGTAGACTATATATAAGGATTATTAGAATAATAAATCTAAGAGAAAGCGGAGCTAGGACGAGAAACGATAAGTAAATTATATAAAGTAGCGAAAAGGCGATATAAAGTATAGTAGAGACTCTAGTAATATATCTTATAGAAACTAAACGTTCTAGCCTTCTATAAAGCTAAAGTTATTATATAAAGAGATATATCGTAAGCTTATTATAATAAATACCTATATCTAAAAGTAGTTTTTAGATAACTAATACTACTATTATAGAAGATAATAATATACTTAATAGAGAGATAGATAGTAAGTACGTTTTACGATAAGATAGTATATATCCTATACTCGCTAATAACTATAGTAGTATTAGATTTAATAACTAGTCTAGTATAACGATATAAACGTTATTTAAAAAGATATATATCTATATTACTAAGTTACTTATACTAGAACAAGGACCGTAGTTATAGTAGGCGGATATAAGAATAAAGAATAAAAAGATAGTAGAGAAGATATTTAATAAGGATATATAGGATAAGATATTTAAAGACTAAATATTAAAAAATAAGAAGATAAAAGGAAGTAAGAACTCTATAGAGATATACCGATATTATATAGCTAACGATCCTAATTAGTATTTATTATAATTATAGCTTAGTAAACGACGCGTATATATCTATAGTATAAATCTAGAGCGACTTAGTCGCTAGATTAGATATAAATTATTAGACTATATAGTATAATCGAATAGTATAAATATTATAAATATTTTAAAATATATAGAGTAGATCGATAAAGTAGATAATCTAGCTTATCTCTAGCGCGTAAATAATACGAATAATACGAATACGCTAAGTAGTTCTATAAGTTAGGCCTAAGTTAGGATTTAAGTCGAGTAATAGAAGCTCGATATAAAAGTAGTAATAGCTTAAATATAAAGCTATTAATAAATAGATAAAATAGATTATAAGCTAATACTAAATAGGGTAGTTAGTTAGTAAACTATATATCTATAGAATAGTTTTAATTTTCTAGAAATTCTAGAAGATATTAATCCTATCTAATAGAGTTATAATAGAATTATAATAGAGTCGGTAATATAAGTATTTATTAATCGAGTTAATCGATTTAATTAAGTTAATTAGTATTAATCCTATCTAATAGGATTAGCTCGATTAGTAAAACGTTTTTTATAATATAGTAATTAGTATCTAGAATATACTACTTCTTCGATTATAAACTTAATATATTATACTTATTATAATAGCTTATAGTAGTATCTAATTCTTCGCGCTACTATATAATAATAGTAGCCTTCTTAGTAGCCTTATATATCTCTTAGTATCTATACTAGATATATATTTCTATTTATATTAAGCTAGACTTATTTTCTTCCTTACTAGTACTATTACTATTCTCTTTAATATTAAATTTAGAAAACTACCCCTTCTTAAGGCCCTATATTATATAATCGAGTAATATATACTAAATACTAGTACTTCTATAGTACTTAGTAGTTATAAGATTCTACTATCTAGTAGTACTATATAAGGCCTTATAGTTATATACTATTTAAATAAGTATCTTCTTATTATCCTTAGATTAACTATACTAATTCTTCTTCTTCGCTACCTTAATTACTATATCTAAAGTATCTATAGCTCTACTAGTATTAGTAGCTATTTTATATAGTAAGTTCTTTATTCTATTACTTCTTTAAACTACTATATTATTATACTTTAACTTATTATCTATAGTCTCGCTTAGCGCCTACGAGTCGACCTCTATAGATATCTAAAAGGCTCGAAATAATAATATTTAAGTATAGAAGTTAGACGCTTAAAAAGATATAATAATTAGTATAAGAAAGAGATATAATCTATATAATTAGAAGATATATTTAGTACTCGAGAAGAAGTTAGATTTATCGTCTTATTTAGTAAACTATAATACCCGCTATACTACTATAGGACCGTCACAACAGTAGTAGCCAGGTTACTACGCGTAGTGACCGGGGCATAACAGTTGTGACCACTACACGGTCCAGGTTGTCACAAGCTTTCAAAAGAGGTCTAGGGGTTGCCTTATTGAGCCTTGTGCCCTTCCGTTGTGACCACCAATCCGCCGGCAAAAGGTCTCTACTGTATGCCACCAAAGCCCGACCTGATTCCAAACGTCCGCACAGTGCTGCTTCCACGGTACGACTGGAAACAAAATGCAGGCACAATCATACATTTCCGGCACTGGCAATGTTCGGGCGAGAGAGCTTGAGCAAGGTCTGGCCACGGCACTGAAGTTGACTTTTGCTATCAGAAAGTCTCGGATCTCAGGAACGAGTGAGACAAGATAAGGCCGCGTGATTGGTTCTCGCGCAGCGATTTGGCAGACTGCTCCTCCAGCCTTGTCAGAGGCCATCTCTTGGTCCTTCTTGGCTTTATGCTGACATCTGAGGAAAGCAGAGTCGTGCGGAGTCAATGCCGTTAACTGCAGGCACGCCGAATTGTATTCATCATCATGTTTCGAGTTCTCTTGGCCTGTATTTCACTGGCGATGGACCAACATCACGTTACGGCTGCATGGTGCTTGAACCTTAGTTCTCGCGATGCGCTATTCTTGTATCTTCGACCTACAGGAACGCCCCCAAGACTTCCAGCCTGCCCTGCAATAACATGTGGACATCTGCGACTAACCGGCTCGCCTCAAGCATGCTGTGTGTCTGAACCAGATCGCCTGTCCCTAGCCTCCTCTCAATGCCACCGGCATCAATCCCTCGAAGACGACCCGAAGCCAAAGCGAAGCAGAAATGCGAGTTGTCGGTGCACAACCATAGGGCTATATTATTCCACTCCAGGACCCTCGTATATCGCATATACCTGGACAAGTGCGTGGAACTAGTCAAGAACAACCATCGGGCCGCCTATGAATATGGTTCGCATCCACTCGCGGCTGACCTTGCGGATCTTGAACGAGCTCACACGACCAAGCGATCGAAGGGCATCTGCTGCTTGCCTGCGACTGGCTATGATGGCACTTTCGCGGCAAATTGGGCTTCACATAGCCTTGCAGGGCATCGTCCTTCGTGCCATCGACTTCATCTGAATGCTTCGACCTTGAAGAATGTGTTGAAGCAGTCTTAGACCTTCTGCTACCAACATCAGAACTGCGCTGTGATTTGTGACGACTGCGAGAGCTTCTGCGAGACTTCGATCTCGACACAGGACTGGTCAAGCTCGTCTGGGGGCTCTCGTCGTTCTTCGTTCGGCCACTGCCAGAAGTCGAGCGACTGCTGGGTCCATCATTCTGCGAGCGATTAGATGCCCGTGTGGAACTCTTGCGGTCCCTTGATGCTGCCGAGGACCTTCGCTTCCCATTTCCCATATCTTCCGTAGGCTTTGAGCCAGCGAGAGGATGTTGCGCAGCCGCTGCAGACGCCCATGCCTTTGCGAAACTACGCTCAGAAGGTTCCGAGTGTGGAGGCTTGCCCGACTCTTCTTCGCCCTTTTGTTCTGGCTGCGGTGTCCTGGGCCCGCTGACCTTCGAAGAGTGCTTGCTTGGAGGTCTAGAAGGATGCATGACAGCTTCAACAGCTTCACTTGAAACCTCTGCTCTTAGTGAGCTGCTCCTGGAGGTTCTCGAATGATGAGAACGAATCGATGCTGCTTCTTCTTCCTGAGCTTCTGGTGACTTGGCGCTGTCTCCCATCGCTATCTGCACAACTGCTTCAGAGTTGTCTTTCGACTGCTCCGAGCCTGATGTTCTCGAAGACTGCGAGTGGCGAGGAGCTGTCGTTTCTTTATCTCCTTCTCCCTCTTCTGCAGCCTCGCTTGTTACTTCTGCTCTTAGTGAGCTGCTCTTAGAGGTCCTGGAATGGTGAGATGAGATCGACGCTACTTCGGCTCCTTGGCTTTCTTGGAAGTGGTCGCTTGCCTTTGACGCCGCCCGCACAGCTGCTATAGAGGCTTCTTCTGGTCGCTTCAAGCTTGACACTTTGGAAGAGCGCGAGCGCCTGTGAGAAAACAGCATTGTATGCGCCTTCTTCTCTTCCTCCGCCTGCAAGCTATTAGACTTCGCAGGCTCTGCGACCAGGTTGTGCTGCGATGGAGCAGACCCGCCTGAGGTCCTGTGTTTTGAGGCAGCGAAAGGCGCTGTCGTTGGCCTCGAGCTCGCTCTCGAAGTTTGCAAACTCCTGGACGCAGCAGCCTCCTCGTCGGGCGCTAGGACTTCTTTCACGGGTTTAGCTGACGCTGCAGACTGAGCTCTTGGAGAGACTTCCCCATCATCGACGAGTCTCGCTGCGCTCTTTGACTTCTCAAAATCTGGTTGAGCGAATTCTACCTCATCCACCTTCTCAAGTCGTGAGTCAGATGCCCTGCTCGATCGCTCGGAACTCCTCTTGCTGCTCGGTATTGCAGCGGCAGCATCTCGACCGCTCGCCTTCGAAGCACCACTTTCTCTTCCGCCAGCTGATTTGCTGGTCTCAGCATGTTCAGGTCCGAGTTCAGGCGCCACCATGGATGCTTTTCGACTGGTAGGAGTTGGCCGTCGAGACCTCACAATGCTCGTGCTACTGGAGCTCGCCACAGTAGGAGCTCGCGTAACTCGAGTATGACTGCTTGCGCAGCTTATGGATCCGGCAGGGACGAGTTCTTCTGGCACGATGAGTTCGCCTGGGTAAGGGTCTTCTGACACTCCATGTGTTTCTGAAACATCGTCTTTCTTCTCTGGGCCCTTGGCGCTACTCTTCCTACCGCGCTGGCTCGCTTGTCTGGTAGAATGTTCGGCCTCGCTTGTGACCAGGTCCACCGACTTGTGTACCTCGTTCTTCTTCTCCTGTGCCCTGGCACTAGCCTTCCGACTGCGCTGGCTGGAATGCCTGGCAGTAAATCCGTCCTTGCCTTTGGCAGAATCATTCTTCACAGCGCCCTCTCCAGTAAGTATAGGCCCTTCGCCCTCAGATTCTCCATTCTCTGCACCAACCTGCCCTTCATCTACCACCACCCCACCATCCTTCCCCTCCTCAACCCCTTTCCCTTTCCCCTTCCTCTTCTTCCCCCTGCCCTCCAACCTCCTAACCTCCCTCCTCCCCTTCCGAATCTCAACTTCCAACCCCTCAACCATACCCTTCAACAACCTCAATCTCTCATGCTTCTTATATTCCCCCTCGCCACCGAGCACTTGGCCACAAAACGTAAGTATTCTTGGTATCGTACCATTCAGCGCCCTCACTTCCTCACCAAGCCCTCGTTTCGCGTACTCGAGAAAAATTTCAGTTTCGTGGATCGCTTGTCGCAAAATTTTCAAATCGTGGTTGGGCGTGATAAGGGCTTGAGATATAAGTGATAGGACTCTTCGACGTGATGGTGAGGTGCGGGTCATAGGTGTTTGTGCATCTTGCTGTGATTGTGGTTGCCTTTCCTGTTGCACTGCAGACAGCTCGTGGTCGTCAGAAGTGATGATCTTGTCGTCAGAGCTTGCCGCCATGGTCGTACAGGTGCAGATTAGTAGAACAAAGAAAGTTGATAGTCGTACAGTACGCAGCTGAATGGTGGTAGCTTGTGATGGAACGTGATACTTAGCCTTCATGTGAGCATTGAAAACAGCATCATTCATGCCTGTACCTGTGATCTAGTGCATGTGAACATGACTGACTGACTGACTGACGTTCTTGCCATCTGTTTGAGCGGCGATGCTTGCTTGTTGCATCTATTTGTCCATTTCCGAGCGCCACGCTATGCCTTCACCGATCTCTATCCATGAATTTTGTCTCAAAAACACTTCTTTGCCAATCAAGCCTTCGTCTCTCCCCCAAGCATCGGCGAACCCTTCTGGCTATCGGGATGATCTTGATGAGCAGCGGCGCTACCCTTGCCTCTCCAAGTACTGACCGCCGGGATATCGGCGAAGAAACGCTGCTCTTCCGTCTTGTACGCTCGTGGAGTAAGCTGTATCAGAGTATGAAGTGGCACTTCCATCCAAGGACTTTTTTCTTGGCTGGAGCCCATGAAGTATGCGTAGATACATCTCAGCACAGCTTGATGCGTGACGATAAGAATGTTTTCAGAACGCTCCAGTTCCATGATGATGGGTTCAAGGCGGATGACAACGTCGCGGTACGACTCACCGCCAAGATATCGGTAGTTGTACTTGTCGTCGTCGCGTGCTTTGAAATCTTCAGGATATCTCTCCTCAATTTCCTTATACGTGAGGCCATCGCAGACGCCTGAGTCGAGTTCGTCGAGCGCTTTCCAACTCAGCTTTTCGTATGGCAGGAACCGAGCTGTTTGTGCTGTGCGTTTCAGCGTCGATGTCCAGACCGTGAGTGGGCGGTCTCCGGCGGAGTTCTTGACGAGCTCTGGAAGCTTCTTGGCATACAGCTCTCCTCTAGGTGACAGATCCGCGTCACCTCCAATCTGACCACCAAGGTTGTACATAGATTCCCCGTGCTGTTCATGCAATTGTTAGCGAAACACTTGATGTGCCAAATCGATAGCCTGAACTCACCCGACTTATCCAAATTGACCTTGGCTTGATATGCAAATTCATCAGATAATAAACCACCCGCGACTGTAGATAATCCTGGATCCTGTTGATGATGACTTGCGAACCAACGTCGATGATTTTGCAGTATGTCAAGTCTGCCTCATCTTCGTCAAGGGTTTGGTATACGCGCTCATACATCTTTATGCGCTCGCGAAAGTCCTTCGCCGCCTCTTCTGGGTCCTGTCCAGAATAGTCTGGGCTAGTGGTCTTGACTTCAAGTATATTGCTCATAATAATATCCTCGCTGTCACACTTGCTCTCGACAAAGAGTGTTTCGATGCCCTCAGCATCACAGCGCTCTTTGATCCACCGCCGTCTAGCCTTGGTACTATTCGTGGCATCGAGGATAGCGATGAGGTTGTCCGGGTGCTTGAACCATTGGCACATATCTGCAACAGCAGCTTCAGCAGCGGCTTTTCGCAATCGCTCGCCTTCCTTGTTCGAGGTGTCGAAGAACGAGGCATTGGGTTGAGGGGTCGCAGAACGGCGGTAGTTGCCCACATTGAAGCATTTGGCTGTGATACTAAGCCAGCCAAGGTAGCGAACAACTGAAGTCTGAATCAGTATCTCGCACATTCTCATGCTAGATTCTGCATCCTACCTTTCTGAGCAATGAGACTCTTTCCCCTCGCGGGCAGTCCAACCATAACCACACATATTCTTGTATCCTCTACCTGGACACCGACTCCATTAGTATTGATTGAGCTGCCTCGTGTCCGCATAGCAGGTCTCATGAAATCTCCAGCACCAGCCTTGGTCAATTCCGGTCGATATTGACCCTCCACGCCATTGGTAGTGGGCGAAGAGGTAGCAGCTGGAGCCATAGTGACGGGCGTTCTGGCCGAATTCGAGGAATGAAAGATGTCCTAAAAATACAGCGAGAGTCTCCAGAGCCGGCTGGAAAGTCCCTCGATTGCCCCGCAGCAAGAATCTAGCGATAGTAAAGTGTTGAGTTTATGAGGTTCAGCTGGTATTTCGTGCTTCGTAGCAAGCTCATCCAAAGCCTCTTGGTGTGTCAAGCAAGTGTGGAGGTGCAAAGTGTTTTCTCTGAGTTTGCACAGCACAAGTGCGCAAGGTAGCCGAATGGATGGAGCTGCGGGAGGAGCTGCAGCGAGGCTGTGGGCGATTGGGACGATGTCTGCACGCTTCGTCGTATGGTGTTCGGGCTATTGGTAAAGGCAGGAGCGCCTTTCTGTGCTTAGATCTGGTATGCGCCGATGTCGTGTGCTCTTCAACGTCCTTTCTTCAAATGACGCAGCAATTCGCACCATTCGAGCAGCGGGCCGAGGAGAAGAAGTGGTGCTCCTCCATCCAACAGCCACGGTCTTTCTGTCGGATACGTATCGGCGAATGTCGGAAGTGAGCCCATTGCCGTGCGTGGTGGAGATGTTGTTGACCTCGCCGTCGACACATTTGCGCAGACATCACGTAACGGAGAAGTAGAAATGCCTCTCACTCACCCGGGAGTAGATGGCCTATCATGTTCCTGTCGAGCCCGTGCATCGTGCACAAATCACGCAACTGTGGTGCCAAACGAAAGACAGCGATCTCTTCACAGTATCAGCAACAAGACACAGACCGGAGATGTATCAGACGGAAACAGTCAGCTCTGCCTCTGACGGCACTCCTTACACAGCGCACGTGCGCCTATAAGATTGTGTTTGCATGCACGTTTATCTTTTGCTCCCGACAAGCTCGCCTTGCTTCTTTCTCTTGGAAGGTCCACAAAGCAAGGCTGACGAAGACTAGTATCCCCGGTGCTACTTAAACGCCATTTTGATTGCTTGATATCGGACTCCGAAGCAGCCGCAGTTAGTATGTGCTGTAAGCACATCTTGAGATCCAACATGACTGCTCTTCGCAGTGAAACAGGACCAGTGGAACCAAGACGAAGAAACACCAGATGATTTTCCGAATCTCAATACAAGCAAGTTGGTGTAAGACAGTGCTATGGAAAGTCGACTGCAATCCAAGCTCTTCATGTGGACAGCAAAAGTGGGCTCGCTGAAGGTTGTCCTCGTGCGACAAAGCAAACGCCACATTGAGAGGGAGACAATGAAGCGCCTTCTGTCGCCTTGTATGGGACTTTACTTCCATCTGCCCACACGGTAGCATTCCCTGATGACTCTGCTGCCGATAGGACATTGACTGCGTGACCGAATTGTAGTCACTCTGCCCGATGGCGAATCCGCACTCGTCGAGGCATTTCTCAGACAGCGACTTCTTCAATATCACTTCCAATTGCCTTCAGAGGTCTGCGGTCCAACCCAGCAAAACTTCCAATCCGGTCGCTCAGCAATCACCTCTCCAGACCACAACATCTCCGGCAGCTGAACAGCCATTTCTCCAGCCGTGAGCCCATATCCCAAGAAGCCTGGTTCAACCAAGCGGAAGCCATGTTGATCATACATTTGGTAACGATAGCTCTGAACATAGTTCCGATGTGGACGTTGAGATGACCGAGGGCGTCGGAAAAGCTCGATTGTGTTGGTCATGAAAGGCAGAGGCGGTTGGGTAATGAACATGCGCCCGCATGAAGCGCGGCCAGAAAACGCGGCCAAGAAGACCTTTGGCCGGAATGTGGCGATGCCATGCCAGATCCCACTCTCGACATTGTAGCCTGTGCGATCCAGAGGTGTTGGTGCGAAGAGGTGGCGTGGATGTATTGGCACTTTCTTCACAAGAAGAGGGTTGGACATGATCCTGTCGCCGTGCTTGATCATGTCGGCCATTTCTGTGAGTCCAGCTTTCCGCAGGGCAGGTACCCAAGGCCGCATATCTGGTCTCCAGTAGAGATTGACATTGACATCGTTTGCAGTACCTGGTTCGAGGAAGAGTGCTTTTCGACACGGCTTCGAGGACTCGATCACCGCTTTCCATTGTCGGCAAACTTGCTGGGCTCGAAAGTGTTCTCTCATTTCGAGCTCGAGGAAGATGGATTCTGCCAACTCGACTATACCAAAGACCTTTTGAGCCGCGGTCAGTGGTGGTGGGCACAACAGTCTCGGTATCTGAAGTGCGCCATGGCAAATCCATCTCAGTGGCTTGATGCTGAGATAGTACCGGGCTTGGTCGAGATATTGTGGATTCTGGTATGCTACTGTCGCTGCGACGCCGACTGCAGCGCCGTAGAGAGCTGTGACTAGATGCGAGCCGCCTTCCCTCATGGCGAACGGCTCCGATGTTGATGTCGAAGCGAGAGCCTGGACTTGCTAGGCGACTCATAATAAATGACATCGTGGCTTTGATGTCCGTGCGTTTTCACATGTAGGAACTGCAAACGCGCTCCGCTCGAGACTTTAAGATCACATCTGCAGGATCGAGCCTGACTTCACGAGATCTTGGTCACACTCGGGCACTTGAATGGCAACATCGTTGCCTAAAAATTATTCATACGCACCGCACGTCGTTCCGCGCCAAGGGTGACGCTTCAAGCTCGACTCGGCCGCTCTCTCAATAAGTCTCGCAGGTACAGTCTATTGTCGAAGAATTGTTTGAGCTCAAGTCATTCTTGACAGCGCGATAATAGTGGGAGTTCAATTGTCGCGAGGACAATAGAAGTCGCGGGTACAAGACCTTCCCAATCTCGCCCTTCATCCTCTTCTTTGTTCACTTTCCATACCAACATCCCGCATTTGGAGAGCTTTGTCCACACATTCGCGACTGTCAACACGCAACACATCATCACATTTCCACAACTGACCTTCGGACAGCATGGGCAAGCGCAAAGCAGAAGAAGTCGAGGCTGGTTCCTCTGACCGCTCAAGCAAAGTCGCCAAGCTCACACAAGAAGAGTCTCAAGCCGATAGCATCGACCAAGCCGGCGATATCAATACCAACATCAGCAACGACAACTCCGAAACTGGAGTCACCGCCACCAATTCCGAGCGAGCGCCAGAACATACCACTCCAAACTCACCACAGGACCCATCCAACGACTCCAGAAACATCACCACAGCCGAGGCCACAGACACAGAGCCCGCACAATCTAAGTCTAAGGGCAAGAAGAAGGCTGCAGCAGTGACCTCGAAGCCAAAAGCCACTCGCAAATCCACTCGCTCCAAGACCAACGCACCCACCGAGCCAACAACATCCAAACCAGTACGCAAACACATCAACAAAACCGTTCAAGCGAAAATCCAATCAACCCTAGATTTCATCGACACCACACCACCTCGTAACCCCTCACGCTCAACCATCACAATCACGAAATCGCATCTCACCGCAGCGTTGATGACTCTACGACAAGACTACGAAATCTCTGATCCAAAATGGGCAAATATCGAAACCGATGTTGGTGAAGCAGTCATCCGCGAGTTCGAGGGTCCTATCGGAACGTTCAAATTCAAGACTGAATGGGTTGTTCTTGATCTGAATGTCAAGACGGAAATTGAAAAGATCATTGAGGAGAAAATTGGTGAGGGGTGGGGATTGGAGCATGTTAAGTTGCTAGAGGTTGAGATTGAGATTATTGGTAGGCAGATGGAGGAGGTGGCGACGTTGAGGTTTCTTGAGGCTGTGGAGGAGGAAGCGGAGAAGGAGAAGTGGTTGGGGGTTTGTCCGGTGCCTGTTTTTGAGGGGATTTGAGAGTGTGGATTGGGTTGAGGTATAGAAGCGATGGGGTGGTTCGTGTTGCGGTCATGGGCATGCTCTGGAGGTGGGTGAGCGGACATAGCTTCCACACGGCTGTCTTCGATGCGCGAGAATTTGAACCATGCTGCCAGCATGATGTCTCTTTACTACCACGATGCTGCTCGAATGCGCTGCCTCGAGTTGCATAATCCGTGGCACCGAGCAATGGATACCACAATAGCAGACGTCTACCTCTAGCAAGACTGCATCGAAAGGCTGCGGATCTATCAGATTTTGACGCAGAGAAAGGATAAGAATACGACGTGATAATCCTTGAACTCATCTTTGCATCGACGTTCCACATAACACTGTTTGGTTTCTGGACCATCGAGATCCCAACTCTCCTTCGCAGCCATCTTTTGAAGCTTCAAATCCATTAGCTATGTCCTGGAAGGTTGCGAGTGGACTATGTTACTGGACTGCCTCCCATGGCTGACGCGCTCTTCGAGTGACCCTGCCTACTACTGCGAGGCGCACATCATTGAGAATTCGTCCGTCTTGGCAGAATGCCATGCTGACCTCGACTAGCCTCAATGCACACAGCGCAGGATTTCGCTGCAGGTCTTGTGCACCTTTATCAGTCATTCACCTTCACCGGTATTCGTGTTCGCTACAGCCGAGTTGGCGACAGCCTGCCGGGTGCTGCATTTGGCACAGGGCGCCTTGCTGCTACTTGCTGCAGTGTGCTCATGATCTGACTGGCCATACCCTCGCTATCATCGGCGAGTCGGTGCAAGACCAGGTACACCACTGAAACGCTCCTCACGCTCGGTCTTGAAATTGATCTGAATCCAGAACTGCTTGCTGTCCTGGTCCCACCATGTCCAGTACTTGTCTTCTCTCCTGTCCACCTCTCGCGCCTGAATCTTGAAGCCGCAAGTCTCGTAGGGCTCTGCCGCAACAAGCAAGTACTGAAATGCCTTGTCCGGAGGGTCCTCAACCTTTTGCTCGTATGCTGACATGAATCGCACTCGCGGCTCGATGCCTGGCGTGATTTCTGGATATTGGAGCGAGAAGAGTAAACCTTCTTGTCTCGTGATCGGATCCCTGGTCTTTGTGATGCTGTATCCGGGCCTGCCGATCTTGACGACGTTGCGCTTGATCTGTACAGCATTTGCGCCTGTGTATTCGCCCTCCTGCTTCTTGCCTAATTGCGCGTCCTTTGCCGCTCTTCGCGCCAAGTTTGTCTGATGCTTGCGACCCTGAGTATGCGCCAAGTATGATCCATCGTTCTGGTGGACTGTCAAGCACAATCTGCACTCGAAGCTGCCGACGTGGTTCTTGAAGAAGTATGGGTCCTTGTCGAGATCAATCGTCTCCAGCGCAAGTTTTCGGAGACGTTCACGACGGTCGGCATTGGTCGCAGATTGCGAGGCGACACCACCACCACCAAACTTCGAGCCTGCGCGGTTCTGATAGTCCATGGTGATGTGCTTAGGTGTTGTGTCGTGGAGTGAGAGCAGTTTTGAAGGTGAATCTCGTGAATCTCGAATCTCTAGTGGCGCTTTCCGTGGCTGGTGCGAACGTCTAAATTTGCAGGTATGGACACACCGTTCCTCTCCAGCATCAACATCTCAGCGACACATCTCACTATCATCGGAAAGGCGGAAGCCAGCGTGATCCAGACACGTAAGAGGATCTGTTACAGAACCGCCATTCAAGACGATGCAATGGAGGCTGCAGCTATCCTGATCCCAGCCAGCCCTTCTGGCACGGAGGACGGTCAAGAGAGCTTGCACTCTTCTACTCCAGCTTCGAAGGCCACAATGGCAACATCGGCAAATGATACGCCAGAAGACACAGCAAAATATCTGACTCGAGTGTCTTCCGATTTCATCCATGCCATAAACAGGCGTGACTTTGCAGCCGCAGAGTCTATGGAATACCTTATTGACCACAGCCGGTTTACTGCAAGGCTCACTGACTTTCCCATCGACCACTCATACCAAGAACACGTCGACAGATACAAGTTCGTCTACTCTCAGGCTCCGGACGTATTTCTGCATGTCGGGGAGACCAGCGTGGACCTTGACGAACGCAAGGGAACTGCCAGCGTCTACATAAATGTCAACGCGGCCGGACAGCCTGGAGGCGTTGCCACACAAGGTGTGAGCCTACTTGAGTGGCGACGCACCAGTCAGGATGGCAAAGAAACATGGCTGTGCGTCAAGCATACTGCGGTCAAAGGCCTGCAAGACATCGTGTAATCTGTTCCCTCCAGAGAGCTGGAACCAGCACTGTTGCGTATCCAACAGTAGTCGTACACGAACGACGACCAAGCCGCGCCATGATTGCCACATTAAGAAGATCGGCTGAAAATGGTGTGCTGCACATCGTATTCCTGGTGGCGAAGAAGTGAGTTGGGGCAATTGCCATGATAAAGTCGATGGCCGTCTTATCCACAGACAGTCCCCATCGCGGCACCTGAGCCAATTGCTGGGTGCCGGACCACTGGATTGAAGACGACGGCTGCAAGAAGCCTGTTCAATTTCCGTTGCTCGACCGTTAGAGAAAGCGGTAATCGCATACTGCGGCTTGTCTCGAGTCGTATTGTAGTGATACTTCGGAGTAAAAGGTAATAGCTGATCTAATGGACATTGCTTCAGACGACGCCCGATCGAGAGAATGTTATAACAGATTGAGAAATGGCCAGTCCTCGTTTCAAGACCTGAGGCGACCGAACGGCGAGGAGAGTCGAAGCCATGCGTTCATCTTGCAGCAGCAAGGACATGTTCGGGCACGTGCAATCTTGCTAAACTTGGCCTGCAATCACCGCAGCCTTTCCACGCGGTGACAGCAAGTCAGCCAGGATAATGAGCGTGAGCCTAATTGCAAGCATAGATTCCAGACAAGCGTAATCTTGTTCGACGAACCTGATTATAATGGCGGGAAATCCGCCTCTGTGATTTTCTGATGGACTTTTTGGTTACAACGAACGACATCACTCGATGATACATTTGAAAACGAAAGAGCTTGGGTTCGAAGCTGACAGCGGGAGTGCGTTCTCGAAGGCGTGCGAGGATGAGAGCTGTCAATAACACGAAACGCTGGATCTCGACACTTCTCGTATCAGCTGCAGCGGCTCAAACGGCTTTGGATGTGCTGGAAGGCGAACCAGTTGCAGGAAGCAGTGGACCGAACCACGTCTTTGACGACGGGCAATACCATCCTAATTCCGCACCGACAACGACACACAACCACATCGAGTCTGTTCTTGAGGTTTTCTCTCAAATCCTCACTGCCAACTATCCATACTACACGCCTTCGACAATCGACGTGCAGGCTTTGACTTGGCCACAGACCCTGGATATATTTGGTACGACATTGACAGCCAACCCCAGTCAAGCGGCTCCTACCCAAACTCAAAATGCCGAGAGTCTCACCAAAGCGACGACAAACTCAAAATCTGCGACAACATCAATCTCCACAACGCAGAAGTCCAGTTCTCGAACATCGGCCTCGTCGGCCTCGTCGAGCGCAACAACGACTTCGTCTGCAAGCACGACAAGTTCTGCCCAACCTTCGAGCAGTACCAGTGCGGGCCAGATCAAACAGCATGGTAATAAGGATGGCGATAGAGGCATCGCTATAATATTTGGAATTCTCGTAAGCCTCATTGCTGTCGCGCTTGCAGCAGCAATTTTTTGGCTCTTATGGCGCCGAAAAAGGAAGAGCGGATCGTTCTTCAAACCGGCAAGGTGTTCAGTATGTACGACTGCCACCACCGAGCCTTTAACTTCGAATTTGTCTCGTAGCATGAGTGTGACGCCATGGAGACTGGAGGCAACAGAGCCCAGCCGAAGCTACATGGCCACTATCAACTATCTAAATCCCAAGACGAGTGGTGGCGGGGGTGCTGCCACTGCTGCAGCAGGCGGTTATCTCGGACCAAACGACAGTGGTGAACAACTACCGGAGCCGGTACCAAAGCCTTATGTGCGGCATCAAGTCATACAAGTGGATCCTGTGCACCCAGTGTACGGAAGAGGACCAACGCGCCTCCAGAAATCAAACTCTACAATCAGAAGAGGAGTTCCAGAATTGCTTCCTGTTCCCGGCCCAAGCGATTCTCATGAGCTGGCTGGCGACGATCTTGCTGCGATATCAGAAATGGACACTGAGTCGCCTTCGCGGAGGGTGTCAACGTGGACTACGAATCCTTTCGTAGCCGCTGAGCAAGAAGCCAACGAAGCGCTCCCGTCATCGTCCGTCGCAGAAAGAGAGGCTGCGTACTTCAGGACACACAGTCGAGACAACAGTCGCGACTTTCCTCCCTACGCTGACAATCCTGCCGTGACGATCGAAACTGCGTCCATCACTTCGTCGGAGGAGAGGAGCGATCTTCTAGGTCGAGGGGAATCTTTTGACTCGGATCCTGACAGCATTGGTCCTGTTGGTCCACCAAGCTCACCACCAGACTCACCGAACTGGGTGTCAATGCCACTTTCAAACCAAGAGAGAGCGATGGACGCCAATGCCAACCCTTCCGCCCCTGGTTTTGGCTTCTCCAGTAGTCGCACACCTGCCAATATTCCCCCGGCACTCCTCGCCGGCGGCTTGCGAAACATGCGGGGATCACCACTTCCTTTCTCTCCACGTTGGCGCCGAAATGGACACGTTCCAGAACGGAAGCCTTCACCGCCTACACCCGCCTTCCATCGACCATCCCCAGTCACAGATTCACCATTCCGGGAGAACTTCGCAAAGTTTAACCAGTCCTCTTCACCTGTATATTCTGTCCCTGGAGTGAGTCCTTTGACACCCAGCAGGAGCAATCCAAGTCCGTTATTACGGAACAGGATTGCGGAAGAGAATCGCTATCTTGCCGAGCCGACGGTACACTATCCTTCATGGAGCGAGATCAGCGAGTTCAACTTCGCGGATAGGCCTCAAACTGCAGGAAGTCAACGAGAGGAGGATGGTGGTGATGGGTGGAGGCCGGTCACGAGTAGGAGCTATGAGATGGCATTATGAAGCAGTTTTTGATGTTGGACAGGCAAAATTTGGCAACGACAGAACAGCTTTATTTGTACATATCTTGGTGAGCATACACGATACCTGAGCGCGGAGTTTGCTGGATACTCTGCTGGACGCCAACAGTAATTATCGTAATATCAAGACATGGTTGCATCATGCGTGCTTCTCTTTGATTTCACCTGCGCGAATGCCACTTTACAGTCTTCATTGCTTATAGTGCGATCCACACCGGTAACGAGAGACGAGCCGACGATGAATGTCCATCCGTCGCTGATCTCTCGCAGCAGCGGTTATTGATCTTGCTGCAAGGCAGCCTCGTTATTCAGCCCCGCGTTCAAGGAAACTCCCAGCCTCGTCGGTGAAATCTTGCATTGGAGTGTTGCAGAAATGCATGCTTCGGTCCGGTCAAAGGCCGCCACTAGCCGAGAAGCTGAACTCAACCTCCGAAATGTCGCGATGTGCTCAAGAGAGCAGTTCGCGGCATGACCTGCCTTGGTAGAAAAGCCTCATGCAGGGCATCACCAGGAAGGCGCAGCCTGAGTCCAGTGAGCCTTGCACTTCGTGAGCCATTTTGATCGTACCTGAATCTAGCGCGAAGTCAGCAGAATGACGGCCTCTCGCTCTGGCCAAATTGCAAGCAAAAATATTTTCTCCCATCTCGCGCCAAGCTGAACCGACCACGCCATGAGGTCTCGTTCCTGCACCGAAGCAATCCGGAAACTTCTCGTGCATAGTGGTCCAGTCTGCTGAGAAATAAGGATGTGGAGATGAACGTAGCAAAACGTGACGTGAATGCAGTATGTCAAGAATAACAAGGTAGTGAATGGAGAATGGTTTTTAGTATGGAGCTGTTACTTGAGAAAAACGTATCCTTTCGGAATGGTCGGGATTCTCGTGCTGTAAAGAGTGGTTCCAGCCGATTGTGAGCCGAGCAGACGGTATTGTGCAGGATGGCACAGATGGAGAGGGCCAGGGACCGTTGATGAATTGCTGGAGAGCTGAACAGTGACAGATGCGATTTGGTGATGGGGAGATGCAGCAGAGATGTTGCCAGTTCCTGACAAGAATAAAAGGTGCGGCTTGACGGCACAAGCATGACGGGCGTCAGCCATCCAAGAGAGCTTGTTCTGTGAGCAGCCTTTCATACGAAGGAGTTAGTTTAGCGTGTGTTATAGGCGGAAGCACCCGCAACCCCAAACATAGGAACCTGAATATTAACAACAACTTTAATAAATTAGAGCCCTACTATTTCTTTATCGTTATACGCTAAAATTAGTATCTAGAAGTGTCTAATAGCTAGTCTCTAACTCCTTATTTTATATAGCTTAAAAACCTAAAGTTATAGTATAGTTCTAAAGGTATAAAGTTATCTAGTTTACGAGAGACCTCTACTTCGAGACCTTCTACTACTATACTATAAGACAAACTCTTTAACTTAGAATATAAAGCCTCTACTATATATATTAAAATAGAGTACTACTAGTATATCTTAGTACTAAGTTATTAAGTAAATAAAGGGTTAGAAGCTACGAGAGACGAAGATAGAGTATAGAGAGCTATATCTAATAACTTAAGCCTTCTTAGTTAGTACGATCTATACTAGAAGGTTATAATACTTACTAGAATAGGAGATAAGCGTTAAATAGAGCGCTTAGTTACGCCTTATTAAGAGGATTAAAGAAAGAGCTATAGAATTAGATATATATCTCGTAGATCTAAGACTCTATAAAGATATAGAATAATATAGGAAGTCTAATCTCTTAATACTAGAATAACGCGAATACTAGTACGATAAGTAGCTATATAAGACTATAAATACTACGAATCTTAGGCTTACTACTATACTAAGTACTATAAGTAAGATAAGAGTATTATAGAGTATATACTATACGAAGAATTAATATAAATAGGCTTTCCTTTCTTTTTAACTTCCTACTTTAAAAGTATTATATATAAGAATAGTTATACTAGGCGTAAATAAAGCTAGAAACCTAAGCTTACTATAGAAGATAAATAAAATAGATTATAGTAGTATATTACTAGAGATCTAGATAATCTAGTAACTAAAGTTAACTAGTATCGAGTTATCTTTATAGACGAGATACCTACTAAGATTAGCGCTTAAAACGGCTATCTACGAGCCTAGCTAAAGGCGACTAATAATCTATATTTATAAGATAATACCTATTTTAAGAGCCGTAGTAAGGGCTTTACTAATCTTATATTTCTTAGCTCCTTCTATTATAATAAGATAGGTTCTTATTATATCTATAGGAAAGAGATAGAAGACGAGATTATTAATACTAATAAGAAGCTTACTAATAAGAACGAGATACGAGATACTACTAGAGCCTTATAATAACTATTAGCTTCTTAGATTAATACTTATACTAGATAGTATTATAAGCGTAAACTAGCTCGTATAAAGGAGTCTAAGTAATATAAGAGGAACGATTAATCGTATAGTAGTATTAATAGTTATAGGTACTATAATCTACTTAAAAAGAAGATATTTCTATAGATAGAAAGCCTTTAAAAATAGATAGATAAGATATATATTATTTATAAAGATAACGTACTACCTATAACTCGAGGATAGTAACTAACTACTACTTATTTAATTTAATCTAATAGCTATTTCTATCTAGTTAGTCTCTAGACTTTAATACTATAGAATATATCTAGCCTTAGTTAAGAAGGTATATAGTAAAGTAGTATTATCTATTAAAGGATAAAATAGAGTATATAGAATAATAGTATACTAAGTAGATAGAGCTTAGTAATTATATAAAGGTTATAAAGGTATAGATCGATAATATAGATAATATAGTTAGACGCTATATTACTAACTATAGTAGAAATTACTTCTACGGATAATAGTAAATATACTATAAACTTTAATAAGTACTTCTATACGTGTTTTACTAGTATTCCTACTTAGAAAGTATCTATTTTATCGACTATCTATTCCTCGAGTCCTACTACCAAGACCTCGGTTATAACTCACGTAAAACGAACTCCTTCGTACGCTGTGATGCACGCATAAAAGTGCTTCTTTTGCTTGTGCCGCGCGTGGAGGTTACAGCCGAAGCAACGTCATTGAACTTTCAAAATCTTCACTGCGCAAACTCCACCTCCCATTCCACAGGATTTCTGCTTAGAAGGTTCACACACCCGGACTCCTGCACTGCGGGCAGATAAGGTCTACCCAATAGTCGCTGTGCTGTAGATGACGAACAACGATGATTCGCGTGCCGTATCTACCACGGTGCCATTCGGAGTGGAAGGATTGTTCGATGTCTCGTGCACCGTCGGGTCTCACTCGTCCTTGAGCGTGCCGGAGCCAGTGACACACATGAATGCCTAGTCCTGGTAAGTGGTCCACATTACTCAAAAGGCTCTCCGCCGCCCTGCATTCTTCCATACTACACCGTTCACTGCCATTCAAACTCTCGACTCCAGTCTGGTCTCGCGACAGTGAGCTCGGTCAAGTCTCACCGGTGTGCCTGCCATCTTGCCATTGATACCTGTCCCTTCAGGCAAGCCCGACGACCATCAACATCATCTCGACAGCCCAGCATGTCACAAGGCATGACCGATTATGGCGTTGCTCGGGACTCTGGCTATCCCGATATCAACGAGAAGGACGACTTGAGCTCGAGCGGCAGGTCGAAAGAAAGCCAGCTTAAAAAGGATAAGGACAATGGCATCCTCGACCCAGAGCTGGCTTTGGCCGAGCAATCGACAATCCACGAAGGTCAGCAGAAATTCAACAAGCTGTCATGGCAGCGTCTGACAGTCTGTCTGATCGTCGAGGCCATCGCACTTGGATCGCTCAGTGTGCCATCTGCCTTCGCAACCCTTGGTATGGTTCCTGGTGTTATTATGACAGTGGGCCTTGGACTGGTGGCCATTTATACTTCATATGTTGTTGGCCAAGTTAAAATGCGCTACCCGCACATCGAGCATTACGCAGATGCAGTCAAGCTTATTTGGGGAAGATTCGGATATGAGCTCACGGGAGCCATGTTCGTTCTGTTCCTGGTCCTGCTTGTCGGCTCTCACGCCTTGACCGGCACTATTGCGTGGATTCGAATCGTCAACGAGCCGGGTGTTTGCGCCCTTGTCTGGTCAATTGTGTCTGCCATTATCCTCTTCCTCGTGGCTCTTCCGCCAACCTTCCACGATGTTGCGATCCTGGGATACATCGACTTCGTCTCGATTATTGCCGCCATTCTCATCACCATCATCGCAACTGGAATAGAAGCACACCAGGCTCCTGGAGGCCTTTCGGCAGTCGACTGGCAACTTTGGCCAGCGGAGGGCACGACGTTCTACTCTGCCTTCTTATCCACCACCAACATCATTTTCGCCTACTCCTTCGCCGTCTGCCAATTCTCTTTCATGTCGGAAATGCACACTCCAAAGGACTACGTCAAGTCCATCTGGGCTCTTGGCTCGATCGAGATTTTCATCTACACCCTGACTGGTGCCTTGGTATACTCCTTCGTCGGACAATCCGTGAATTCCCCAGCTTTGCTTAGTGCCGGCTTTACTGTGTCTCGTGTCGCCTTCGGAGTCGCTCTTCCAGTCATTTTCATCTCTGGAAGCATCAACGGCACTGTCGTTGGACGGTACATAATGCACCGTGTTTTCAAGGACTCCCCGATCAAATACATCCACAGCAAAAAGGCTTGGATGATCTGGATCGCACTCATCGCCGTGATCACAATCATTGGCTGGATTATTGCAGAGGCCATTCCATTCTTCAATGCGCTCCTCGGACTGATCTCAGCGCTCTTCATCTCGGGCTTCACCTTCTACTTCCCTGCTCTTTTCTGGTTCCAGCTGGTCAAGCAGGGTAAATGGTACGTTGGCTGGAAGAACATTACTCTTTCCATCATCAACGCGATCGTGTTCTTGATCGGATTGATCGTTCTCGGTGCTGGAACTTATGCTTCTGTGGAGGATATCATTCACCAGTATTCGTCCGGCGAAGTAAGAGGCAGCTTTACGTGCTCGAGCGCTGCCTACGCATAGTGGATTGCTGTTGCAGGTCAAGCATTGTTCGGCGCTTGGATATGCCCAGTCTGCAGCCTTGTAAAGGCGCAACTTGGATGTTGTAAATGTACGAATTGCATAGGATATGAGTAGATGACGAATCAACGAAATAAAGAAGAGGCCTTTCGAGGCACAATTGTTCAAAGAAATAAAGTCGGTGTGTGTCCAAGAAGTCCAAAATGTCCGTATGGAGGAAGAAAGTGATCTTTGGGAGGCACTAGATCGGTGGCCGCGGCGCGCCTTGCACGCCTATCTGCAGATGGCCCACTTTTTCGGCTTCATGTGAGGATATGGCTTTCACGCCCTTCGACAAAGCTTGACTCATGCCACTCGGGCTCAAGCTTGTCTACGCCTTGCGACACTGTAGCAAAGTCAGATTTCGTAGGGCAAGATCCACTTGATGGTGCTGTGGCGTCGGCGTTGCAACGGTCTTGGAGTTCAGCCAAGCTCCCTTCTTGGAAGATGCATCGACTTGTGCACGAAGGCGCTGATGCCCAGACACTCAGCGTACGAAGTCGCATCCAGTACACTGGCGGCTCTTGAGAAATTGTGAGCCTCGAGCTAAGAGCGAAATCGATTGAGCTGTACAGGAACCTAAGGCTCAACTCTTCAGCGGTACTACTGTGGATACATCACCATCGCCCGAGGAATGCTCCGACTGCGCTGGAAATTTCGTGTCTGTAATAATGACCTGAGCGGGAGTCTCAATACCATCTATCGTGTCGACTCGGTCCTCCATGTTTGTGTCTTTCATCCACCACTTGATAATGGGTAAACAGCAGATGGGTCCAGCTGCAACGAACTGTGATGTTGTTAATTAATGAAATGGGTACCAAGGGGGGAAACTTCTCACAGCCCATGCTGTCCCGAACATGAACTCCTTAGAATATCCACTGAGGTCCAAAGAATAGCCAGCGATCTGGCAGGCTGCATTGAGCAACCGATACAGGGAGGCGTACACAGACAACTGCGATGAACGAATCAGCGCTCATATACGATGCGACTCTTTGAACTTCCTCACCTCGTCCGTGTTGTTGCTCAAAGCGCCCATGAACCAGTAACAATAGCAATTGTACGTCGCGTCCATGAACCCATACATCACGAACACGAAACATGCGATCCCATAGCCGTCATCGTATACATCGATTCGCTGCTCTTCATCGAGACCGTACTTCGTCTTCTTCATGATGAAGTAGCCACCGATCCACAGGGCGTTGAATGCGACAAACACATATACTCCAGCCCAGAATGCACGCTTCCGTCGCTTGAATGGCAGTTTGTCGGTGAAGAGGTTGAGAATCCACGGCGCGAAGAGCTGAACTGCTCCGGACAAGAATGTGTTCAAAGCACGACCTCTTACGGTGAAGTAGACTCCATTGAAGTCATTGTTTTGGTAGATCTGCTGAGCGTCAGAGTTCCAGGAATGATACCAGCGATTCAGAATGATACACACCACATAGTAGTTGACGGCCCAGCACATCGGACAAAAGAAAATGATCCACCAATTCCTTTTGCACACTTGATAAGACGAGATCATTTCCTCCTTAAAAGTCTTCTGATCCTGAAGCAAAAGGACTCTCGTTCCATCCTCTCGGACGATGAAATACCAGGGATACAAGCAGAGTCCGAGGAAAGCTCCAAACAACATCAAAGCAAAAAGTCCAATATAGGTCCCATCATTGACTCGACTTCCATTATTAACTCCAGCATTCCAGTTCTGACCCACAGGAATCGCAGCTCCGATAACAACACCCGACTGGAAAATCGTCCAAAATATCGAAACATAAAGTCCCTTCTTCTCTTCCGAAGCATATGCCGTAATCGCCGTTCCTTCAGCACACCATAGAAATGCTGCAGATAAACCGCACCAGCAACCTCCGAAAATCACGAAAGGTACGTTGCCGGTATGGTTATAGCACCAGAGACTTGCGGCATAAGCTGCGTATCCGAAACCGCCGAAGCAAAGGGTCCATTGCAGCCCGAAGTAGTTCAAACAAGCTGGAGCTATGAAGCAGAAAGTCGTGAAGACTGTATAGAGTGCGATGTTGGCAATATCTGAAAGCCACTGCGTTTGTTGACCTGCTCCTCCGAGGAAGGTGATGACGTTGTACATTCCTACTGTCATGAACAGGACAAAACCTAGCATGATTGCTTGGACTCGAGGATGACTGTAGGCCCATACTTTGAAGCCGAAGATATTGTATCCTTCGGGTAACTGCGTTTCGATGAGTTGACAAGCCTCTTCTTAGGATACATTACTCACTGATGATGTTCCTCTCACATATTTCAGCTCTTCTGGCTCGACATATTCTCCCTTCTTCGGCGCTCTAGGCACGATCGCCTTGAAGCGTGACCAGCAACCCATCTTGGCTTCGATCAGGCACGACTTCAGCCTTGCTGGCAACAGAGTCCAAGGAAGGGAATGCGAAGCATGCTTTACCCTCGTTGCTATATGACTCAATTCCTCGAATCCTCTATCGGCCTGATAGCCAACGAAGCTTCGGTCGGCAGTAGTGCAGTCTCACAACAGTAGTGGTCATGTTGCCGTCGGCCCCGAGGCCGTCATCACTGATACTGCACTCTGCTTCTGCTGCTATTATTGTTGTCCCACATAGAGGCGGCAGCAACGTCAATCTTCATTGCCGATAGCATTTATTGCCAATCTTGATTAAAATTATCCGATGATAAGAGGTCCTGGCGCACATGCAAGGCCGATCCCAGCCAAACGTGCGGAGGCTCCAGTGCTCCGGCCACGAGGTTGGTCTGCTCGGGAGCTGATTTCGCGAAGCAGATCATTGGCACCAGCTGTCTTGTTCTGCTATCAAACAAGAGGAGAAGAGCTTGATTCTTCTGTATGGAACAGCCCGGGCCGGGTTGTGGCTCGTAAGTATTCGGATTGTGGTTGCCCTATCGTTGGGAACATCGTTGGCAATATACAGCAAAGCAAGGATTCTCCACTTTCTTCGTGCCCAGCTTCCTACCGACTCGAGTTTAGTGGCATCTTCATCACGCGTTTTCCACGTGCAGTGCGAGACTTGCCGATCTTCATTGCATGGGGAGCTTCTCCTGGACCTTCCCAACCGCACCCAAGAATCGTGTGCTGTTCAAAGGTATTTCCAACCAGTAGATACCACTGCGGGTCTAGATCCAACGCCAGCTTTGAAAGTATTCCTCTTTTGATCCTGCTTCTCCTGTGCAAGAACCCTCATCAGAAACCCGAAGGATGCCTCGTGTCATTGAAAAAGAGGATTGCTTTAATTGCACCATCAATGGTCGTCTTTGCGACAGAGCTTTGCATAAGTGTAGCACCTGTCCCGAGGCATCTGAAGTCTGTCGGGGCTATCCGTTGAACCTCCGTTGGCGTAAAGGACTTACCACGAAGGACAAGCAGAAGGTGAGTATCGTCGTATCGTGGTCTCAATGTGCTTTGTCCAATGACCTGTACTTAGTTCCGATTCAAGTCACGGCGCCGCTCATCTGCATCTGTCACAAGTCCACAATGCGTAACATTGCCGCCAACGCCAAAGGTAGAGACGGTCCAGTGGCTTGCGACACCCTGCTCAGGGTCTGTTTAGACAATCTTGGAGCAGTCAGAGCCCTTTCCCACGACACCAGAACTGCTTCAAGACTCCATCAACGCGGAGCCGTTGTTCTTCAATGATACCGTGCCGGATCCCGACGAGCTGTTAACGTTCTCAGCGTGTGATATTACGCCGGCGAAGGATCCATCACCAGACAGCAGCGGAGACGGCTCTCAGACGCAAAGTGGTGAGGACGTCGATGATACAGTCGTTAGACAACCAGACCTCGAATGGATAACCCGGACGCCGCCCATCTGTGACAGCTCTTTCGCCGTCGGTCCAGTACGGCCACTCTCTCTTGACATCGATCCTGACCTGCAAGAGGAACCTTGTACGCCTTGGCCAGCAGTGGACTTGTGGCAAGAGTACCGGAGCTTTACCAAACCTGCTCAGCTTGGAAGTCTCCTAGATCTGTGTGAGCCTGCGCTTCGACTGCAATGTGAGCTTTCGAGTGCTGACATTGTGTGCAGATAATGCCGAGCTCTGCGCACTCCCAATCACACATGATGTACCCGCGAATCCATTCCGGTGCAACAATAATCATGGACAATCCAAGTACCAAATGCATGCGGTGATCGCCTTCTCGACGCAGTATCTCAGCCACTCGGAGCAGGTGTCACCGCATGATCTCATGTGGCTCAAGGATACAGCAATGAAGCAGTATAGTCTTGCTCGAAGAGGGAGGCAGGGACACTACCGCAGCTCTTTCTTGGACACTCTCTTGATCATATGCACCTTAGAACATCTGCATCGAGCTGCTGGTCCTTGGCGAGGATTATTGTCCGATGTTATGGAGATTATCGAGTCGTCTGGCGGCGTGGCGAGCATGCCGAAATCGACCCGGCAGCAGGCCCAACTGGCGATGTTCCTGTGGTGGGACGTCACATTGGCGCTGCTTTGTCGCTCGCGATGCGTCCTACCAAGGCAGTACTACGACTTCGTGATGGCCTGTGAGGACGAGACCACGGAGTGGGACTTCTTCTCATTGACAGGTGTGCCGAAGAGCCTGTTTCGCACGCTAGTAGAGCTGGTGCAGCTAGCACATGAGAAGGAACGCACCCTAACCATGACTTGGGCAACGTTCAACGATGCCAAAGTCTTGGAGATCGAGGAGGACCTGCGCCGCGCAGAAACGCACATACCGGCGGCGTTCGACATCACTGATGATGACAGCACCGAAAGCGTGCAGCAAAAGCTTGACTCCGCAGCGTGTGTTCAGGCATGGAAATTCGCGCTCTTATTGTATCTGGAGCGAGTCTTCCACTGGGAACGAGAGGTTGGTAGGCAATCGTCACGGATCACTGCTCTCTCGAGGCAGACACTGGACACGGTAAGGAATTGTCGTCCAGGCTATGCAATCCAGAAACAGGTGCTCCTCCCTGTCTTCATCGCCCGTTCAGAAGTCGATGACAGCTATTCGCGACAGTTCGTGCAGCAATATTGCGAAACGTGGCAGACAAAGACTCGCTATCAGCTGTTTCGAGACGCTCTCGGGTTGCTGAGAACCTCATGGAGTAGAAGAGACCGTTGTGGTGGAGATGCGAATGTTTGGTGGGGATCTGTTCTTCCAGAAATGCAGCAGACTGCTTGGTTAGATGGAAAGGTTGTACCCGTGAATTTTCTCCTTGGATAGTTACATAGACCGCTATTGCGCGAAGAGAACGACATCACGACTCGGTCTGGACCATATCCTTGTTGCCCTGACTTCCATTAGCCTCGATGCTGTTGATAGTGATGCGCCATCGATACTGACTTTTATGGTTGGGTCCAGCACAACTCTTGGGTTGTTAGAATTCACCCAGCCGAGAAAGGGCTCGCTGAGGGTGTATCCGCAGATGTCTTGGAGCGCTCTTGGCAGCGTCTTCACCTTTTCCAGGCCCATATTGAGATAGTGGTTCTCTTCCTGCCTAAGCCAGCCTCTGTCATACAGGGTGGCAACTCGTTAGCAAAATGTTCGAAGAACATTCAGTCGAACATGTGCGACACACCTTGTCATGAAGCAACTGTACAGTAGCCTTTCTTCATCTTCGGTGGTATTGCTACCTCCGCCGTGATAGCACGACGCGAACATCATGAAAGCGTCACCCTTTTCCAGCTCTGCATGTACTGCGAGATCGTCATCTGGTTCTCGCTCATGCTCCCAAAGGTGCGATCCTGGTATGAAGCGAGTTGCTCCATTTTGGATTGTGGACTTCTTCGCGGCCACGAAGAATCCGATGCCAGTGTCACGTTGTAGATCGTCGGGATATTTGTCGGCTCTCTGAGCGACCACTGCTCTCTGTCACCAATCTAGTCTTCGAGCAGCTGCTTCAGCAATACGTGAGCGACATACCATGATAGCACCAGTCATCTCTGCGAAGAGGCTGTGCTGTCGCACCGGGACGGATAGAAAAGCAGACGCTATTCATGATCTGAGGCTTGGAAGTCGCATATGTCTTTTTGTGTCCACTCCAGAACCAATTCTTGGTTGTCAGGAATCTGTCACACACAGCTTGATAGAGCAGATGCATCACGACTTTCTCGGCGCACGTCCTGGAATTGGGAATCAAGGCATAGCAGCGTCTTGTCTGCTCTGGGAAGAAGTCGCCTTCCCAGGGCGTGTCGGCTTCAAGCAAAGGTCGCAGGTCATCTATCAACGAAGCTCGTCAGTAGCATCACATGAATTGTTGCCGTGAAGTCGCACTCTGAATGGTGTCGAGGTCATCGGGAGCGACGGCCTTCTTGATCACACAGCCGCCAGCTATCTGCTCGCCTACTCAATACAATGATCCAAAAAAGGAATCGTAGAATGTTTCCGTACCTTTAGCGCTTCTACGACCTCATCGACTGAAGACGTGTTGTCCAAGATGGCCACTTTCGGCAGGTCCGCCTTACTCGTGTGGCCGCTGGCAGTTCCATTAGTCTGCTGTTTACTCGGATGATAGCTAGTGGGATCTGTGTGCGCGAGGCCTAGTCCAGGTGCCATCTCGATCAAAGTTGCGTTCACAAGATTATGTGACGTAGTAGCAGATGAGTGCCATTATGGTTTCTCGGCAGGACGCCTTTATGTTCAGCCAGTAGCACATGTTCGAAGTACCAACCCGATCAGTTGCAAGCATGCAGACAAGGAAAAGTTTCCGCTTCGGAACCAGGTAGGAAACTCGGCACTGTGGGCGATGAAAAGGGCGTTGAGAGATTGATCAACTTGCCGAGACCAGGTTAGAGAAGGTCGGCCAGATACGATATCTTACCTGTTTGAGTAGGTATCAAATTCGCCACCGAAACTTGCTTGTCTGTGAAGCTGCCTGTCGTACAGTCGGCCCGAATGGAGAATGTAATAGTTGCAATACGTGTTCACGCCATGTATGCAAGACCACTGGCCTGGAGGCAGAGCTGTCGCGGCAAGTGAGCTGTAGGAGAACACAGCCTAGGCACCACGTTCCAGACAAGAGGTGGATTAGACTACCAAAGGCAGCATAGTGGTCGTTATCTCCTTGTCTGCCATGTCCCAAGCTCTTGCACTGGCAGTCTTCTGAATAGTAGGCCGACGCGTTGTTGACACAAGCATGGCCTTTCCGAGTCCTGGCAGGTAATCAACGCCGAGCGAAAAGCCGCGCACACTAGTATCTATACGTCCAAGACCGCGGTGCGCCGCAGTTGAAGTCTTCGAGTTGGAGTTCACAAAGTAGAATGTGCATTGAAGAAGAGAGTTGAGTCGACGCGTAGCAAGAGCCGAGGCATGATGCCAAGCCTTGGTGGACAGGGCAATGAGGGCATCATCACGCAGGTAGGAACTCCTGACATTGCCTGAACATACAAAATTCACCTCACAATACCGCCGAAGGCTTTTCGACAGGAATGCGGATGCATTGGAACGGTCACGGCAATATGGAGCTAGTCAGAGACTGACTTCAGAATCATGTCTACTTTTTCATCTATGGGACATTATCTGCACTGAACCACCCTAAGCCCATTTGCCGAGCACGCCCATCAAGATCATGCCGCACATGAGCGAGAACAACGCTCCCAAAGTCTTGAGGATACTTGCATGAAGCAGTTCTGCTCCTTCGATAACCCAATCTCTAGCCCACATATCCACCACACCAACCCAGACCAGGATACCAGCCGAGAGGGCATCCAGAGTGCCAAAAGTAATGACAGTGGCTGGATTGTTACCATTGAAGCTATTGAGCACTCCAATGCCAATTGCCATGCCAATTGGTGTTATGAGAGTAAAGGCGATTGCCATGAAGAACTTCCCAGGCCAGATAGCGCCTGGAAGGAGAGCAATTCGCGCCCCCAAAGCAAGACCTTCAAAGAACTGGTGGAAGACGATGACAACCAGTAAGGTGCGGTAGAAGCTATCGCCAGCAACGACCAGAGTCAGACCAATCAGAATCGAGTGGAACAGAATACCTGCTTCCATGACCAAGACGGACAGCTTGGTGTTTGCCCCGCCACCATGGTGATGGTCCACAGTAAGCAGCATCCGGCGATGAGTCTCATCTGATGAGGCCCCACTAGGGCTACCTTTGTCTTCGGCGTGATGATCGATGGCGGGAGCGGCAGCACCAGGGTTGCCTCGGGCCTCTTTCGCTGCGACATAGCGGTGGCCACAGTAATCAATCAAGAACGAGATGAAGATGCCGGCCATGACGATTGCTGAAGTTGTGCCTTCGTAGCCGAGCTCTCCGATACACTCGTTCGAGAACATGAGCTCAGCATGCGTGTACAGCTGACTACTGTTAGCAAAGCGCCCTCGAAAAGCGAGAACGATCTTACTCACATGAATAAAAGCAGTCGCGATGATGATACCTGTACCAAACTGCTTGACCACCATGAGCATAGTCATTGCGATTCTGGTATCCTTGAGGCCAGGTATCTTGTTGAATAACATCGGCGCGAAGACGCCGATAGCACTGGTAACTAAAATGACGAAAAGTGTTCCGACACGAAGGCCGACGTTGTACTCGCGTTCTCGCAGACCGCACGACACTTCTTCGCTTTCGCTACCTCCAACGCAGTGTCTGCAAGCGAGTCAGTACAAGGCTCGTCAGCTCGAAGGGAAACCACTTACTCCACGCCAGCATGGAAGTGACAGTGCTGATTCTCCTCCTCGGCGCCAGCGCTACCAGCTGCTTCATCGGAGGTGTTGCTCTCTTCTGTCAGGATGGCGACCTCTTCTCCTGCAGGATCGAGGCAATATGTCTCGGTGCCGTGAGAATGACATCCAGTGTATTGAGCCGGAATTTCGCCTGTGGGAGTCGCATCGACTTGCACCTCAGCACCTTCGCCGTTGATGCAATAGATATCTGTCTCGTGCGAGTGACAGGCTGTCACCGCAGTAGTTTGGCCGTCTCCAGTTGTGGCTGTGGGCTCCTCACCAGCTGATGCAAGCACCAGGACATCCTCGCCTGCTGGATCCAAACAATATCTAGAAGCTGTTAGTCTTGTCTCGCTACTGTTGAACAGCAACAAGCTTACTGCTCAGTGCCATGCGAATGGCAGTCCGTATAGGCTGGAGGTATCTCCCCGGTCGGCGTTGCTTCAACCTCGACCTCACTGCCAGCTCCGTTGATACAGAAGATAGCGGTTTCATGCGAATGACAGTCGGTCACAGCAGTCGTCTGAACGGCACCCGTTGCGGTCACACTTGCACTGGCAGAGACTGGTAGAGTCGCAGTTCCGGAGACAGCATATGTTGCCCGAGCACTCTCTGATCCATCTGGACCGAAACAGTACTCAACGCTGGCACCTTGCTCGGAGTGATTGTGGCATCCAGTGTATGTCGTTTGAGCGTTTGCTGCACCGACAGCAAGCGCGGTCAACACAACAGCCCTCGTCAACATCTTCATCGATAGCGTCCCCAGGTCTCTCCTAAGTTGATGTAGTCGGCAGCCCAGCTTATAATCAGACAATGCTCAATAACTCCGACGGGATGAAGCCCATGACATCCCACGAGGAGTGCAGGGACTGCGCCTTGAAGTTTGTCCACGGGCATAGCGGCGACGGTCAACGCCGAGCAGATGCAGGCAAAAGCGCCCAGAGAACTATGATGGGTGATGGGTGGGATACTGCTTGGCTGCGTATACGGCTGTAAGAGCGGACGGATATCCATACGCTTATGGAAAAGTGGCGGATTCGCCAAGTGAATGACTTTTCACAGGCCCAACAACGAGTGGAACACCGTCTTCGTTTGCAGAGAAATGGCTGAGAGATGCTTGGATGTGATGCAGAAAGCAGAGTGCCGATGGGGCGGCGATGCGCCGAGAGACCATCAAGGTCAGACTTGGCTCCTCTTTCACGCTTCGCACTTGTCTCTTGACTTCTTGGCATATTTCATGGGTTCCTGCATACAACCGCACGTCCATTGACGAGGCAATTGTAACCCAAGGGCGCATACTACGTGAAACCAGGGAAAAAGTGGATGATTGATCAGGCAATATTGGCAAAGTCACATACAACAAGTGCAGACATGCGAGAGCACGCGACACCCGATCTCTCGGAATTCCAGCCTTTGGCCAGCATCGTATTCCCTCCATCCTGGAATCAGCATGACAGGAACTGTTTATCCCTCATGGGCCCTGCTTGCTCCCCGATGGATCTAGAGCCATTACTGAAGTAAGCCCGCCCTTGGCACAGATCTGGCGTCTTAGCATGCTTGACCACCACGAGGGCAATGTAGGTAATCCGAACATGCCAGCCACGCGATACGGCAGTCAGAGGCGACTTTCGACGTCAGACTTCGTGGGATACTGGGAGCATAACTGCAGATTGGCAACTTCGTAGTCACAGATACCCAGAACGAGCGACGAAGGAAGCAACTTCGCTTGTGCTGTCACATACAGCTTGGATCTCCAGATCAACAGTGGGTCCACAACGACAATGCCCGACAAGTTCTCCAAATCCGTGGGCACCACGGGACCAATACCTGCGAGGCCATGCAGGGCAGGCATTGGCGAAGGACGTCAGTGGAGGCCGTACTTGCAGCCTCGCCATCCTCCCAGGCTACGCACCGGGAAAATTTTGATGTCTGTGCCGTCGCTCGCCGGACTGTGATGGCCTTCAACATGTCCGGAAGAAGTAACTGGTTCGGTGCCTCTCTTGGCCATGGTCTTGGTATAGACGGATTGCGGCGTTTCCCTCCACGCGGTGTGCGAGGGATGTTGAACACACGATCACGTATAAGAAGGCAGAGGGCCCCTAGCCAGTAGATTCACCACCTTCAGCCTCATCACCTCACTTGCCAAGATGTTGTCCTACGCTGCCCTCTTAGCTGCTGTGGCAGCAGTCTCTGCCGCTCCCATCGAAGAGAGACAAGCACCATTCGAGATAACCATGCAAGCACCATGGAACTCCGGAGCAGTCACAGAATTCCAGATCCACGCCAGCTGCAATGCTTCACAAAGACACCAAATCCAGACGGGTCTCAGTGAAGCTGTCGAGCTCGCTCAACACGCTAAGGACCACATCAATCGCTGGGGCAACTCTAGTGAGATCTACCAGAAGTTCTTCGGCAGCGCGCCTACAGCTGAAGCCATCGGTGCTTACGACATTATCGTCAACGGAGACAAGGGAAATGCTTTGTTCCGATGCGACGATCCAGATGGAAATTGTGCACTGATGCCAAGTAAGTAAATTGAAACTCCCGAGTTATCGTCCAGAATGCTGACCATCATAGCCTGGGCCGGCCACTGGCGTGGAAGCAACGCATCCTCAGAAACAGTCATCTGTCCAACTTCCTTCTTCCTCCGCCGTCCACTCGCCACAGTCTGCGCACAAGGCTACAACGTACGAGAATCGTCTCGTCTGATTTTCTGGGGTTCAGATCTCCTTCACCGTCTCTACCACGTCCCGGCATTCGGACAAGGCTACATCGACCACTATGCCGAAGGCTATGAAGGAATCATCGAGGCTGCGGCGAATGGTAGCCCAAACACCACCCACGACTCCGATGGTCTGCAGTACTTTGCTCTTGAGGCGTATGCTTACGATATCATTGCGCCGGGCGTTGGATGTCCGGGTCCAAGCGGTCCACCAAATCCTGAGACTAGCTCTTCTGTGCCGGCGGCTACTGCAACATCTTCTGCGAGTATGAGCGCTACTGCCACTGCCACAGCTACCGTGGCGCCTGTGGAGGCATCTGCTACTGCTTCAGCATTGCCAGATAACTGCCACACCCACGCAAACGGTGATGTCCATTGCACCTGAGAGAGAGAATTTGCAACCACAAAAAGAAAAGAAGAAAATCATGATTGAATGAATGATACCATGATCCCTAAAACCGACCTGTATATACACACTTATAGAATAAATTAGTCAAATCAGAGACTTTACATCACGAACCCACATTCTTCGCTGCTGCTGCCGCTCAACGTATCAAAAACGTCGTATCCTCCCTCCCATCCTCAACATGTTCCTCCATCATCTCCCCCTTCATAATCCCATGCACGAAACTATACCCCACAAGTTCATGTTCTTCACCATTAGGTCTCAAGATAAAAGGAAACCTTCCACCATGTAAAATCACAACAATATCTCCGACTCTCATATTCGCTGGTCCTAAACCCATACGGCCCGAAGCAGACAAAAAGTATCGACGATTCTGGCAAGCTTTTAGAATCGCTGTGCTTGCTCGTGAAGCGGAACGCATTTTTGCGTCCATGCCTGTGTCTGGGTCTACGACGACTGTTGATGCTGCTGAGGCTGAGCGGACGTGATTGGGGCCGCCATGGGGTTGAGTTTGAGTGCCAGTGCCCACGCCGGTTTGTGTGCTTGAGTCGGCGTATTCGACGACTGTATCTGCTCGAGAGACGGATCTGAGATTTATTCGAGATTCGCTTCGATAGAGATCACGTCCTGCTTCGGAACTACTTTGAACTGTTGTTGCTGCGGATGCGTTTCGTAGGTGGTTGTGCATGTGTGGGTCGGGGGATCGGACTTGTACTGTGGATGTGCTCGAGCCTGAGTGCATGCGAGTGTGCGCAGTGCCGTTTCCATTGCCGTGGGCTCGTCCGGATCCGGAGCTACTCGTGGCTACTGTAGAGCGTGAGGGTGATCGGGAATGAATTGAGCGATTTCCTGATCCGCCGCCAGAGCCTGAGCTGCCGGTCATGGTTGTATTGCGAGAGGGAGTGCGGACTGAGTAGGACCCTCCTCGTCGAATTGAGCCTGAACTGCCTGTGGTCGTCGTCGCACGAGACGCTGTACGGAGCTGAAGCTGTACTGGGATCTCGTCTACTTCCTCTGATATTGTCGAGAATCGGGACACGAGGTCTGAGCGCATCTGATACTCCATCACCATTCCGTATCCGGTGCCCGTGTGATTGACTCTTTGCCAACTTGGAGGAACATGGTACTCTGCCAGATACTCTACCAGAATATCGAATTCCTGCATATCCCGCTCCGTAATGGCTTCGTTCTCTAGGTTCACGCCTCCGTAGAGCGTCTCGATCAATGGCTTGCGTGCACTGCCATCTTCATCACGGGTCGCACATGCCTGACTCAGGCGAAGAACCTCCTGGAGGAAAGCCTTCAAAGATTTTGGGTCATCAGTGACAGGCATGGAAACAGTGGCCACGTACGCGGCGGGCATTCTGTCCACCGGGATTCCCTTCGCGCTGAGGATCTCTGGATCTACTGAGTTCCAGCTGACCTTCGCGAACTGACGCGCGTGAGCACTGAAAGCAGCAGAGAACGGCGTCATGGGAGCTCCAGAAACTGCGAGAACTTCGGGCAACGGCGTCCAAGAAGGCATGGCGAGTTCTGCCCAGCTGTCACCTCTTGGTCGGCTGGCGTGCTCAAGTATGTTTAGATCATGAGCTTCAAGCATGGAATACCTTGCAGCGTCTGTGAGTATGGTGGCTAGAGGTCTGCTGTAATCCGGCCGCAACAGAGGCGGTACTTCCCGCGCATTCGCAAATCGCAAGTATAGCCCAATGATTGCATAGACATAGTCCTTTGGCTCACTGCACTGGAAATGCCATAATGGCTCGATAAAGTCTGAGAATTGAAGCGCCCTGGAGATCCCGTTCGCATTACCAGCAGCTTGCTTCTTATGCCAATCAAGGAATTCTCGTCTGCTGCCACCTTCGAATGCTTGTCGATTCCAACCCCGATAGCGGCCAAATTTGTCCACGAAATCGATGAGGCTGGCAATGCATTCATAATTTCTCTTTGCAGTACCAAGTCGTTTCGGTAGAAAGTTCTGCTTGTACACGATCCATGTGAAGACCCTCAACAGTTTCGGTAAGTCAAATTCGTAGACACCACAATAGCATCGGCTTTCTGCTGCAACTGCTGCTTCTTGGACCACCCAGAGCCGACGAAACCAGGGTCTGGCGAAGAGGCTCAATATTGGTGTTTCATCGAAAGGAAAGGAGAAGCCGTGATTGTCTCTATTCTGTAGATATAAATGCGGATGATATGCATCATGTCTGGCCAGATCGTACTTCATCTCTGCTTTCAATTCCATGTAAGTGTGAAACGCCAGGCCAACCGTCCCATCGTCAGCACCGAGCCAGATCAGATTCCTTTCAGCTCGCTTGTATATTTCGTGCATTCTCGATACCTGCTCACTCCTTTCCGCGTGATCCGCTTGGTTGATGCATACTGAGTCAATCCAGAGGAAACGGTAGTACTTCTTTTCTCGAAATCGGCGCAGAACCTCTGCAGCGCTAAGTGGTACATCAAACGATGAGCCGTTGACCTCGATGGTAAAAAGTGCCGTGGGATCGCCCCAGACATATGATATCGTCTCATAGACTTCCTCCTCAGCCTTCGGTAAGGGAATCTGGAACAGGCGACATCTGAGTTCGTCTTCTTCCGCGCCAGGCTTGACTTCCAGTAATCGGATTTCTTGTCGACGAACATCCAGAGGTCGATAAGGGCTCTTGATAATTTTCGATGCTACTTGACCGAGCACATTCTTGACTTTCCTGCGAGGGATCTCAGGCTTACCACCGCTTCCACCTTTCTTTCCTCGACCTTTGAAGAAGTCCATTGCGCCAGCTAACTCCAGCCCGAGCTAATATGGTCGGCCATAGTGCTCGTCGAATACCACCGGATAGGTAGCGAGCACATGTTCTCGTTCTCCTGTGCCCCTTCCGCCGCCTAGTCCAATGCCTGTAAGAATCTCCATACCAACCAAGCCAAGAACCCAGATCTGGCTATGGATGCCTGTCAAAGTTCATTGAGGACGGCTCCGGACCTGAACTTTGCTGCCGTGTAGTGAGGTACGAAGAAGTCGCATTGTACTTACATTTCGCGCGCGGTAGCCACGGATTGGCCGTCTCGCTTCTATATGCTGCAGAGTGGATGCAAATGATGATGCCTTGGATGATCTCAGGATGAAGAGTGGAAGCCGTCGTCCTGCTCGACTCGAGCGCCAAGCCACGGACAGCCTCGTTTCGAGCCGAGATGGATACTTCTCACTGACAACGACATCGCTGCGGCTTGCCCATACTCCTATGATGAAGCAAATGCTGGAGCTGATATTGACTCGCGAGTTGTTCTGTTCAGAATTGAGGAAGAGTTGGTTGCAGGATGCATACGTCAAGCAAGAGCAGGAACGCAGCTTTCTAAATATTGTGCTGGTGGAAGACCAAGTCAGCTTCTGGGAAGGCGAGTACCTTCGTGACACCTCGAAAATGATCAGAAGAAAGTGATCAAGGTCATGGAGCCTAATCTTGTCCGAAGAGGATGATGCAAGAGAGCTGAATAGTACACACTGGCGATCATCTTGCTCAAGCCATGTGCCCGCAAGCCACTCGAGCAGGCTCGACTTTGTGTTTGCAAATGCTGGCATAGTTGAGGGTTTTAGAAATGTCATGGCGTTGTAAGGATTGAGAAAGCAAGCATACAGCAACAGTACTGTAACACAGAACAGAGTAGGAAGACAGCATGTGACAACCAAAGAGCTCTCAAGCTTGCTTGCTTGCTTGCTTTCCAGGCACCACCATTGTCAACAACTACGTCATAATTGTTCGCCTCTACCACTGCATTAAACTTGGTTGCGATTGCCATCTTCACCACAGTGTCATTTCAAATAAAGGCTTCCTACTACTTTGAGTGTCCTTCACAACACTTGCCTCCAACAACATCAGCACACCACTCACACAGACGTCACCATAATGCCTCTCGTAGTCCCAGGCCTCCAATCCAAAGACGGAGATAAAACCTCAGACTGGATGTCCAAACTCGCTGGTAAAAAAATAGGTGATTCTCATAATGAAACCGTACGCCAAAAATTCCTTTCCTCCTTCTTCAATTCAAGCTAATATGTTTGGTAGACTTTCGCAAAAACCGATCTCCCAAAACAACATCGTGTAGTTAAGGAAGGTGATATGATGACTATGGATCATAATCCTGAGAGGTGAGTAACGAGAGTGTGAAGAAGAGTGGGGTGGGTACTGACGTGTGGTGTTAACAGATTGAACATTCATACTTCTGAGGATGGAACTGTGAGTAAAGTCACTCATGGTTGAAGTGGATGGAATGAGATGGGATTATGAGACATGACACTGCGAAGGGTATATGAGTATGGCGAGGTCTGATATATTGACTGCGACGTGGGAAGACTCTTGGTGTAGTTCTGGATTAATGATGGTCACTTCTGCCTTACTACGCTGCTGCAACCTCAGTAGCTTCTTCCTCACCTCCCTCTCTCGCAGCCTTCTTAGCCTTTCTCGCAATCCTCCTCGCCTTGACACCCTCGTCATGTTGCCTCTTCTCATCCTCGTACTTGACCGTGATACGCTTGGTGAGCTCTTTGTTCAAAGCCTTCTTGACCTTGTCCAAAATCTTGCCTTGCTCCTCTTCCGTCAAAATGACATCCGTAGGACCCGTGGTTGTTGGGTTGTAGCCAATTTGACTGAGTTCGAGCCGAAGCGGCTGAAGAACCTCCTTGTATTTCTTGGATATGGTCTCTCGCTCTTCTTCGTGTGGGTCCTCTCCAACTCTTGCTTTGGAATTCGTGATCTTTTCTTGTAAATTAGTATCTGTCCATGCCTTTCCCTTTGACTCGGCATCGGCTTCGATTGGTGAGTCCGCTTCTTCGTGAGCCTTGTTCACGGATGCCACCCATTTCGCCAACGACTGGCGCCGCGTCTTCGCAGCTTCGATGTCTGACTCCTGCAGACTCATGACTTCCTCGATGCGTCGCTGTAGTTGATTTTTCTTTGCCCTGGACAGAACAGTGATGAGACGTCTTTCTTGGACCATTTCAAGCACCTTAATAAATTTGTGACGTTCTCTGTCCTCGAGGGGTGGCTTGAGCTTGTCCAGGTCTTCCTGGCGCCGTTGATGTAGGTCGCTGAGTTGTCGGGTAAGCTCATCGTATCGTGCCTTAATCTTTGCACGCTCCTGCTTCTGCTCAAGCCTGTGCTTGACTTCCTGGACGCGGGACGATTTCCAATTAGCGAACATATCGGTGCTTGCGATTCGGTCTTTGGCCATGTTGACCCAACGTTCCTTGGATGGTCTCGTTCGCACCCAACCCTTCTCTGTCAACATGATGTGCTTCCTCGGTTCTACTCTGAACTTCAGAGGTGGCAGATCGGGATTGTGCTCAATCTTGAAGGTATCGTCAAGGACCACAGGCTCAGTCTCAATCTCCTCAGATCCCTCTTCTGCCGAAGAAGCCTCGAGCCCTTCTTCAACAGCTTCGAGCATTTCTGGATCTTCAGGCAATCCCAAAGCTGCTCTTTCGTCCCGGAATCTTTGCTTGATAGCTGGAGTCTGCATGATTGCCCATCGCAGCCACCAACCCGACTCTCCCAGCTCTCTTATGCGCATCTCTTTCTCGCCCAGCAGATACTCATCGAGACCTCCAAGCTTGTCGATTGTTCTGAGCACCCTGGTAGTGACGCGAATCTGGACGTAGCGATTCAAAGCATTACTCCACAATCGCTTCGTTACAATATTCGGGTTCCATCTTCGTCGGGTCTTGGTCTTGAATTTATCGCTGACATTGTTGCCAAATTGGACTCGCTGGCCGCCATATAAACCCTTGGCAGATTGCTTATACCATCGCGTAGGACCATAGGGATAATCAGGCAGAGCATCTTTCAATGCTTCGGAATCGTTCTTGTCCCATTGCAAAGATACGGCGCGCGGAGCTGACGTCGAAAAGGCTCGATGACACTGACACAGCGCCTGCGATGTTGTCCGGCGCCGCAGCAGCGCGGCCATGGTGAGTGGTAGATGAGGATGGGAGGTGGTAATGATCAAGATCTCCCCAAGTTGTGTTTCGGGAGAGCTGCTTTCTCCGCCGGCTGAGCACTGAGACAAGCCATACATCGATCTAGTCCTGTCCATTGACCTTGATCGACATTCTACACACACCTTCTCTAGGAATATCGCAAACATGGTCTCACTACCGCAACGAATGCGCAAGCTCCAGACGCGCCTATCAGCAATGCGCATAGGTTCTGGCGCCCTCATATTACCCAAAGAAGTGAAACGAATAAACATGCGATTTGCGCCGCGAATGAATCAAGGACATATGGGACCACGGTATGTCTAAAGAAATATGCCTTCTTTCTCCAAGATCACGTTCTGACCTTTCTGGTGTAGAAAATTCTGGCGCCACGAACTCATCCGTCTAAAATACCACAATCCATCCGTATCAATGACAGTAGATCGAACAGCACTCCAAGACGATCCAGCCGTAATGACAATTCATTTCTCCCAACCCTCCTCCTCCTCCCAACCCACCTCAGAAAACCCCTCCTCAGAGGAAAGGATAGAAACCCTCAACATGAAAAACTACACCTCCTCAGAAATCCTCGATGCTGTGGTAAGATTAACAAAAGCTTATCCTGTGGAACCTACGCCCGAGGATTTAGAAGAGATGCAGAAACTTGAGGAACAGAGGATTAGGAGTGCGAGGGATAGTAAATTGTCGCAAGAGGTTAGGGCGAGGGTTAAGAGGGAACAGCAGTTGCTTGAGCAGGCTAGGGGAGATGTTGCTGCGCAGGAGGGATGAGGATGAGGAGAGATGGTGGTCAGAATTGAGAATGGATGTTCTGGGTGATTCAGGGTCCGCCGGAAGAGTGAGCAGAATCTGCTACGTTGTGCAAAAATGGGCTGCACGGAAAGAGAGGTGCACGAGGCGCAGAATTGGTCAGGCATAGGGAATGAGTCGCTTCACGGCGCGGCGAGGAAATGAAGAGAAATCCCAAATGGGCACGATGAAGAAGGAAGATGTATCATGCTGTACAGTATTCGCATTGCACGGCCACGGCTACGCCTCAATGGCCATACCCTGCCACCAAGCCATGCACCCCAACACGAAAACGATAACCATAACATCAACAAATATGGTCCTCGCAATCGTCAAATACCTTCCCAGCACGCGAATATAATTCGCATACGGCTCCGGAATAAACCCACTATTCGCAACAGTCGCAAGCATCCCACCACCTTGCAACTGTCCCTTCTCCACAAAGTACCGTGTACTCTGCAACACAAGTTCCACAGACGTAAAGATAATGAAAAGTCTCGGTCCCAATCCATAACCCGCCTCTTCCGTATACACATTCTGAGACCTTGCGAGTTTCGTACCGTTGAATGTTGAGGAGAGGCAGATATATGTAGCTAATCCGAAAGCGAAAATCGCGTGGACGATTCTCCAGACGTAGGCGGAAGATGTTGCTGGTTCGGTGGGCTCTTGCTTTGCTCCGGCTCCTGCTGCTCCCATCATGGCTTTGAGCATGGGTGGGAGGTCCTGTTGTGATGCAGGGTCGTTTGGATCTCCTCCACCCATAGATCCCATCATTTGTTGCATCATTTTCATCATCGGGTCGTCATTCGCTCCTCCTTGTGCTTGACGTTCTTGCTCCATTTGTAGCATAGCTGCAGCTAGTGGGTTGTCTGGAGGTCGGCCTGTGGTGGGCGTGGCTGCGAAACTGTTGTTTTGGCTGATGTCGACTTCTTCTGGGTCGTCGGCCATGCTGGCGGGTTTGGGTGCTTTGATTGCTATATGAGGAATGTGTCAGTCAGTGACACTAATACTCAGATTACGTGATAGTCCTTCTTACGTCCTCCGAGCACTTCATCAGGTGGTGCGACACCTCCGTTCAGTGCTTTGATCTTTGCCAGTCTGTCTTCGCCTTGCTCTGCCATCTTTTTCTGTCGCTTCTCGCGGCGCAGACGCGCTTGGCGTTGGTTTGGCGTTTCACCCTCGGGGCCATCACTGCCGGTGGTTATCGCAGTGTCTGCCATGCCTGATTGCTAGACTGTTGTGGTCTATGGAAGACGTGGTGTAGTGGTGGTGGAAACTTGGACCGGGGTCTGCCCGCATGTGAAGCTTGTGACGTGTGAGCTTCCTTCCCTTCTCATTCTCACACACATTTGGACACCGACAACATCCATCAACTTTTCTTGCCGTGTGACTCAGAACTCTTCCCGAGCGTGCTAAGAACGACTCGACCATGTTGAGTATATGTTCTTAGCCACGACTCGAAGATGGATCCATGTATCCCGCTATAGCCGTATCCATTTCCATACCAGCCGCGCAGCTATGGGGAGATTCAAAGGAAACAAGAAATCGGCAGCGCCAAAGAAGCCTCCGCTAACACACTTCCTTTGCCTCCCTATCATTACGTCCGCTTCGCGACCAGAGATTGAGGCATCGCTGAATGCATTCAAGGACAATGTGACTGCTTCTGGAGCAAGTCAACCACCAGCAGATGGAGCAGAGGAAGACACGATCTCAACCAGCATCCATCCAAAGGCAATCCGCCCCGTTGGCACTTTGCACTTTACTTTGGGAGTCATGAGTCTCGATGACACGAAGCTTGCAGCAGCTGTGAAATACCTAACGGATCTCGATCTCAAGTCCATGCTGGACGGAGCTTCTCTGGAAAGCGTCAGTGGCCCCGAAACAGAATCGAAGGTCTCCGATGAGGACGCTACTGAAGACTCTTCATCTGCCGTCAGGGATGGAGATGGCCCTCTTAGACTTGACGTGCAAGGTCTGGAATCGATGCACCCACCTCAGAAGACCTCGATATTGTATGCCGCTCCGACCGATCATACCGGAAGACTCTATCCCTTCTGTCTTGCATTGCAGAAAGCTTTCAATGAGAAGGAGTTCCTCGTCAGCGATGACAGAAAGCTCAAGCTCCATGCCACAATCGTCAACACCATCTATGCTAAAGGCAGACGGAAACCTGCAAAGTCCCAGATCAACGACCGGGTTTCAGACATCCCAACACGAACACAAGATGCCGATGCAAGCCATGGACATGGACCGAACGCAAACGCGCCTCTCAAACTGGATGCCAGAAGCCTTATCGAGAAGTATGCGGATTACGTCTGGGCAGAAAATGTTACTCTTGATAGAGTTGCGATTTGTGAGATGGGAGCGAAAAAGATCCTTGATGGAGATGGGAACGTCATTGACGAGAAATACACTGAAGTGGCTTCTGTACAGCTGCCTACATGAGCCGACTCTCCAACAAGCACGTTGGACCTCAATATTGCAAGTCTGCGACGTATTATCACAGCATTCAGAGAAGACGAAGCACGCTCTGCATTGAAATCAGAAACTTTCCGAACGCAGGAGGGAGAACGACCGAATGAACGACAGTCAAAATGCAAACCAGTTCCTAGACCTGGTTGTAAGCTCTCGAGTCAGAAAGACCCGCGCAGAGAGTAATGCGCAATAAAGGCATTCCTGCATGGCATTGCGACATCCTGGTCACTCACACTACCGTCGAATACTGCTATGCCGCCTCCTCTAAGAGAGCCTTCTGACCCGCGACGTGATCTGGTCGTTGTACCGCACTTGACATCTCTGCTTACACAGCTTGCAGTTGCACAACCGAGAAGCTGTGGTTATACAGGCAAGCCTAGTGCCAATGGTGGAAGGCGCCATCGATTCGCCTAAGCTGCCTTTCATCTTAATAGCTGAAAAGGGTGAAGCCTAATCAAGTCGCGTCGCCAAATTCGATCTGATCGACAGCTAGTCAGTGGCTTGGCTCTGGAGGTCCTCTCCACGATCAACACCACTCCAGTCTGCATTCTGGAGAGCGCTCTGTTCCAATCGTTCGTCGATGGCCATCAACATGAAGACATTGTCACCTGCTCTTGATGTGTCTTGAGCCATTCTTGTGCTTGGCACTGGCCCGCCCATCTACGTTCATTTTAGACCTAATAGCATGGCGCATCCCGAAGGAGCAAGCCTAACGTCTAAGCATTTGTGGCGCTCCGCGCTGAAACAACAGCAGTCGGTCGGCCTCCAGACTCAAAGTCAACTATAGCATATACCTGCATTCTGACTAGCAAGCAGTCAACGCGCGTGGCTACGGCATTCGGGAGTACGGCTGGATGCTTAGTGTACGGCCACAACAGCCCAGATGGCGGAATCCGAAAAGGATGTAAGATGAGTTAGGCGACCTGTGAAGTATGCCTTGCTACTCTTGCGTCTGTCCTTCTGAACCTCCTCCGTAGGTGCTGTTCTGCTGTCCGTGGTGTTGAGTGCGATCTCTTGTTTCTTCTTCGCTCGTTACAATTGTGGCTATTAGCCACGTCCATTCGTTCAAGATGATCGCACCAATTACCACAGTATTTCTTTCGCTTCTCGCCTTCGTGGCAGCACAAGTAGACACAGATGGCGCGACAGACTCGGCACCTGCTTTCGTGTTCGATCCAGCGTCCACCTCCAGCGTCCCAGCATTCGCAAACGATGCTCAAAGAACGATGTCCACACAGACCGAGTCTGACGCACCGACTACGACCGCACCTACTGGGACGCCGTCAAGAAATGGGCCACTACCTGCTCCTATGACACCTGTGGTTGCGAGCTCTGAATCAGATCTCAATATGCCAACTTCTTCACCTACCAATACTCCATCCTCCTCGTCGCCAACGTTTGCGTTCGCACCTACGACAACATCGGAAGCAGAGTCATCGCCATCATTCGCCTTTGCACCAACGACTTCGAGCATGGAGTTCTCTTTCCAGCCGCAGACCCAGTCTCCATCTCCTCAGCCCGAACCACAACCGCAGACAAGCGCACCACCGCCTCAGAACCCAGTCACGACACAAACACCAGAACCACACACTTCGTACCAGCAGAACACTGCCATCATAGCCTCCTCAGAGACTCACCTCGAACAACCAACCACCACTCCAGAATTCACCTACGCACCATCAACAACGCCAAATCCGCCACCGGCACCAGTCACAACACCATCCATGTCCTTCACCTACAATCCACCACCACCAGCATCAACCCCAACCACCCCAGGAAACCCAGTCGAACAACATCCAAACATCGAACAACCTGGATCCACTCTCATAGCACCTTCCCCAATAATCGCCGGTCCAACCGAAACTTATCTCGCCCAACCCTCGAAGTCCACAATCACAGGCTCACCAAACTACAAAACAATCCATGTAACTCAAGCCTCGAACGGAGATTTCATGTATGGTTCTCATACTCTCACCAACGGAGCGGAAATAACTCAAGGCGCGAATCCGAAATTTCCAACACAAATCATCGAGCTCCAGTCGTCTTCCCAGCTTCTCATCGAAAACGCCTACACAACACGTACCCAGGACTTGTCCGGCCACCCGGCCCCAACTACTCTTACAGTTCGACCTCTCCCACCAGCTTATGGAACTCAATCTATTCCAGGCGGAGGTTACATTCTGAGCGCAGCTGCTGAACAGGATTATGTTACTTTGAATGGTCATACTATGGCTGTTAGTTCTATTGCTGTTCCTACTGAGAAGGCGATCACGTATAAAGGTCATACGGTTTCTATGGGTGGGTTGACTTTGGCTGCTAAACCTACTGCTGCCAAGTCTTCGGCCAGTGCTGAGCCAAGTGAGAGTTCGAAACCTACTATGGCGGATTCCGGTGTTGGAAGAGTCAGTTTTGCTGGATCTGTTGTGGGAGTGGTTGCTGGAGCTCTAGTGGCCGGTTTGATGCTCTAGGGGGGATAGTATAATGCTTGTGATGTTGCCACATGAAGGATGCGATGCTTGTGGCTTCTTGTAGATAATGTTTGCCTGTAGTCTTGAAAAGGTGTCGGTGAGACGTTTGGTCGTCTTGTCTCGAGTCCATCGCTCCGGTCCATCACACTACATAATCATATACCCTCCGTCAACGGGAAGATTGACTCCCGTAATCCAAGCTATCAAACATCAGTATTGAAGAGCATAGTAGCAGTCCCTAGATTCAAACTCACCAACATCATCACTAGCCAAAAACAACACCGCTTTCGCAACATCTTCAGGTCGACCCATACCTGTACCGTAAGCTCACATATCAAAAGAGAAAAAAAACCTTTCACTCACCTCCCAAAGGATGCGCCTTATCGATCTCCGCTTGCATAACAGGATCATTCTGTAAATTCTGCGTCATAGCCGTCCTCAAAAATCCAGGACAGATAGCATTACAATGGATTTTATATTTCGCTATAACACATAAGGTAAGTCAGCAGATCTCTCCTTCATTCTTCCGGTCTCGCTCAATCTTACCATAATCCAAAGCCACCTGTTTCGTCAACTGCACAACCGCACCTTTACTCGCAGTGTAAGCCGGAGTATTATAATACGCTACAAGACCTTGAATCGAAGCGGTGTTGATAATCCAGCCTCGAGAATCGTAGAGTTGTGGTTGTTGTAACATTTGAGTGATAGAGAATTTGCAACCTAGAAAAACTCCTTTGGCGTTTATGGACATTGTGGTATCCCAGTCTAATTCGGGGAGTTGATGGATTGGTAGGGGTGAGGGATGTGTGGACTCGACTGAGATGCCGGCATTCTGGAACTCAAGTCAGAGCATGCTAGCAAGATAGGTGAGAGTATATGAAAGGTCATACGTTGCACATGATATCCAATCTGCCAAACCTCTCTACGCATTGATTCACGGCATTCTCGATTTCTTCTGATTTTGTGATGTCGGCTTTGACGAAGAAGGTGACTTCTTCTCCATGAAGACGTCGAAGTTCCTGTATCACAGTTTCCTCGTTCTCGAGCCGATTTTTGTAATCATCTGCTTTCCCAGTCTGAAGGTTCGTCTTATTCCTTGGATATTCGTAGAGATCCACAGCACAGATTTTGGCTCCTTCCGCGGCGAGTTGAAGACACATTGCTCTTCCGAGTCCCGATGAGGCGCCTGTGACTAGAGCGATGCGATTTGGTATTCTTTTCCCGTTTGCCATCGTTAATGGTTGTAGGATAGATGGACAGTGGGCAGCTTGGAGGTACGTGAGGAAGTGATTGTTAGGCAGGTGGGGACCTCGAGCTCGAGTTGCCGGTTTGGGACTCCAACAACTGCAAGCGATTGAGAAATTCAAGTTAGGATCGTTTCCTTCGGTTTCAATCTCGATTCCGCCCTACATCGCTATGTAAGGTCGCGGTACAATCGTCCATCCATGCGTGTGCTTTTCCCTCCGCCTACCTCACCCTACTCTTTCCTCAAAACTTCACAGTTCCCGTCATGTCGGGAGTTAAAACACATCGCATCTCTAAAGTATATATATATGCAACGAGACCAGCCTTTCTGCATTCTTTCTTCGTCGATTTAGAAATTATCCAGATCAAGGCGGCGAGAGATTCCTCCGCCATTCAAAGTGCGCTATAAAACAATGCTTGATGCCCTCCGAAAAATTGGATCCGGAAACTCCCATATCCCGAGTCGTCATATCCAAGCGCCAAGCTCCAGGTGCATATGCGATGCAGTGACAGATAATAATGAAATGGTGTGTGCGGTGGTGATGGTATCTACAGTCGAGTAGGTGCCGATGCCTTCGGCGTCGGAATGTACAGCAGCGGCGCTGACATGTGGTGCGTTGTTGAGGTAGGATACATTATCCGGAATTATTTTGTCTGGACAGGTTTCTGAATCGCGTTCTGTTGTCTCTCCTTTCTGTGAGCTCCAGGTCGCCCAGGTACGCGGCGAGCTGCAAGCGCAACTCCAGCCGTCAGTGTCGCTAAAAATGCAACGCAATGCAAATAAAATTCTTTTCATCATCACCATCCTCAAGCCGTGTTCGCGTGAGTGGGCACGTCTGGTGGTCGTTCCCTGCCTAAGCTTCAAGGTCATGAATAGCAACTCATCTCTGCCGCTTCATCTTTGCAGATTGAGGGGCCGATCTTTTCTTTTTGTCGTTGTAGTTCTCTGCCTTGCAGCCGTGCATGAACGAGTTTTGTGGGAATGTGTAGTCCGCTTGTTCCCTGAATAATGTGTTAGCTGGCGCTCTTGCATGCCCCTTTTGATCACTTACCAGTGCGTGATGTTGATGTTGGCATAAGGCTCAGGGTGCGAGGCGATGTAGTCTGTGGTTGGGTATCCCTCCGGATCACATGTCATCTCGTCGCCGTCTTGCTGATAGATGCGGATGTAGTCGACGCGCATCGTCGCCGGGAGCAAAGGAACTATACCAGTCAGGTTGATGGCGGAGAAGCCATTACTCATACCGAAGTTTGCAATGATCGTCATTGGCTCTTCTGGGATGACTCTTTGACCGACGTTGCCATTTGGACCGACCGAGTTTCCAAATATCTTCCAAGTCGGATCGTCACCCACGTACCAGGTGATGTATCCATCGGCACCTGGCTCGTACTCGAACGCGTAGGTCTGGTATGCTTTTCCGTCATACCAGTCATTGTTCAATGCCGACAAGCCAGAAATGGCTTGCTGATACGGGCCACCTTGGTAGGAATTTGCTTCGGTGATACGGTGGTCGTAGATCTCCATCCAGTCAGCTTGTGGCTGATACCACATATCGAAAGGCGCGACCTGGAATGACTGTGACGCAGCACCAATACCAGCGCCCGCAGGTGGTACAAGGAACTCGACTGATGCTTCAATGGCATCAATTTCGGGTGCACTTCTGCTCTTTCCTGGAGATGGATGGTCTTCGCCAGAACACGTGCAAGCGGGCAGACGCATACCAGGGAGCCAGTTGATTCCACTTGGGTCGGATTGGTTGGGCGTGATTCCTGCGTCACAGACGTCGTCGTAACTGTATGGCCACATTCCATCAGTCGTTGCGGCGTAGCCCGGTCTGCCAAGGTTACCCATGGTCCAGAAACCTGGCCAAAAGCCAACTGTGTCTCCACGTCCGGGGAGAGAAATCGAGGCTTCTATGTAGCCACCTTTGAAACAAAGCTTGTTCCAGGACTGGATCATTCCAGAGCGATAATTCAAGTCGTGATTTTTGAAGGCATCGAATTTGAGGTTCAGAGTTCCGTCGGCGGTGGATGCAGCATCTGGATCATACCATTCGAGATCCATCGTGACACCATACCAGTAGTCCATCGCCTGAAAGTAAGGATCATCGCCGTCGTAAAACGTGCGTCCAAGTTCGTTGAACTCGTCGCTGAAGACCAATTGCTGTTTCTTGCCATTGTCGCCAGTTCTCGTCATCGCGCTGGAGGGAGTATCTGGGTCGATAAGGCCAGTGCGGAGATTCTTCAAAAGAGGTTGTTGATCGGATAAACAGTCTGGGTCTGAGGAACATGAGTCCCCTCCCGGGTTGATTTTGTTTTGCACGAATGTTCTACGGAAGTTATTAGTCGCTTGTACTAGGCGGAAGTCAATTGCACTTACAATATAGGGTACCCAATGAAGAGAATGAGCAGTCCAAGCGTGATTAAAGCTAAACTGCCCACGTTCATGAGACCTCTTTTGCTGAACAGATCTGCACAGTTCAGCTTATCTGGAGGGTCATTCGGGTCTGGATTGTGCAGATAATCGTCCTTTTCCACATCTTCAGGAAATAGCAAGAGCCCTGCTGAAGGTAAAATGTTAAACTTTTCGCTGACGGTTTGGGTGTTGACATTGTCATCGTCGCTTCCTGCTCTCGAAGGCGCGCGAGAATCGTCGAATGGCGACACAAAAGGCCCCGCATATCTACTGTCTCTGCTGCCCGCGCTTTCTGACGACCAAGACGTTCTTCGGCTGTTGTAGCCTCCTGGAGATGTGGGAGATCTTAGCGGGCTGTCATCATCCCTGAATCGTCTTGTGTTGACTTTTCGAGGCGGCAATAAAAGCTCTGCAGATTCCGCTGGCGCTGCTGAAGAGTAGAGTGAATGTCCGCTAGGAGCCTGTCTTAATGACGGGGCGGTGCCGGGCCGACTGGGCTGTGTGAGAGATCGCGACGAAGGCTGCCGCGTCGCAGCAGGGCGAGATGTGCTGTCTGAACTTGTGCTCGATGCCAGCTGCAGCAGGTCATCGTTTCCTGAATTCAAGCGTATGTGTGGCGGGTTGTGCCGTTGCGGAGGAGAGTCTCCATCCATGGCTGCAGGGGCGGTGTTTCTCGTGGCAGCGGAGAGGGTCGGCGGCTGCGGCGATGGCGGAGATGGTATGGTGCGCTCTACACCTGTCTGCGCAGAAAGTTCGATGTCGAAATGGACTGGTGAACGAGTGTCGGGGCGCTCAGCGTGAATGGACCTGCCACCGCGCTCTCTGCTGTCTGGTACGTTGTCCGGGAAAACGAGCGTTGGTGAGAGGCGGTCTGTCGATGGGGAGGAGAGGGGTATCGACGGCGCTGCACGCGTGTCTCTCAAATGCGGCCTGTTCACTGCTGCGCGCGAGAAAGACAGTAGCAGAGCAGAGCGTAGTAGAAGAGTGCGTCGGAGAGTGCGAAAGCCAGGCAAGCTAGGCTAGGTAGAGTCTATGTCCAGGGGCTTGAGTCTCCACCGCGACTTAGACCTGACACGAATCAATGGCGATCTCTGCTTGGAACGACGGGTTGATAGATAACATGCAGAATAGCGCAACCGATGCTCAACCGCCATTTGCCATGCGCACACCATTCACTATTTGTTATGACATTTATTTATCCGGCCTGTTGCTATTGATGATGCTGACGACAACAATTGAACGGCGCAATGCCTGATCGTGAAGCCAGCCAGCGGAGAGCCACAGCCGGAGCCAGAACTGCGTGCGTGCTCGGCAGGGGGCAAAAAGATGCTGGCGCGTTTTTGCCATCACTCAATTTTTAGACCGTCTTCGCATTCTGCACTCAGCCCTGTCACCTCCATCTCAACGCTTCTTTGCCCACTTGGCAGGCAAAATCCGCACACATTGCACTCTCGACGCGTGCATATGGTGCAACATAAACACGCGCGTTGCCCAGCAGCTCATCGTGCAGTAGTAGGATCAGGCACAGCAGCCTGCATTCGTCCACTGCAGGTACTTCGGAGCCAGGAAGCGGGCAGTAGTAATAAGCTCTGCTTATCCACACCACGCTAGAGCGTCCCGAAGCGTGTGAAGTATTTTCGTTCCTGCTCACGTGGATCTTGGAAGGCAGCTCATCGGTATCGAAAGCCCAGCCACTCCAATAACCACTTTCGGGGCCCAGCATGGAGGAGGACCGCGCGATTGCAGATCTGGGACCCGACGTCTCTACAACAACCGAAGAGACTATCAACGGCGACACCGAATCTGTACCAAAAGCACCAAAGCGACGGTTCATCGGCAGAAAGGCAGCAAACGCCAAAGCCTCAGCTCGAGCAGAAGCCAGCAATGGTTCCATCGAAGAAACCGGCGCAGTACAGGGTGCAGTTTCAACTACTATCTCGTGTTGCACAGCCAAGCTGACGTTGCTACAGTTGCACCTCGACGGCGACCAGCTCGTGCCTTGAACAACGTGCCGGACGAGATTCTCCACGACAAAGACATCAACGATGCAATCGCGTTACTGCCGAAGAACTATAACTTCGAGCTACACAAGACCATCCACAGGATACGGACATCGGGCGCAAAGAAGATCGCGTTACAGATGCCTGAAGGACTTCTGCTGTTTGCCACCACCATCTCTGATATCCTGACGCAGTTCTGTCCTGGTGCAAGCACGCTCATTATGGGCGACGTGACCTACGGAGCCTGCTGTATCGATGACTACACCGCCCGAGCATTAGGCTGTGATATGCTCGTGCACTACGCCCACTCGTGCCTGATACCTGTCAACGTGACTAAGATCCAGACACTCTACGTGTTTGTCGATATCCAAATCGACCTCGAACACTTGCTCGCTACTATCGAGCGTAACTTCAAGCCGGGCAGCACGATCGCCATGGTAGGTACCATTCAATTTAATGCTACTTTACACGGTACTTCTCAGCAGCTGCGGAGCGCAGGATACAACATCATTGTGCCACAGATTATGCCGTTATCCAAGGGCGAGATTCTGGGCTGCACATCACCACACTTGACCAAGGAGCAAGCCGTCGACCTCATATTGTATCTCGGCGATGGTCGATTCCATCTGGAGAGCGCTATGATTCACAACCCCTCAATACCAGCATATCGATATGATCCTTACTCCCGACGACTGACACATGAGACCTACGATCACGACACATTACTCAGCGATCGCTCAAATGCGCTCGTTCAGGCGAAGAAGGCTCGGAAATGGGGTCTGATTCTGGGTAGCTTGGGCAGGCAAGGCAATCCGCATACAATGACTTTGATCGAGAACCACCTTCGCGAGCAAGGTATCACATGGGTCAATTTGCTGCTCAGTGAGATCTTTCCCGGCAAGCTTGCAATGATGCCGGATGTGGAATGCTGGGTGCAGGTCGCTTGTCCGCGATTGAGCATGGATTGGGGCTACGCATTTCCTCGTCCGCTTTTGACGCCGTATGAGGCTTTGGTTGTACTTGGAGGACGAGAAGGTTGGGAAGGCAAAGTCGATCAAGAGACAGGAGCAAAGAAGCCGTACCCGATGGATTTCTATGGTCGAGAAGGTCTGGCGAGAGTGAAGCCAGAGGATGTTGCAGTGAGACAAACGGTGCCAAGCGCAGCATAGAAAAGATGTTTCAAGACATACTGTAGACCCAGACACTTCGTATGCTCAACGAATGTAGTTCTCGTATCCATGTTTGTCAACCAAATTAGTCGTCCCTAAAATGTGGATCACAGGGATGACCACTGTTTTGTGCTGTCGTAATGCCAGGAGCCGGTGGAGGGTGCTTTGCGTCTTTCCCAATCCGCTAGCACTTGCGGAGATGCACATCCAACACGCGATGAGTGCAGCAATGAATGCTTGCTGTCATTGACTTGAGCACAAAGAACCACCATGCGCACAGCTTAGATTCCTTTACAATCAGGACATGTGGTAAACGGGACCAAATGCGATAAGAGACCGAGAGAATGCTGCAATCGCGCCGATACCATGGAAAGCTGATGAAAGAGCTGCTGTCCACCACAGAGGACCAGCGATATTGCCGCTCGTCACAATGCCGCCGCCACCGCCCTCGCAATCGAACATACGGGCATATGTGCGCTGGAAAGAGCCGACTGTGTACGCGGGAGAGGAGATTGAATGCATCATCACATTCAAGAACATAGCCAAGCTGTCGAGCCGACGAAAGGACAATGAAGTTAATGGCAACGGCAATAGTACCAACCATAGCAGGAGGACATCGCTAGTACCTGGCTCAGTCCCGCACAGCAGGAAGAGCTCTGCTCAAGTCAGTAAACCGGTCCCATTGTCAAGAGCACCGTCTACAACCGCAGCCAGCACGAAAGGAGGACCTGTTGGTCGAGGCCACCGACCTACGCTCTCCCTGAACGTCGGTGGCGCATCTTCAAGAGGGAGCAATGGACCTCCGAGCTCGTATCAGGCGCCAACTCCGGGCAGTGCGAAGCCAGGCGCTGGTCATGGAAGGAGTCTGTCTATTATGTCAATGGGCAGTGAAGCTGTGAGCGAGGGAAGAACACCCACTGCCACTCTTGGTAAAAGGCCTGTGAAAGCGCATGGCAGGAGTGCGAGTCTGCAATACACACCAAGCTTGAGCGCGCAATCTCCTGCTACCCTTGGGATGCTCTCGCCGCGTCAACCATCACCTCTTTACGAAGCTACAACACCTCCCATAGAGACAGATCCCTCTGGACAACCGATGCCGATCAGACCGGGTCGGAGAAGACCAGGTACTCATTCAACGGGCAATACACCACAGCTTACAAGGCAAAGCAGTCTGAGGAAGCATGCAAGTGCGGAAGAGCAGGACAAAAGCAGTTTTAAGGACTTTAAGTTTCCGGCCTCGCCTCCAACGAGTGCAACTATACAACCAGCTGTGGAGCCTCAAGCAGGCAGTAGACCAAAGCTGGGCCGTAGCCCTTCTACGATGCACTCAGGCAAGCGGCAAGTTTCACCGAGACCACCAGATGCATGGCAAGCAGGCGGCATGAGCAGTCTGAACCCCATTTCTCGAGTGATGTCGGAAACGTCGCAAGAAGGAACGCCTCGCACGAGTAGCGAGTTCTATGGCATGAGCAATCATAGCGACGAAACTTTGACTTCGGAAATACCTTCTCAACAAACCTTTGGCCGCCTGCTTCCAAAGTTCTCGCACTCGCGACAAGCTTCTCGATCACCACAAAGCAGACCTGCCGAGCCGGAGACTCTAATGATGGCTTATGCGCAGACGATGGGAAGTTTCACCCTTGATGGCAGCCTTGTCAATGCTGCACCATTTGAAGAAGTAAAGCGTAAAGGTGTCCAGGGTGGAGGCGGCGTAGTAGGAGTCGAACGCTCCAAGCGCTCGTCCGGCCTGTTCGGCGCTCTTGGTTGGGGAAACATCGGCGAATCTCTTGGAGGTCTATTAGGCGGCGATGAGATGAGTTCGATGGCGCAGATGAAGGCCAGCGCTGGTTCGAAGACGATACCTCTGCTTTCAACACCGCAAAGCTTGCTCTTCGTGGACCTTCGCCTTGCACCAGGTGAAAGTAGAAGCTACAGCTATCGTTTCTCCTTGCCTAGAGGCTTGCCTCCGAGCCATCGAGGAAGGGCGATCAAGGTTGCCTATCATCTGGCACTCAGCGTGCAGAGGCCAGAAGGGCAGCAAGTGAAGAGTGTCGAAGTGCCATTTCGCGTGCTTGGCAGCTATGACAGTCGGGGCGACCTGCTTGGTCACGACCTGATGTCGCCCTATGTCTTACTACAAGATGCTGCACAAACAATGAGTGTGCTGCCTGACCCTACGACGCCAGATGGCAGGCCGCAGTTTCAATCTGCAAAGGAACCTAAGAGCAAGAAGACACCAAAGCAAGGTCTAGAGGACTTTTTACGCTACACAGAGAGGCTGCTTGAGCGACCTGTCGATGAGAATGGCATACTCCTTTCGCCGACGTCACCCGTCTCCCCACCATCACCCAGCCTCTCGAGGCATAGCAGCATGATTGAGGCGCCTCCAGCTAATATCAGAGAAGCGATTGATTTTGCAATTCTACGATCGAATCTGGTGGACAGCAATGGCAATTCCCGACAGTTCGGTTCTCAGAGCGCCAATCGTTTCAACATCGCTCGATCAGGCGAGCCTGTCGCAGTCTTGACCATTCTACGGCCTGCTTACAGAATAGGTGAATCTGTGACGGGTACGCTCCACTTCACTGCACCTCTGGCTACAGCAGACGGCGAACCACAAGCGCAAACCTATTCTGTCCTCATTGAGCTCGAGTCAGCCGAGCATGTTGATCCATCTCTAGCGCTGCGTAGCGCCAGCTCAATCAATCGTGTGACTCGCAGGGTCCATGCCTCAGCAAGAGAGAACACCATGTTTGCCAGACAGATCAGTTTCAATCTCACGATTCCACCCAATGCTGTCCCGACATTCGAAACCATCGGAGTCAATCTCAATTGGCGACTGAAGGTAGAGTTTACCACTCAGCGACATGTGCAAGGACTTGGTATTGAAGGAAATGGTGGTAGTGATGATGAGCACGACCTGTTCGAAGAATTCGGCAGTGATGAGAGAGGCACAGTGTATGTTGGAAAAGAACGTCTGCCGGCGGATACCTTCGAGATTGCTGTGCCATTGAAAGTGTATGGATCTATTGGCATTGATAGTGTGAGCGCTGAAAGTGAGCCTCTACTTGTGTAGATCTAGAAATCGAACTGTTCGAAAGACAACATGGATTCGTGACAGGCTAGGTGAAACTGCATTGAGAGGGCTTCTACCCATTGATTTTGCCAAGTCGTATTTCCACTAGCGCCCGTGACTGAGCAGCGAATCAGACTGGAGCTCAAAATGCAACTCTTGGCATTTGTGCGGACCTGGCTTTCTGCAGACCTTGCGAATCTCGAATTCCACGACGACACTCGACATCGCCCAACACACCCAGCGCACCCGGTGAAGACCAGTCAATCCGTACGTACAAACATACAACAGCGACTTGCGAATGCTTGTCATCTATATTCTGCCAGACACATCACTGACATTCTTCCCACAGACACTTCACCAACACCACAATCATGGGGTACAGTCTATACCAATATCCTCCACTCCCTACTACAAAACACACGCTGACCACTTCCCAGTATCTCTCGTGACTCCCGTCACAAGCGCAGCGCCTCTGGTGCTAAGCGCGCATACTATCGCAAGAAGAGGTATGCATAACCCGAAATGTCTCCTGCCCTTACCGCATCATTTATTGATGTGATGAGAACAGAGCTTTCGAGAAGGGCCGCCAGCCAGCCAACACCCGTATCGGCGCCAAGCGTGTCCACCTCGTCCGCACCCGTGGCGGCAACCGCAAATTCCGCGCCCTCCGTCTCGACTCCGGTAACTTCTCCTGGGGCAGCGAGGGTATCGCCCGCAAGGTCCGCGTCATCGGTGTAGCTTTCCACCCTTCCAACAACGAGCTCGTCCGTACCAACACCCTTACCAAGTCCGCTATCATTCAGGTCGATGCTGCGCCTTTCCGTCAGTGGTATGAGGCTCACTACGGTCAGCCATTGGGTCGTAGACGCCAGGCTAAGACTGAGACTGAGGAGGTGAAGAAGAGCAAGAGTGTGGAGAAGAAGCAGCAGGAGCGCCACAAGGCTCTTGGAAAGGTTGAGGCTGCTCTTGAGCGTCAGTTCGAGGCTGGTCGTCTTTATGCTGTGGTTGCTAGCCGTCCAGGTCAGTCTGGTCGTGTTGATGGGTACATCCTGGAGGGTGAGGAGCTTGCTTTCTACCAGCGTGCCATCAGGAAGTAGAGGGAGTGACCCTTATCATCTCTGCTGCTTGCTTCCTGTACCAGACTTCTGTTTGGCGTTTGGGCATGGCTGGGGAAATCGCTGCATTTGAGGTACCACCACTACTGATAGGCAATGGGATGGAACAATGGGCAAGAGCTGCAAGTTTCGTGTCTGCCTAGTGTGGAGAAAAGTACGATGCATCTTGTTCGTAGAGTACGACGGCAATGCAAAATGCTATGAAGGGAACTACTTATGATTGTTATGCCGACCTTCGACCACTTTTTCTTTCCTGCTTGACTATTGCAACACCGTAGTGTCCTTTCCTCCCATTATAGATTATCTCGTGGCATTGAACCCAAAGCACACAACAAACCTTTCGCCATGGAGTTATGAGATATCGGAATTAATGTGGAATCATTGAGCAGCTACCTCGTCAGCTTCATTGCAATGCTCATCGGCATGAAATCCTCGGTCTCGTGATAAGAATCGCATTTCGCCGCTCGGTTTCGCACCGTGGAGAGGTTTTCGTGCTACCAACGGATATACCATAACATCAAATCCGGAGGCTCGTGTAACATGTCAGCTCTATTTCGCAAGTTCATGGGCTCAAATGGTTTCCGGATCAACAAAGTTATGTTTCGACCGCTTTTTGCCCGGCGCCTGTCTATCACAGGCAGGACAGCAAGCCAGTAGGAAGCAATGCAAGGATGGAGTTCGAGGTTCGCAGAGCTACTGTGATTGCATCATCAGTCGCTACCGGTGCGTGGGCCATGTAGGTAGCTTACCTTAGTGCATGAGAGAAGAACTAAAGTCCTGTTCGCAGCTTCCTTTATTAACTCCAGAGTCCTTGAAAGGATATATAACTAATAAGAAGGTGCAAGTCTCTTCGAAGCAGAAAACAACTCCACTACCACTTCTCCCGAAGTATATCAATAACATCAACTTCACCAACACCAACCACAACCATGGCCTCAATCATCGACAAAGCAAAATCAGCCCTCCACGTGGGAAGCGGCGGCAATACTATCACAATGGCAGGACAGAAAATTCATGGAACAGGATATGGTCTTATGGGTCTCACCTGGAAAAAGTCACCGCCATCACAAGAACAATCTTTTGAAGCGATGAGTAAGTTACCAATTTCCTTAATTCCTATCATAGCTAACACAACCCAGAGGCTGCCCTTGACGCCGGTATCAATCTCTGGAACGGAGGAGAAATCTACGGACCACCCGAAGCAAACAGCCTTCAACTACTCAACGCCTATTTCACCAAGTACCCCGAAGACGCGAAGAAAGTCGTAATTTCTATCAAAGGCGGTATGAAATACGGAGAACTGAAAGTTGATGGGAGCGAAGAGAATACTCGTCGAAGTATTGACGAATGTCTGAAAATTTTAGATGGGAAGAAGAAACTTGATATTTGGGAATCTGCCAGGGTGGATCCTAATACTCCGATTGAAATTACTATGCGCGCTGCTGATGAGTATGTAAAGAGTGGGAAGATTGGGGGGATTGCGTTGTCGGAGTGTAGTGCGGATACGATTCGGAGGGCGGCGAAGGTTGTCAAGGTTGAGGCTGTTGAGGTTGAGTTTTCGATTTGGTCGACTGAGATTTTGGAGAATGGTGTCGCGCAGGCGTGTGCGGAGCTTGAGATTCCGATTGTTGCTTATAGTCCTATTGGAAGGGGATTTCTTACCGGACAGGTGAGTGCTTGGTCTGCTGCTATGAGAGATGGTGGCAGTTGCTGACACATTTGTAGATCAAGAAGATTGAGGATCTGCCAGAAGACGACTTGCGCCGACATTTGCCTAGGTTTCAGCCTGAGAATTTCGACAAGAACCTCAGACTGGTCCACGAGCTGGAGAAGCTTGCTGAGCGGAAGAAATCTACGCCAGGCCAAGTCGCTCTTGCATGGGTGCGAGCGCAGAGCCACAAGCCCGGCATGCCGCTTTTCATCCCAATCCCGGGAGCATCGACCGCAGAGCGAGTAAAGGAGAACTCGAAGGAGATCGAGCTGAGCGAGAACGATCTCAAGGAGATCGATAGTCTGATTGAGAGCGTTGAGATCGTGGGTGGTCGATATGGAGAAGCTCAATCTGCTCTGAACTTCGGCAGCACTCCACCACTGCAGGAGTAGGTGGAAAGCTTGTGCTGTGATGAAGTCAGCCTCCGAAGCAAAACGAATGCATGCATTGAGATTGCGACAAGCACGATACGGCAGGAAGTCAGATCAAGTGTAGTTTAGAATAATCCGCATTCGGCTTCTGAAGAGAACTCCGAAGAGAAATCCAAGGAACCGTAAGCATTGCAGAATTCTTGCTATTCATCACAGAGAAGGGGAAAGTGCAGGGGGAGATGAGCACGGGAGGACTAACCAGTAGAATGAATAGACCAGAGTTTGCAGGCTATCCGCGGCGTTTCGCGGTTGTTTTCTCTGCTGTACTGCACAGACTCGTCTCGTAGAGCTGTGCTCATATGTATTTTGGAGTCTTGATGTTCACCAAGCCCAACTCATGTCTCCAAAGGAGCGCTGTGCATTCTGAAGCCAGGCAAGAACATAGTCCCTCCCATCTCTTTTTGCCATTTCAACCAGCAATGTTCGTTATATTCTCAGCCTGAAACGTCTCCAATTGTCTCTGTCCTTTTCTCAACAGAAACTCAATCGTACTGAAATCTTTACGATCCATATGAATGTTCTTTTCGAATTCTCTTCGCGCGAAATTCTCGAAATTTCCTCGTGTGGAAGCAGGCTTTTTCCGTGCTGCGCGGAGACATGATCGGTATAACGAGAGGACGTCGCGTTGGAGACCGGAGAGTCGTGCCATGGTATTATCGAGATGAGTGGGTTCGTGAGAAGGGGGAATCCATCTTTGATGATTGTAATTTGTGAAGGAATATTTGGAGAGCTTTAAGTCGAGGACTTCATGATGACCTCGATGAAGCTTGGCTCACGAGATGAACCGAGCTTGGTGATTTGACTTCGAAGCTTAACGACGTCAATGCCTTACAACATCTACCTCCTACGCAAACATGTAGTCTCTTACACCTACCAGCTGCCAAACAGCTTCTCACGCCAAAAATGCCATCCCCACAACCCCTCGACATCCTAATCCTCGGAGCAGGCTGGACCTCAACCTTCCTAATCCCCCTCCTACAATCCCAAAACGCAACCTTCGCCGCCACAACCCGCGACGGCCGTACCGTCTCAGGCTCAAAAACAATAAAATGGTCCTTCGACCCATCGTCCAAATCCCCAGAACAATTCTCCCCATTACCTCAAGCCAAAAACATCTTAATAACATTCCCTTTGACTGGACCCAAGCAATCGAAAACCCTCGTGTCTGGCTATACCAACTACCATAAACTGCGATCGGCCAGCGAGGTTTTATTTATTCAATTAGGAAGCACCGGTATTTGGCAGATTCCTCAACCAACCCACTGGACCTCTCGTTCTTCTCCCTACAACAAATCAAATGATCGGGCCATAGCAGAAGATGAACTTCTCTCCCTCAACCACTGCGTTTTAAATCTTGCAGGTTTATGGGGAGGAGAACGAGATCCTAAAACCTGGGTTGGTCGCGTAGCTCAAACCAAGGAACAAGTCAAAGGCAAAAAGTCCGTGCATTTGATTCATGGAGTTGATGTTGCGAGAGGGATCGTAGCGGTGATGGGAAAGTGGGAGAAAGCTAGGGGGGAGAGATGGATGTTGACTGATGGGTTGGTTTATGATTGGTGGGAGTTGTTTTTGGGATGGGCGGAGACGAATGAGGGAGATGGGACGCCGAGCGATCAGGCGAAATGGGTGGAGGAGTTGATGTGGGAAGAGGATGTTAAGGCTTTGCCGAGGAGTATGGAGAGTTTGGGGAGGTGTTATGATTCGAGGGAGTTTTGGAGAGTGTTTGGGTTGGTGCCTTTGAAGGCGAGGATTTGATGACGATGGCATTTTCTGAAGTGATGGTGATAATGCACAAACAAAAAGCAGTTTATCTTGGGCGAGGAAGCGGTGGACGAGTCAATTGACAAACATATACTGTTCCAATCTATGCATGCATGTATATACAACCCACTATCCAGATTCGCATCGAAAGGGTATCATCCAAACATCATAAAATCATGTATAACATTAGCATAAGCATACTTCATGCCTTCCAACTCGTAAACGGAAACCTCATCCACGTCCAACCACGCTCCCTTTCTTCACTCGTCCTCATATCAACTTCAGCCTCATCAATAATGAGTCGATTCTCCTCATCCAACGCATCCTCACCCATAGCCATACGTCTAAACTCCTCTCTTATCCTCGGATCCCGTTCCATCTCTTGCACAAGCTCCAACTCCAAGTCTTCAGCATTAGTATTCTGATTCCGATATGTCTTTGTGAATTTCCAAGGAGGCCATAATCGTGCCGCGATGAGATTCCTTTTACTCGCACCATAAGCCAACTCCATCGTAACCAGAACAGCAAAAGCAATGATGAGTGTGGCCCACCAATTCGGATCTTGACCAAAGACGTACTGAAAACCGCCTTTGACGTCGTAGGGTGAGAGATTGTTGCCGTAGATTGCACTCATGAAGCCGTTCCATGCAAACCAGCCTCCGACTGTGATGAGGAAAGAGCCGAAGACGATTAAGGTCTTGTAGTGGGTTTCGATCATGAAGATTTTCCAGTTTGTCCAGACGATGCCCAGCGTGAAACACGCGTCGCCAAGGGCGAAGAGTCCTGTGTCGCCCATGATGTTGTACTTCCCGTAGTTCGCCCAGCATATGAACCAAACTACCAATCCGTTGACAGTTGCGTGAAGCATCCAGCCAAGGTACATGCTGAGGTTGAGACCTTGGTTCCTCTGACCATATACGTAAAGCTCTGGGATGGCGAGAAGAGTGTCTGGTCGTAGGTCCTGCTCGAAGATGCCTGGAACAATGACGCACAGACTGGTGAACAGGGTGTTCAGAACCGTCAGCGACCATTGCTCGTACAAGGACGTGCCGGTGTACCCGTTATAGCGCTGAAACAGTGCCTGCATCATGTAGAAGAACATCTCTTTCCAGAACGTGAGGAGGATGAATTTCGCAGTCCGCACGTACTGATATCGACCGTGGACCAGAAGTAGTCTTTGCAGGAAACGGAACTGCGCGATGCTGTAGTCCGCAACGCGAGCCGCCTGCAGGCCCTCTTTTCCAGAGATACCGACACCAACATGTGCGGCTTGAATCATGGCGATATCGTTGGCTCCATCGCCGATTGCTAAAGTCAGACCAGGCAGGCGAGCACGGATGCCTTTGACGATGTCCGCTTTTTGTGATGGAGATGCGCGACAGACGATAGCAGAATCGACGTTGGCAATGAGAGTCGTGAAGAAGAGCTGCGTGAGTTGCGGCTCGGCTTGCACTACGCCAAGCGAGTGCCCATCGATAACAACGACTCTGTGAGTGTCTCCATCATGAACAATCTCACTCATCTGACCATGAAGATCTCCTTTGGTGGAGTCCAAGATGTAGATGAGCGACGCCGGTTGACAAATTCGTGCTGCGTAGGCAATGTTGATAGCGGTCTCCCGCTTGTCGCCGGTAAGCATCATGACTCGAATATTCGCCCTTTGCAAGCGATCAATGGTCTCTGGTACACCTTTTTGAAGCTTGTCTTCAATAGCCGATGCGCCCAGAAGATCGAGATTTTGCTCCACGGTCTCTGCTGCGGCTTCAATCTGTGCTTGGCGGTCTTCGAGCGATGTACATGCATCGCGATAGAGCTTGCTCCAACCAGCATACTCTTGCTCATCAATGTACTTGTGAGAGTAGAGCAAAGTTCGCAAGCCGTCCGTTGCAAAGTCGTCGATATGTTTGAAGCACCTTGTGAAGAGCTCAGAATCATCGATATGCTCAAGGTCTCGAACATCCTTGTGGAAGCTGGTCTTGGGGATTTCCAGCGTAGCTCTAGTAATCGCCAAGGAGCGGCGGATGTCCTTCGAGCTTCGCGAGATGTGCAGACTCGGTCGGCCGCCGAAGCTGTTCCTGGGCTCCTCGCTCTTGCGTGCCATACTGCGTCTGATATCCATGCTTCGCCTCACCTCCATTGACTTTCGAGCAGCGAGCTCAGACTGTCGCAGTCGAGGGATGATATGACTATCGGCACCTTTACACACGAGCCATATACGACCATCCGGGCAACGGACTGCAATAGACATGCGCTTGCGCTTGGAGCTGAACTCGACCACATCCAGGATCTCATAATCCTCGACAGATCCCGCATTCGTCTTGACCTGAATCTTTTGTGAAGATCGGTTGACAAGCAGGTAGCCCAGTTCTTGTGCTGCGGCGACCAGAGCGACCTCATCTGGCGAGGCAGCCTGAAAATTGATCTGCCCATCTTTGACCTCTGGTAGTGCTGTGTGACAGACTGCCATGCCAAGGATGAACTCCTTCGCGCGGCGCGCTACGGGCGCTGTAGGGTCTCTCGCGATTAGCTCAAGCAACTCTGCTGTAGTCCGAGATGGCGGCTCTCGACGATCCGACGATCTACGAGACAGCGCCTGGGAAGGGCGGCCCAGTGTCTGTGATATACGGGTTTGAGGGACAGGTGCGATCTCGCGCTCCTCGACTCTGATCGCAGGCATGTCAAGGCCACCTTTAACTTTGCTGTCATCGGGCGCCTGCGCAGTGGTAGTGGGACCTCCATGAGTCCAGATTAGTCCCGCTACACTCATAGCTCGAAACCGCATGACATTGTCTGTAAGCGTTCCAGTCTTGTCCGAAAGAACATAGCTGACCTGGCCAAGATTTTCGAGAATGGTGTTCGTGTTGCAGGTCATTGGCGTGTTGGATTCCTCGTCGTACATCTCAACGTCGCCTTGAACCATGAGCATCTGGCCGATCTTGACAATCTCAAGCGAAACGTAAAGCGCGAGCGGAATGACATTGTTGAACATGATCAGAAAGCCAACGATGATCTGCTTGAATGCTGGGTAAGCATTGTTGAGATACCATGCGCCAGATTCGAAGCGGTCGTGCCAAAGAATGTAGCCAATCGAGCAGCCGACTGAGAGCACCACGACGTAGAAGATGAGGGTTAAAACGACTTGGTTGGCGTACTTCTCTAGACGTGGTTTCTTCGCGGTCGGGTGATGGTTCGCGTTCATGCGGATTTTGCATTCCTCGCCCGTGTTGACGACCAAGCCGTAGATGTAGCCCGTGTTTCGCAAGACACTGCCACGAAAGACAACCTCATTGAGTGTAACCGGTAGTGAATTTCCCTTAACATTGACCTTGCCATGGAAATCGTAAAGATTCTTGTTTGGGTCTTCGAGATGGAAATCAGCGCTTGCCTCTCGGAGAGATGACAGCGATGAGCACATATCCAGCAGATCAGGCAGAGCCTGCTTGGTCTTGAGATTCGTCTCGCCATCCAGTGCCATTGTCTCGATATACGCGACGCCATTCTCGCCATCACTGTACAAGAGCACAATGTCGGCCGGAATCGCATCGTCACGCTTGAGCTTCAAAATATCACCGACTTTGATGTTATGCCACCTGACATCTGACCAGCGGAATAAATCGTCATCATCATCTTTCTCCTTCTCTTCCACAATTTGCGGAGCCTGAGACTTCGAGCTCACTGGCAAGGCTTTCGAAACCATACGCGCGAGCGTGTTCGCTGGCACCACATGCTCAGCATCCTCACCACCACCCTTCAGTCTTAGCACTTTCGCCCAATAATTATTCTCCACCTTATCCATACGATGCCTCTTGAAATCATCATACCCCTCTTTCAGCACCGTCAAAAGAATAAAGAACGTAAGCGGCAAAATCGTAGTATAATTTCCAGTCGTAGAAAGTCCAGGAATCGTCTGAGGAACACCTATACAAATGAAGTAGAAATTCGACAGTCGCGTCGCCTGCCAGATGATCTGTTTGGGCAAGAAGTCCCAGATCGTGTATCTCGAAGATCGAATCGTATTGGATATGAAGCCATGGTGTCCATGACTTCTTCGTTCATCGACGAGCGGTGCATCGTGCGTGGCGCGCAGTGGGACGTATCGACCATCTTTCGAGGGCGGGAGAGGTTTTTGGCGGAGAATGAGTTCCACGAAGTAGCGCTGGTAGCACGACTCTGCTGGTTGTGCGATATGTTTGCTCCGAATCTTTTGGAGAGCACTGGGCTCGTCCATCGCCGCACGACCGCCCATTATCTTCATTCAAACGGCTAAAGGGCCTCCACAAGCGTTATCTTGAGCGGTAGGCCAGCATTCTTACACTCCACCACTCCAGAAGCGATTGACAGCGAGCAAAGTAACGACAGTGGTATTGTAGTGGCGAGGCAAGGCAAAGTGGTATATTCAGGCACAATGCCACTCAACCAAGACTGCAGGCATTGAGGCGCGGGCAAGCTCAAGCCTGGAACAAGCATAACGGAGCTCCAAATCGACTATGTAATTAATAGCACTTAGCATTACTTGCTATTATTTCTTCTTTACTTCTTACTCTATATACGATAATAATAACCTTAATAATAGCCGCGAAGCTTACCTACGCTTACTATATCTTTAGTACTTAATCTACTATACTTTCTTCTAGCTATATTATACTCTAAGAGCTAACTTAATACTAGCGTACTCTACTATAATATCTAACGATTATAACGGCGTCTAGCGCGTAGATATTCTTATAATAGCTTTAGGAGCTACTAAGATAGATCCTTAGAAAACTAAAGAGATAGAATTACTATTTTTATAAGCTTACTTATAGTATATCGCTAAGGACTCGTAGCTAATTTTCCTAAAATTTAGATCTCTCCGCCGCCTATAAACTATAAATACTTTAGACTTCTAGTACTATAGTAAGAAGAGATAGTAAGAGCTATTAAATAATACTAGTAATAAAAAAAAAAGAAGATAGTATTAAATATACTTTATAAGTATAAGGCTACTAGTATAATTATAGAAATATCTACTAGTAAGGATAGCCTATCGCTATACTACTACTATACGAGGGATAGCGATATATATAAGTACTATATAAAAGATACTAAAAGTAAAATAGTCTATATCTACTATAAGTATAAAGATAAGTTAGGATATATTACTAGTACTATATAAGAAGACGAAGAAATAGATAAGGATATTAGCGAGTTAGTAGTAATACGGGCGCGAGTCGAGGCTATAGAGATTAAAAATATAGCTCTTAAAGAGCGTATTATTATACTAGAAGCTAAGTTAACTACTCTCGATAGTAAGATAGTTAGACTTAAGTTATATTATTAATAGTAGTTCTTATAGCTTAAGAATAAGGCTATTATTAAGTCTAAGGATATATATACGCTATAGAAAGGATTATAGCTAGATAGTAATAGAGCTCTACTAGCTAAGGATATTTAGATAAATAAAATTATACTATAAGTACGGCGCGAGTCGCCGCGAGTCTATACCTACTTATTCCTTTAATTACTCCTTCTAATCCTTCTTTAACCGTATTCTTATATCCTTTAGCTATTTAGGTTCCTAATCCTTTATTATAGATTTACTTCGTTATAGACTTATAGTCGACTCGCTACTAATATCTATAAATTTAGACTACTTAATTACTATCTTAGTATCCTTTTAATCTTACTTTTAATCTTACTTTATACTTATTATACTCGCTACCGACTCGCCGCTTAAATTAATAAACTCTAGTAGTTTACCTATATTAATTATCTTCTTAGTCTATATTATCTTTTCTTCTTTAATCTCTATACTTAGAGTTATATTTCTATCCGCTAGAGTATACTTCGTACTACGACTCGCGTTAGGAGTACTTAATTAGTATTTCCGTATAAGAGTAGGTTATAATATATAGGCTAAACTATTCTAAGTATAAGATACTCGAATTAATAAGGAAGGGAAAGAAGAGAGTACGAAGGAGCTATAAAAGCTAGAATAGCCTAGAGTAGGCTAAGCCGGGCCCTCCTAAGGCTTAGTACGGCTAATATATAGTATACTATATATAGGTCCTTATAACTATCTCTCTTTTAGGGATCGTTATCTTTAAGATCCTAAGTTTCTATATACTCTTACTTCCTAGATTTTTTATATATAATCTAGACTACTATATTTTTTAGTATAGCGTAGATTTAAGTACTAATCGTAGAAGTAAGGGATACGATTAGTTCTTCCGCTAATCTAAATTCCTTTCTATAATCTTAATAAATAAAATAAGCTAGAAATACTATTTTTAGTAGTATAGGTAGAGATATCTATACTAGCCTATTCTAGATTAGTATATACTAACTTAGTATAGTAAGTCCTCTCCGCTACTATTATACGCTTCTCTTAGCCTATCTAGATCTATTTTAGCCTATTCTATACTAATCTATACTATAGTAGCTAAGTAGCGTAAGGAATAGGCTAACGCTAGTACCTATAATAGTAATCTATATATTAACTACGTCGCTCTAGCTAATATTACTATAGTTAAGTAGCTCTAGGTATAGCTCCGCCCTAAAATATCCTATTTTAGCCTATTCTAATCTATTTAGAACTTCTATAAGATAGCGAACCCCTAGAACGATAAGTATAAGGACGTCGATAGCTCTAGGTTCTATATAAAGTACTATACCTACTACTTCTATACTAATAGCGAGTACTATAAAATAGATATATCTATCTTAGTCTATTTAGGCCTATTCTAACCTATTTTAGTTCCCTAAGTCTTATTAAAGCTATATCGACGCCTTTAATACTACTCGCTATACTACTATCGCTCTAAATACTAACGAAAACGCTCTTAAGGCCGTATAAGAGACTACTACGGAGCTCTATAATATAATTAGATAGTATATATATCTAGCTTAGTCTATTCTAGCCCCTACTAATATATTCCTAGTAATAAGCCCTTCTTTACTAGTAAGGATAGTCTATACTTATATATAGGCGCTTCTACGCCCTCTAAGACTAGTCTACTTATAGCTAAGCGTACCTATAACGACCGTAGCTTTAAGGTATATAAGCCTATTTTAGCCTAGTTTAGTCTAGCTAACCCTATTATAGTGTAAGGTAGATAATAATAAGGAGAGTACTCTCTAGACTCTAGCTAGTTTAAATAGAAAGAAGCGTCTAATATCTACTCCTAGTATAGTAGATAGTACTACGGGTACTACTACCCTCTATAAGGTAAGCTTAGTCTACCTTACCCTAGTTCGGTCTATTCTAATCTATTCTAGTATATTAAGATCCTCGGTATCGCCCTCTATACTATTAAGACTACCGTCGCGGCCTAGACTAGAGCTACTATCCTTTCTCGCGCCCTCTCTAGCCTATTAGACGATATTATAGTCTCTCCTAACGAGATTAATACTAAGGAGGACTAGTTTAGTTTATTTATATACTATATAGGCTCTATAGAGATATTCTAGCCTATTTTAGCCTTCTTTTTAGCCTCTTTAGTATAGTATTTAGGAAGATACCCTAGTTAATAGTATATAAATATATCTAATAAGACTTCTAATCCTAAAGGATATCTCTATCTACCTACGCTAGCCTAGTTAGGCCTATCTTAGCCTATTAACGCTCTCGGCGTCTCTTTATATTTTACCTAATCGATCTTTTATAGATATATATTACCGATCTACTAATATCCTTAGTATACTCCTAGATATCTTCCTTAGAATTATATCCCTACTAGGATATTCTATAAATCTACCTTCTATTCTTATCGCGATCTTATCCCTTTATCTTCTTAACTATATAGATATCTAGGTTACTTAGAGTAGGCTCTTCTAGGTTATCCTAGGTCCTTACGGCTTTATCTACTTCCTTATATAGCTCGAGTAGTAAGATATAGAATATTAGATAGATTAATATTATTTTTAGTAGCTCTAGAATATATACTATATTACTAATAATCTTCGAGATCTAGTATAGGCTAATATACTTATAGTCTAACTTCTTCGAGGCTCTATCGGTAGCTAGATTTTAGATAGATAGGTATACTATATCCCCTATCGCGTACTTCTTTAATATATAGTAGCGGTTATAGTACTTCGCTTAGTCTTTCTTAGCTTTTAGTAGCCTCTACTTAAGGGAAAGCTACGTTTCGACTACTCGTTTAGCGAGCTACTCTATATCGGCCGAGTTACTACTCTTCTAGGCTATTTCGGGCTATCTCGCGCTTAGTAGATCTCGTACCTAATATACCTAGAATAGAGTAGCCCTAGTAGAGGAGTAACTTAAGTTATTATACGCGAATTCCGCTATACTAAGTAGCTTTACCTAGTTATCCTACTTATAGTAATAGTATACCTATAGGTATTACTCTATTATCTAGTTCTAACGCTCGGTCTAGCCGTTAGTCTAAGGGTAGTAGGCCGTACTAAGGGCTCTATATACCCTAAGATAGTAGTAAAAGGAGCTCTAGTACTTAGATATTAGAATTAGCCCTCTATTAGAAGTAATTAACTTTAGTATCCTATATAGGTACGTAACTTTCCTTAGGAACGTATCTATAAGGCCTTTAGCTAAGATATCCTTTCTTACTAGGATATAATAGGCTATCTTAGAGAACCTATCTACTATTATAAGGATTAAGTCGTATACCTAGTCTAGGTATACGCTTAGTAGGAGGTTTATAATAAAGTCTAGTATTAGATCCTTCTAGGATACCTCTAGTAGGGCTTCTATATAGAGTTTACTATATAGCTTATAGCGTCTAGGCTTCGCTCTACTATAAGCTTTATAGCTCTTAGTATAGTCCTTAATATATTATCGGATATCTAGCTAGTTATATACTCTTCGTACTAGCTCTATAGTTCTTTTAAACCTAAAGTAGCCTATAAGAGGGTTATTATAGTAGGTTCGGAGTACCTTAAGTCTATATAGACCTACTAGTACGTAGATACGCTTATTAAGCTATAGTATACTACTCCTATCCTTCTATCTCGTTAGCTAAAGATCTTTCTATCGATCCTCGATCGCTTTATAGATCCGTTAGGCTATTAGATCTTCCTACTAGGCTACTTAAATTCTCTAGAGGATATCGGTCTTATCTTCTACCTCTATCTATACTACCGAGACGTACTTAAAGGGTTCCTCTAGTTTCGCTACTATCTTTATAACGTTAGTAGTAATACCCCTATCTATTATTAGGCCTCCTAGCCCTAACTAGGCCTATAAGGCTTTTAGAACCGGTTTAGAGTCTTCTTAGACTATCTAGCGGCTAGAATAGTCGACGTCTATATAGTCTAGTCTTCTACTCGCCGTATCTACTATACTATTAAGCTTACCTAGAATATATATAATTATAAAGTTAAATATAGAGAGCTATTCTACCTATCTTATTTAGCGCCTTAATAAGGACTTAGTAGTTATAAACTATTATAGGTTATTATAGTCCGATATTAGCTCTATCTAATATCTCGCGTCTTCGAGATAGTATCGATAGTACTTAAACGTCTCGACTATAGCTAGTAGCTTAATATCGTATATATCGTAGTTCCGCTCCGCTATATTTATCTTTCTTAAGAAGTATATAACCGGGAACTACTATATCTTAGCCTTAAACTCGTACTATTAGTATAGGATACCTAATACTATATATCTCGATATATTAGTTTCGATTTATATAGGCCTTTCTAGATCGAAGTACTTTAATATAGGCGCCGAGTAGAACGCCTCCTTTAGATCTTAGAACGACTTAAGTATATCGGATAGAATATAGATTTCCTAAGATTCCTCTTTCCGCTACTTATAACTACTATAGACTATATTAGGCCTTCTCTCCGTTAAACGGTTTAGTAGCGCCGCGATATAGGAGAATCCCTTAATAAAGCGGCGGTAGTAGTTTATAAAGCTAATAAATATACGGATATTATATACTAATTTAGGTACTAGCTAATCTCGTATAATATTAACCTACTCTAGCTCTATCTCTACTCCTTATAGGCTAATCTTATATCTAAGGAAGGATACCGAATCCGTATAGAACTTATATTTAGATAGTTTATAGTAGAGCTTATACCGTTCTAGATAATTAAAGACCGCTAAAATATATTATTTATATTCCTCTTCGTTTTTAAAGAAGATTAGTATATTATCGAGATATATAATATAGAATACGTTAATTAAGTCTAATAAAGTACTATTAATATATATCTAAAAGGTTCCTAGGATATTCGTAAGCCTAAATAGGACTACTATATACTTAAAGAGGCTATAACGGATCCTAAAGGCCGTTTTCTACTTATTACTATCCTTAATATAGAGCCTATAGTAGGTATTATATATATCGAGCTTAGTATATACGTTCGAGCCCGCTAATCTATCTAAGGACTTCTAGATAAGTAGAAGAGGATAGCGATTCTTAATAGTAATAGCGTTTAAGGCCCGATAGTTAATATATAAGTATAGACTACCGTCTTTCTTCTTTATAAAGAGGATACCTATACTAGCTAGTAATCTTAAAGATCTAATCTAGCCCTTCTCGAGATACTCTTCTAGGTACTTCTATAGAACCTCTAGCTCTATCTCTAAGAGGTTATATAACGGGCTCTATAGAGGTAACTTACTATCTATAAGGTCGATACTTAATTTATATAGCCTATAATCCGGTAATAGTAATATATCCTTATTAGAGAAGATCTTCGAGTACTTCTTATACCGCTCTAGGATAACCTTTATTAATAAAGGGTTATTTAGCGCTAGCGATCCTATATATAGTATAGTTAAGAGATCTAATATATCTTATAGTATAGTTACTATAGCTATAAGGGCTAACTTATACTATTTTCGGCTATTTCGTTTTCTCTATACCGCTATATAGCGGTAGAAATTAATAGCGGGATTCTATTAGGATAACTAGGATATATCTAGGACTATATCGAAACCGTAAATCCTATACGTAGTAAAATCGTCTATATACCCTTTTACTATACTATTTATATCTAGTACTAGAAACTTTACGCGATAGTAGCTATTAATAGATAGGCTCTAACTATTAAGACTCCTATATCGAGTACTAGGCTTATATTCTAGATATAAACCGAGCTCTTTAGCTAGTATATTACTAATAAAGTTATCTTAGACGCTATAATCGAGTAAGCCCTTTACTTTCCTAGATCTATCTAGTCTAGTAAACTCTAGATCGAGCCTAATTAGCTCCTTACGAGGCTTTAATATCTTAGAGTCTAGCTCCGCGGATTGTCTCTACTCCTCTATATATAAAACTTCCCTAGCTACGATAGAGCGTTCTATAGCGCGGGGCTATCGTTTTCTAACCTCTTCTATTTTAGAGCCGGATATTCTAGTCGCTTATAATCTATCTCTTAGTAGTAGTAGTAATAAATCTAGTTATCGTTAGCCTTCTAGAATAGTCCGTAGTCCGAATTAGGTCTCGATAGGCTATTAGGCTACTATTAGGATCCGGATAGTTATTTATAGTCTAGTATATTCTTATCTATATTACTATAGATCGTATCGGAATATAGACGACCCTTTCCCTTCGCTCTACTATCTTCTACTAGTTTTATATACCTCTATTATTCGTATACTCTATCCTCTACTTCTATTAGAGTAGCTAGTAGTAGCTTAATAAGACTTAGTCTCTTCTAGAGATCGTTATATAGCGCTACTATAAAAGCGTATATCTATTAGAACTATCTATTCTTACCGATCTCGTCCTACTAGATCTTTATATACTCTATAAGCTCTAATAGATCTCGGAGGCCTTATTTAGCGTAACGAAGTCGTATATAGGCCCGTTAGGCCCTCTCTTCTATAGATCCTATTAAGTCTAGTATATATATCTTTATTTCTTCTTATATAGATTAGGTTATCCTAAGCGACTTAGTATAGCGCTTCTATTTCGACTAGTATTCGTAATCGATCTATTCCTCGCTAAAGTCTACTTTAGTAAGCTTAGTAATATAGATAGTTAGGTTTCTACGGAAGATTCTCTCTACCGAATCGGCCTATTACTACTATTCTATTCGGCTCTTATTCGTAAAGATCGTTAGATTACGAGTCTTAGAGATTATAGTTAAGGTTAGTATAGTATAGTCTAAGGTAGGCTAACTAATAATAGCTAGCGGTCTTCTAGCTACTAGTTCTATAATCGTCGCGTTCGCTATAGTAGTTTTAGCCTTAATTTTAGCTAGTTTAGCTTATTATTCTATCTTCTTAGCCTCTTTCTTAGCTATAAGGATCTATCGCTTTAGGTTATCGTCGTCTAAGCTAGATTAGTTATCGACCGGCCCTCCCTAGTTCTCTATAGATCCGTTCTTATTAGGCGGGGCTAGTCCTTTATCTTCGTCGCCTTCTATAGGTATATTACTCCCCCTCTTAGAGATAGTATCTAGCGTTACTAAGCCTTCTAGCTCGCCTCTAGGTTAGGCGGTTTATTTACCGGCCTTCTTTAAGGTAGGAGCTATTACTAAATAGTTCGTTATACGTTAGAAGATCGATTCGTATATAAGAGTAGGTTATAATATATAGGCTAAACTATCCTAAGTATAAGATACTCGAATCGATAAGGAAAGGAAAGGAGAGAGTACGAAGGAGCTATAAAAGCTAGAATAGCCTAGAGTAGGCTAAGCCGGGCCCTCCCGAGGCTTAGTACGGCGAATATATAGTATACTATATATAGGTCCTTATATTCCGCTTCTATTACTTCTATCGTTTCTAGATATAGATATATATATTTATTTCGTATCTAAGCTTATTCTTATATATTACTCTAAAGATATATATAGCCTATATAATTAATAGCGTATTAACTATCTTACTTAATACTTTAACTAGTTAGTTAGTATCTAGATCGAATCTACTATAGAAAAAATAGCTATAGTAATCGTCTATCTTATAGATAGATATATAAGGTAGGTACTTATAATTAATCCGGTCTAAGATAAAGTCTATTACTAGTATTCTAGTATCGTTAAAGCTATAATTAGTCTAGGTATCGTATATAGCGCCGTAGCTAACTAGCTCGGTATATATCTAGGTTTTAACGTCGTACTTATTAATAATAATATCGACTCGCTAGATAAAGATCTTATAATAGTATTAGAATTATATCGGAGATTCTACTTTCGCGATAGGCTATAGTAGAGCTAATAGTATTAGTACTTACTACGAGAGACTCTAAGATCTAGTATTAGGTCTACGAGATTACTATTACTAAAGCTAATAGCCTATAGTATTATATATAGTATTAGTATAACTCGGTAAAGAAGTAAATATATTTATAGCTACTCGCTATAGACTCGCTAGCTAGCGGACTCGTATCTTATAAAGCCGCCGATCGCTCGCGAATAAATTAAGTAGTTAGTAGATAAGGGTTTTAAAGGCCGTATTCTCTATAGAAGCGATAATTAGTATATAAGCTAGTATAGTTAGCGCTAGTCTTAGGGCAATATATCTACTAGTAGGTAGAAGAAGGTATCGTTATTATTATAGTTAGTATAGTAAAGAATAGGAAGAATAGGAAGATTAGTATATAAAGGAAGAAAATAAGGAACGGTAGAAATTAGGCGAGATATAACTCGCGGCGACTCGCCGCCTAACTAACTATTTTACCTAATAAGCGTTATTCGTAGACTAATTAATCTAGTATCCTTAGTAACCCTCGGAGGTTATTAATAAGCTAAGGTAGGAACTATAGGAATTATACGAGATATAACTCGCGGCGACTCGCCGCCTAACTAACTATTTTACCTAATTATTCGTTATTCGTAAACTCGATTAATCTAGTATCCTTATTAATAAGCCCCTCTTATTACTATACCGACTAACTCCGAGCCGCTAATAGCTTTTCTAGCTCCGTTAATAGTAGCTAATTACTACTAGCTATATATAGATTCGCTACTTACCGAAGAAGTAAGTATACCTCTTAGTAAAGGCGGTCTCTATAGATATTATTTCTACTAGCGCTAACTAGCTATATTATATTATTAGTAAGTAGTACTTATTAATACTAAATAAGCGTTTTCTTAAATAGAAAGGCTTCGAGATCTATAGTATAATTAGTTAGCGAGTCTATAGCGAGTACTAATAAGTCTCGTATATACTAAATCTTTATAGGTCTTCTTTAATCTTATTAAGTACGCCTTCCGGTATAGGAATACCTTACTAAGAATACCTACTTATTTACGGATAATAGTATAGAATATACGGAATACCTAGAATAGAATATAGTCGATTAGCCTACTTCTAGATACGATAGCTATTCTAGAGGTAAACGAAGTCTAGAACTTCTATATAGATAATTAGTATATAGATTATAAGGAAGGTAATAATATCGACTAGATCGTCGGTATTATATAGTAACTCGTATAGGAGCTCGTAAAAGTAACTATACTATCTAGTAATAGTAGGTACTTACTAGTTCTACTATATCTTAATCCGTTAGTTTATCTTACTAGTATTATATTTAAAGATCTCTTAAAATATAAGCGGTAGATCTTTATTACTACGAGTTATATAGCGAATCTTATAGTAAGTGTCTATAGCTAGAATTATTTCTATTCTATAGTCCGATCGAATAATTTAGGGTACTATACTAGTATTACGAAGTATTATAATATACTAAGCGAGTATAGAGATAGCTATCCGACTAGTAATATCTATATATATCTAGACGATATAGCGTAAATAGACGTCGATAGTAGCGTAGATCTATATATCCTAATACTTAAGCTTATAGTAAGTATCTATAGATATTATATAGCCTAGATCCGGAGTTATAATTATACCGTAATACTCTCGCGTATACTCGTAGTAGACTCGTAGCCTATTAGGATTTAGCTTACTAGTAATCCGATATATTTAGTCTCTATTAGTAGTATTAGTAGTAAGTAGAAGTACTTAGAAATAGCTTATAGATCGACTACTACTAGCGAGTCTACTATAAGTAGATCTATCTACCTATAATATTATATTTCGATCGGATATAAGTATATAGATTTCTTCGGCCGTATACCTCTACTATAGATCTTTCTAATTCCTCTTTTAGTACTACTTCTATATATTCTATTACCTCTTTAATCCTATTAGATAATATCTTCTTATATAGACTAAGCTCTTTATATAGACGTATATATCTACGCTACCTAATATTAAATCTATCTATCTATAGTATTATAATTGTATCCGTATTAGTTAATCGTAGAACGTAGAAGGTATAAGTAATACTAAGCTTTAAGGCCTCGATATTATTAACTTTATAATAGTCTTTATAGTAGTTATAGTAGACTTCCTACTCTTTTAGTCTTTATTATAGTATTATTAGAGATATAGTATAGCTAGTCTCTCGCTCTAGGTATTAGATAATCTCTTCCTTTAAAGTATTATTATAGATCTATATTATAACCTAATCCTTCTAGAGCGATAGATCTATATATAGATCTATTCTTACGAGTAGATAGCGAGTAGTTAGCGAGTATAGAAGATATAGAATGCTAGAAATACGTATATAGGTTGAAAATTGAGTTGGAAAGTGGCATTAATTATATAGTCGATTTGGGCCTCCCTAAAGCATCGGCTCGATCGCCTCCACTTTCCTCCCGTGGAGTTTCAATTGGTCGACTCAATTGGAAGCCTCGGAGGGATCATTCACGCGCGTTGTATGTCTTGGCGAAGATGCCGATTCCATTCTGCACATCACCTGAGCATGAAGATCAGGACAGAAGAACGACATGTGCTGAAGCTCTTGGACGAAATAAGTCTGAATGCAGCAAGTACCGGAGCTTCGAGCTTGATCCCGGTGAACCTTCTGTTCGGCTGAAGCCTCAGATGTCATGCCATTTTGAGCCTCATAGTTGTGCCGATAGCAGCAACCAAATCGAGTGCAGTATCAGCAATCTACCTCGATTCCTCTCATTATGATAGCTATAGCACATTTCCTTCACTTCCCACCCTCAACATCCCCCTCCCTAACCCCCATATTAAAAAAATGCTTTACAATTCCCCTCGGCAACCTCTCCCCCTCCTTCCTAGTTTTCCACCACTCCATCGCCTTCTTCGCTTCCTCATAAACATGATACCCATACCAAAACCTCTGATGCGGACCTTCCCAAGGCGTTTGAACAAAAGTCATAAGTTCATCCGGAGCTGGATAGTATTTTCGAATTTCAGCTTCGTATTTCTTTCCAGCTTCGGGGTCACCGTCATTTTTGTAGAACATGACGTTTGAGTAGAGTTGTGTTGTGTTGTCGCGTGGGATGCGGAAGTCGGAGTAGAGTTGGCATAAGGAGGGAATGTCTGAGGATTGGACTTGGGAGAGGAAAGTTTCGAGGGTTGCGGCGTCTTCGATTGAGACGCATGCTCCTGAGAATAGAGTCAGTGAATGGTTGGGTATGCTTATGAGTTCTGAGAGTTACCTTGAGCATGAGTTGGTTGCATAGGATGTGCCGCATCACCCATCAGGATGACTCTTCCATTACTGTACCGTGGAATCGCATCTCGGAATGTGATCGAGAAGCATTTGAAAAGATCATCGTCTCCTTTCTTCACGATCTGGCTCCAGAAAGGGTGCAGACCGTCTAGCACACTCAGCACTTCGTCGATAGTGGCTGGAGAACTCCATCCTTCATCATCCTCATGCCCGGACCGTGTGGTGTGGAACACTGCCACATTCATGATCTCATCATTTCGACAAGGATATGTGATGAACATGACGCCAGAATTGAGAGGCGAGTAGCCGGAGAAGAAACCCGAGCCTTCGTTCTCGAAATATGGAGCGATGATGGGGTCAGACATGAGGTCGGAGATGGGGATCAAGCCTCGAAATACCGACTTGCCGATCTTCTTTGGAGAGATATTCGTAGCTGTGACCGTCTGGATGAAGTTGCTCTATGTGGCAGGTCAGTCGTCGTCATCATCGCGGGAGAAATGATATTATGATTCACCTTCAGACCATCTGCAACAACGACTAAGTCCTTCTTGACTTCCTTACCGTCCTTGAACTTGATAATGCCATCTTCACACTGCAAGTCTACCACCTCGTGGCTCAACACAATCTCCACCCCAGCCTTCTCTGCCATCAATCTCAACTCACGATGCAAGTCGACTCGATGAAAAGCATTGAACCCCTCTCCAAAGTCCTTTCTTACATCTCTCAGGTCAGTTTTGTGCCTCAGCTGCATTGATACCGGATCCACGCCTCGAAACTGGCACTTGTCGGTCTCGCCAGCTGCAGCATAGTTGAAGCCCCATTTGGACAGCACTCTATTTCCATTTGGCGTGATGGATATTGCGGCGCCGATTTCGTTCTTGAATGATGATTTCTCATAGATGGTGGCTTTGTGACCCGCTCGAGAAACGGCGATTCCTGCGCAAAGACCTGCGATACCAGCTCCGATGATGCCGACTTTGAGAGGATTGGAGATGCTGCCCATGGTGTTGTGCTTCGAGAAGTGTCGTTATAACATTTCAGGGTGGAAGGTCTTGTTCATCCGAATAGGTTGTGTTGCACAACAGCTATGTCGAGCTGCATCAATCCGGGAGGTCGAAAGCTAGCACGAGCGTAGCGAAATTTGTCATCTGCGCTTATGGAACCTGTTGTGGTTGCGATTCTGCCAGATTTGCACAGAATCGCGATAGCTGAAGGATCATCGGCAGGAGTGGTCTAAAGTGTCAGACGCAACAAAGTGGAGTCCTACGGGAAGGATGTGTAGGGTGTAGCTGCCCACACAACATCTTAGCCTCTGAGGCAGCTGCAGTGGGGCATGTTCGTGATTTGTACAACGCGCCCTCACGGCACAGACATCCTTTAGCAACATGCTCAAAAGCCAGTATTAAAAGCAGGATTCAAGGGCTCGGCTTGATCTGCGACCACGGCCGAATTTGATCAGCTTTCTGACCAAGGTTGCGACTTGATGCGACCCAGCTCTTTCCAGGATATGGGCGTCTCAAATTTTGGCAAAGCTTCCATGTGAGTGACGACTTCGGAGTCATTGCAAAGATCCATAGATGGAAGTCGATTCGAGTTAAGACGATTGATCTCGGCATTATATCCTCTGCTTGGCGTGTCAGATGTCAGAAGCACGCTTGCCGCTTGGAAAGCTCTCTCTTGCAGAGCCACTTCGTCGAAGCCATGTGCTGACTTGGTCTTTTCTTGGTCGCTGCCACTTCATTGCTTCTGGCGTAGGTAGCTTCAGCGACTTGCTGATCGTCAACTTTTCGGGTTTCTCGTCCTCGCTATCAGATTCTGCAATTTCCCGCTCTGGTCGACTGTGATCACTGTACTCGGTGTTCGTTGCGGATTGTTGTTGCGATTGTTCTGTTGAGTCGTCTTCATCATTTTCAGCGAAGGCTTCCTCATCATCATCTTCAGAGTCCTGGCCTGAATGTGCCTCTGAGTCTTCTTCCAGAGATGCGTCACTATCAAAAACCTTTGCCAAAGCTTCCATTTTGTGCGCAATTCGAGCTTCGCGGTCGTCAATCTGTTTCGCTCGGAGCGCGACTTGTGTCTCAGCCACCTTGACAGCACTTTCTCGCTTCGACAAAACTCGCTCCTGAGCGCGAACTGCTGCTCGAGCTTGATCTGCTTGTCTTTGGTACAAAGCCACCTGACGCTCGAGGGCCTTGACCTTGCTATTCTGTCGACTGAGCTCCGTCTCTGTCGCAGAGGGGACGATCCTTGTGGTGGTCCCTGCAATGGCTTGATTCATGAGATTGTATTCGACATCACTCAGGCCGGATGCTATCATTTTCGGAGGACGTGTGACCTCTTCTGGAAGCTCATTGCCCTCAATTCTGGCTTTGCGTTCTACGAGATCCAGAAGGTCTCTGAGTTCATGTGTCTGTGTCCACAACGCCGCCTGGAACTTGACCTGAGCGATCGTTCTAGTCTGATATTGCTCTACACGGGCCCTCAGCCTGGAAGCATGTAGAATTGCAGATTGCGTGTCCGAAACATCTATCGCGCGAAAAGCCTTTCCCACGTCATCTTCTGCCGTGTCGAAATTGATGCATGAGTTGCACTCATCTTTCAGCTCGGATAGACATTTCTCCAAGCTCTCCGTGATTCTATCCGAGCTTTTCAAGATGTCAGCAGACCCTGTAGAATATTCCGTGTCATCTGCCGTTACCTGCGCATCTTCATCCTGCTCAGTACTTTCAGCTCCTCCAGATCGCTGTGTCGCATCGCTCAAGTCCAGACTCATGATGACATAGTCGCTCTTGGACACCTTCTTGCGGGTCTTGATGTCCTTTGGGGAGCATACATCGATCTTGTATCCCATTCTCTCGTAGAAGTTGTAAGCTTTCTTGTTGCTCTTGAAACAGGTCAACATGACCTTCTCCATCCCCAAGCATCGAGCAATCTTCTCAGCAGTATCCATGAGATTTTTGCCAAGTCCACAGCCTCTGGCAGCCTCTACTAGGTGGATCTCGTATATGTACAGCACCGGCACTGTTGGTGACGAGTCGTGTGTGAACATGAAGCTCATGAAGCCTGCATATCCATGATAAGCTCTCGTTGCCTCAGACGTGATGCCGTACTTGGTGAGCACAATGTAGCGCATCTCCTTCTCTTTCATCTCCCGTAACTTCCTTTTCGGATGCCAGCCAAAGCTGCTGGGCTCGTAGTCATGGCGGCTAGTGCTTTCTATGAGACTGAAGCAATCATTCAGCTGTTTCGCGGATAGGTCATCCGCATAGACGAGATCCAAACTGTACACATAGTCCGGCTCTTTCTCGTAAGCGAACGGAACAAGTGCCGGGCGTAAGAAGTCTTTCTTGGGGATTGCGTTGGCCTTCTCAACAGGATCGATTCTGCGATGCTTCTTCGTGTCAGACTGGCTGCTATTCTCCAGCAGAGTATCGCTCTTGCGCTTCGACATTGTGCGATACTAAGGCATTGATATAGAAGCAGAAGTGAGACATCACAGGTCAGACGCGTGAAGGGAGACGCGTTTGGGTGCGTGCCCCGGCATCGGCAAATGAACACAGTCTGTGCTGAGCAGCACCCACGTCAACGACAACTTTTTGAACACAACTTCGAACCTTGTTTATATTACCCTATTACCACTTCTTGGCCGGACACTGCACAGTATTCGCACGATGCTGGCGACTGTGCGGCGACATGCCACCATCAACTCGGACAGGAAGCTCAAGATGAAAGGCAAACCCTTGACCCTTGAGCATTTCCTCCAGCGTCAGAGAGTAGTGGCCCTGTGGCGGGACTGTGTACGAGCTATCAACAAGATTCCTCCTTCTGCTACCAAAGACGAGATGCGGGACTTTGCCAGGCACGAATTCGAGAGATTCCGCCACATCGATGATCTACAGCACATCCGCTATTTGGTTTCCACTGGCAAGACCCAGCTTGACAGCATGAGGAGATATGTCGAGCAAAATGCCGTGTGAGGGAACTCCGCCATTCATGGCGATGTTTTTCTCCTGCTCCGACAAATGCTCTGACTCGTGCCTGAAGTCTGCATGGCTGACTAGCCAACACTTCTCTCGTGAGCAAGGGACACCGCGGTCCTAAAGAGCCTATTCGTGCATTCTTGACTTGGACGTCTGCACAGCTAGACAAAGCACCTGACGCTTCCACTTGAAGCTTCTACGTATCGACTAGCCACATCACCTCAGGTCTCATGGATTGCCCATCCTGCCAAGCTGCAGCCCATGTAATTGAGACAAGCAAGCGTGAACTGGACCCAGTCACATCCAGCAATATCGAAGCCCACTTGCACGAAATCATCACCAAGTCTGCGGAGGCTATTACTACCCGAAACTTCAGACCTGATTGCTATCCTTGGGACCATGTCGCAGAGGATTTCTGCTTTCCTACGGACTCGATACCTTGGACGACCCCGAGAACCAAGCATTCTTTTCTCGATGAAGTACGACTCCTCACACAAAACTTCCCCGAGCACAAGGTGTGCATCACCGAGATAATGACGCTAGACGTGCACAGGACGCATAGAACGATCGAAATTTATGGTAAAACCTCTGTCACTGGTCTCCCGAACATTCCAAAAGGTATTGACAAGACTTTCCTCAATATATTCGTTTGGAAATACTGCGAAACAGATCGAGTCTGGAAGATCCGCAATATAACCGCATTGCCAGGCATTGACGCGCGCTGAGACCTCGCTTTGTGTCTGGCAAACATACGCTGGCTGTTAAAGCGCATGCAAGAGCCATGTGTTTGACTTGCGGCAGCCTCATGCGATCTCAGGCGGCAAATCATGGATGGCGCGAGCGAAGATCACATAACCCAGACAGCACTCCTTGATGGACTCACGAGCCCGCGCTGGAAAGTTATGTACTACATCCATAAGTCCTTAAATGGGCGGAGAGACGCCAAGAACAACAGAATTGCTGGGACTTTTGTTGAGGAAGAAAGTCCATGGCAGTTCCAAGCCGATTTCGTCGAGCAACGCGCGGAATTAATGTGCAGACGCATCACAAGAGACTGTCCCTCCGATCTGCTCTACTATGGCCGTCCACTGGGATTGATAGCCTGTGTGCAAGCGAACTTACCAGCTTACGAGTACTGGGGCAAGCATGGGTTTTGCGAATACTGTTGGGTTGAAAGAGACGGAATGAGGGACAAGCATAGCGCTGCTACAGAAGCGCAACTGCCGGCACAAGACGCAATTGGTCTGCACAACACATCACTCTTCGGCCAGCACGAATCTAATCAAGCTCTGCCTGTTACCGCAAGCATTACTGCATCTGGCAGTCTGTATATGCCGAATCCGATCGCCGCAGTCAATCAGCTTGCAGACCCAATGCCAACGACGCGCTCTGGATCTATGCCACCAAATCCACAAGGATTGCGCACTGTCGCCACAAGCCCTTACGGTTGGCCTTCCCTGCCACATGCTGCAAGCCAGGTCCAACTCCCTGCTGCATCACTTCGACCAGATCAAGCAGTTGTCGATCGCAGACTCGCTGCATTACGGAGCAGCAGAGCCAACACCGGGGCAATGCCTTGTCACCCATTCGTCCCACGCCAAGAACCCTTCTTTTGGCCATGAACATTGACCTTGGAGCCGGAGAGCTGAAGTCAAGAAGCAGCTCAGCAAGTCGAGGTAGAGTGTGTGCTGCCTCATCGGAACTGTCACCTGACCTCTGCATACTCGGGAGACAGCTTCATCCAAAGCGAGATTGGGAGCCCATCGGTGTTGACCGCTATCTTTCGAAGCATCTGGACAACTTCGGCGCCTCAGCCCAGACGAGCTTTCTGGCACCGATCCAAGTTATCTCGCGTGACAATTGAACAGCAATGATGGGAAACCCTACCGAATCGTTCTAGACTTAGGAGCGATACAGATAGGCGATTATTCGGATACGTCGAAGCTGCCACGAGGCTTCCTTGTACCTGCCCTGTCTCTCGTATTCGAGAAAAGCTTCCCGAAAACTTAATCCGTACATATCAACCTCAGCAACATCTACCGCTTACACTAAAAAGTACGCTACCAATGCATACCGGCCTCAGACTGCTGCACGAAGACGAGCTGGGACTTTCAGCAAGTAATTGTCTCGTCCACCGAAAGTCGCGCATTGGCACTGCTTGCGATCTGACAGTGAGCTAGAACTGGAAGCAATCACTGCTCCAATCTCCCAAAATCCGTAAAAATCACATCACTCGGCGCCTTCAATTTCGTCGTCCAATCAATCTTCTTCGCCTCATCACTCTCATGCCAATTTCTAAACCACTCCATCAAAGCCTCATAACTCTGACATTTATGTTCTTGCCATCCGAAAAGCGGATAGTTTTCTTCTTCGTTGACCCAAACTGTGGGAATCACGCCCGTGTCGGCTGAACATTGGATTCTTTCGCGTATGTTGTCTAAACAATGTCCTGCCAAAAGGAGTTAGTAGGTGGGAACAGGAGAGGGGAGAGTGTAGGGACGTACGGATATGCGACTGTCGACTCCACTCAGGCGTCAACTCATCATTCTCATATTCCCGATAACATGGCTTGTTGAAATATAATGCTCTTCTGAGTTCATTCTGCCCAATACCTACATCAGCAAGATTCTATCTTCGTTCTTTCGCTTCGCTCACTTACCAAACAATGCATATCATGTAACCCTTGCACAAAAACACCAAAACCCGCTCCAACTCCTTCTCCTAACGAATTCTCTGGTGCTAAAACATGTTTTCTCGGATCTAAACCAATTTCTCGACCTAGGGAATCGGGAAGAAGGAAGATTTGGTCTTTCACTCCCAATTCGTTCCATGCGCGATCAACGGCTGGAGAGGGTGGGGCTGAGTAGATTGATGTGTGGTTTAGGGGTGGTTGCTGAAGTGAATTGATTGGAGGGTGCGGGTGAGGTGAGGGTAGATTTTCGAGGCTGAAGGGGAACAAATTAGTGGAGGAGGGTGGGAGGATGGGAGATGAGGAAGGCTTACTGCTGGGTAGGTCTTGAGAGTAGAGGGAGAGTGTGGAGGTTTTGGTTAGGTAGTAAGTTAGGATGTTTGTGAGGAGGTTTGTGGTTATGATTGAGAAGATGATGAGTATTATTGATCGATTTGAAGGACGATGAGAGGGGAATGGGATATGTTTTGTGTCAGGAAGGATGTTGTCCTTCTCGCTCTGCCAATCTGCTTCGCTCGAGGAGCTAGATTGTGATCCATTGTTCATTTCAGAGAAGTTGGAACTGGGAGCGCTACGAGAATGAGCGTCTAGGGAATCACAGCAGGAGGTCTAGTTTTAGGGCTCGCATGTAATACTACGCACGCGGGGCCGCGTGCTACGAGATGTACGATATGCGAGTTATAGGCCTCTCCGATATGTAGCCAGAACCAAGATACCGAAACATGGCTTGTAAGAGGTCGAAGTCGTGAACAAGTAGCAGACGCTCTGGACAAGATTCGCGATAGAGATACGGTATAGGGCTCAATCGCTTAGCTGGGGCTCGGGGAAGTATTGAGGGCGGTATAGTGGCTGAGTGTTGCTGACTAGCCTGGTGCGTGACCAAGCAAGGATGGGAGTCTGAGACTATAATAGTCTTGCCTAGTCTTGGCATACCCTTGATGAACACTTGGATAGCTATGATATGGTCATTGCCGGCTACACGCGAGCATTGTTGTGGTCGTGGTATATAACGCGTTGAACAATATCATCGTGAAGGTCCGCATTAACTCTTCAGGTCATAGGTAATGTCGTTACTTTCTGCATCTTCTTTCGCATCCTCGTTCAAATCATTGATCTTGCAGCTCCTCGACATCATTGCACTCTGCAGCATTGCAGTTGCCGTCACAGCAGCTCCGGCTCCGGTTGTAAGTAAAAACATCGATCAAGTCGTCCTTGGCCGATGTCTCATGGTCTGACGCCTTGTGCAGAACCTGAGATAGAGGTCGCCAAACACGACGCCTACTTTCCCGGTCGAACGTGCGCTCCTCAAGAAAATAGTATACCAAGTACCTCGGTCAGAAAATCTCAAGCTTTGTGGTGATATTTGGCCAGAGAACGAGTCAAATTTCGACAAGCGTGATCCATATTTCCTCCTCAGGACCTGGAGGCCACCTGAGAACGGCAAATACTGCACGGCCAACCTGGAGTTTGTCCCAATGCTGATAGGTTTCGTGGAGGATGAGGCCAACTTTCGACGGAGCTGGGACGCGAAGATCCCCAGCTTGGACGGGAAGATCCCAAGCTTGGACGTGAAGAACCACAGCTTGCACCAGCCAGGCTCATGTTATCAAGATGTCTTTGCGCATCCGCCGTAGCTTCATTCAAGTACTCAAGAACTTCGGAAAATGACTTTACCCTGTCGCCATAATGTTGCTGCTTCAAGTCACATGCGTCCACTTCTTCACGCTTTTTTTGGTAGCACTTGTGCATATCCTGCGCATACTCAAGCGGTGTCCTCCCACTATGATCTCGGAAAAGCAAAATCGATCTTGTGATATCAGCTTCGACCAGACGTTTGACACAGCTTACGCAAGCCTCTCTAGCGGCGTAGTGAATTGGGAGCTGGCCCCAACAATTCGCAATCCAAAGCGATCTCTTTTCATGATCTGCTTGGAGCAGTGCAGCCACGAAATGGCCCGCTGAACAGCCAGCCATAGAAGACTTGTCTTCCAGAGCATTATGTAGAGGAACTTGGCCCGAATTGTCCTGCGTAAGCACCTGGGAGCAGTCTGTAGCGGCATTAATCAAAAGCTGTAGCACCTTCAAATGCCCACTCTGTGCAGCACAATGAAGTGGAATTCTGCCATGGACATCTTTCGACCCAAGATTGGTCCTTTCAGGATCAGCATCTAGCATCAGCTGCGCGCAGAGGATTGCCTCACTTTCGGAATTGAAATAGAAGTCCTCCGCAAGGTGATGTAAAGGAGTCCTACACCACCTACCTTGTGAAGAGACTTGATCCCCTGATTCAATGCATCGATTCACAAGATAAGAGCAACAGACTACACCTGCCGAATGGAGGAGGGGCGATCTGTCAGGGATGTGATCTAATCTTGCTGTCAAGAACAGCAGATCGAATGCATCCTGGTCTTCTTGAACTGGTGGCTTTCCTTCAGGTACGAAGGTTTGCATGGCCATAGCAAATAAGTCACTGGGGCTCAAATAATACAAAGGTCTCAGTCGGACGAATGCTTCGAGCGTTTTGAATCTCCCGGATCTCGCCGCCATCGCAATCGCTTCGTGCAGTCCAGACGTGTGAATTTCGTCGAGCCACCACGGAACAGTCCAATTGCTCACGCTCATAAACCGCCAAATAACGCATATTGCACGGGGTGCAGCCAGAGATGAGTCTTCGATCAACAATCGTAGAACAAACAGGAGATCATCTCTCGAATAGCATGACTGAGTTTTCTGCTCGGGGTCAAAAATGTTGACTCGGATGTCCTTGGTCGCTGTGGCATCTTCTCTCTTTCTTTGAATCTGATATGCTGACTCGAGCAGTATGAGGTGCCTATCTTCAACCTCTGACCAAGCCTTACATAGCTCGAATTGTCGATGCCTCTCTTCTTGCTCTTGTGCGTCTTCTTTACGTGTATTTCCTTCCATCTCTTTACAGCGACCTTTGCGGCCACGCAGTATCTTGTCCTTGAGACGGCGAAAAGTCTTCTTGGGTGGCAAGGTGTTCTCTTTGGATTCAAGTTCTCTGTACTTGAATTTCTTCAGAGCCATTCCCCTTAATGTCTCGGCATCAATGGCAACAGCATGCAATTCTTCCGAGAGAAGGTATGCTGTACTGATCGCCAGGAGAGTTTTACTGGCTTGTTCTTTATCGATATGATAATTTGACACATGGGAAGGCAGTTGCTCACTCGTCAGGAACTCCTTAAGCGTCAAATGAAAGACGCTCACGTGGGTTACTGCCTCTCCGTCTTCGGCTATGCGGAGGAAAACGGCGCAAGTCTGTACCCAATTCTTGCCTTCATCCATCTCCTTGTTGGTGGGTAGTCTTCTCCGTGCTGTCTGTAAACCGCTCTCGTCCGGGTAGAAGTGTAATGCAACCGAAAGCTCATCTAGGCACATAGGCTTGTCTGCTCCGATGACGAGAACCAAGACTCGGTACACCATGTCTCGATCGTCTGGCGGTATCTCATGGAGCATACGGGCATACAGGTGCTGAAGGCCAAGTGGTACTTTGGAGAGCTCATGTATAACCTGGTGAGGCCTTTTCTTCGACACAGTCTTGAGCGCAAGTGATACCCACACGAATGTCCCACCGCTTCGACTCTTAACCTGATACGTGACTTCGGCCTTAAGATCTGCATCCCATCCATACTTGGTGGCAATGTCGTCCACTTCGGACTCGATGAAGCGCTGTAAGTCCCTGTTGACTTTGCCAATGTCCATCGTAACCCTTAGCGTAGCTCTTGAGAAATGACTTGCCAGTTCGTTAGCGGTTCCGATGACACGACTGGTGATGACAACCTTCATCTTTTTGCAGCCAAATCTTCGCATAAGACCGCCAAATCTGGATACCAAAAGATCGCGGGAATTCTCTTCGCATTCATCCAGGCCGTCGATCTGCAAAACGAGATCACCCAGGCTGTCATCCATAATCACGGCTTCGAAAACTGGCCACAAGGATTCAATGCTCTCAAATAGGTCTTCTCCTTTCACGGGATATTCCTTCAGCAAATGATCGCAAAGTGCCGGCCTTGTCTTCAGCAGCAGTAGCAACAAACCTCGGAGGATGCCAAGGCCGGTAGATTGTCGAGCCTTTGCGTTCATGCAGAAGAAGTATGTGAACTCTGAGCCCATCGATGCACTTTGCTTCTTGAAGTGATCAACAAGAAATGTGGCCAGGACGGTCTTACCAATGCCAGGCTCTCCTGTGATCAGCAGAAGCTGGGGCGCCTTTGCTTTCTGCCACATTTTGAAGTCTTCATTCTCCAAGATCCACTCGCATGTTCCAGGTGTGCGGCCAGCTCTTGTCCTATCTTCGGCTTTGGTCAGATCGACTTCGGGATCTGTCCAGTAAAGGGCCCTAAGAGCTTCTGAACGAAGATGATCTCGCGTGCTTCGTCCGTTTTCTCCCTCATAGTTGATGATGTCGCCAAAGTGATTGCCGAAGTGCACATTCCCACCAGAAACAGTGGTCTCAGTAAAGGTAGTGGTGACATCTAGATTGCTTGGGCGATCCATCTCTTCACAGAATCGCAGAGGTCGGCCAGAAAGGTGCACTAGATCAGCATTGCATGAATGGCGAGCACAGGAGGTCCAAGAGCATTCGCAGTATGGCTATCTGTGCCCCTTCCATTTCGTTCGCGATCTGTAGTGTGAGCACCGTGGACCGAAATGCATTTGAAGATTGAGAAGGCTGTAAGAAGCACGTCCCGAAGTACAAGTCCACGCCGCCACATTGCGCGGTTCGAGGCCGCCCGCCGATAATGCAGGTTGCATGCAAGACGGGATCTGGTTCGAGATCGAGAAGCGCCACAAATTTAGCAGCTGACCACAAGAGAGATGTGCCTGCAGTGCGGGACAACTCCCTGATGAAGCAGTCGCGCTCACCACGGAAGGTGGCCACAGAGAACAAAACATGCTTCGTTCATATCGCAGCATACTGCTATGGTATCTAAACAAATGCAAACCACCCGAACTCCTCGCTAATGTCGACTCTTCTCAACCCTTTCGATGCGTCGCATCATGGTGTCTTCAGAGAACAAGTGACTGCAAATCCCACCCCATGCTGTCTCCAGTCCGGATAGTCGGCGTAACGTTGCTCTCAAGCATAATCTACCACATCGCGCTCCCCTTCTTCCTCAACCTCCCATCACTGCCACTAACCTCACTATCCCCACCCCTCAACCCAAAAAACGAACTCTTCTTCTTAGCAGGCTTCTGTCCAGGCGCAAGACTCAGCACACTACTACTAGGATTCGCCCCACTCATCATAACACTCTGACTAGCAGCAGGCTGCATATAAAGCCCATTACTACCTCTAGGCGGAGGAGCGCTAGAACTCGCAGTAGGTCTACCTTGCGGTATAGGCGCAAGCCCACCACCATTACCATACCTCCTCCCACCAGAATTAGGACGACTGGTATTAGGTTGTTGTGGTACGCCGTAAAGCTTACGGAGACGTTCTGTCTCTTTCTCGACTTCAGCTTGTTTACGTCTAGCGACTTTTTCTTCTTCTTCGATTTGTCGTTGAAGACGTTTTGCTTCTGCTTCGTCTGCTTTTTCGCGTTCGCGGCGACGACGAGCTTCGGCTTTTGCTTCGGCTTCTTGTTGGGCTTTTAGACGGGCTGTTTCGGCATCTAGAGACCATTGGGAGCGTGGGTCGGCCATGGGTGGTGGGTGAGATTGTCTTCGTATGGGAGGTGGTTGTTGGCCTGGTGGATCGTTTCGGGCTGGTGCGGGTGATGTGGTGACTGGGGCTCCGTACATGCTTGGTGGATGGTGGCTCAGTGCTGGGTTGCCTACTATGCTTACGGCATTTGCTGCGCGGTTTGGGTTGGAGAGCTTTCTGCCTCCGCCGCTCAGTTTTCGTTCGTTGGGGATGTCAGAGATGTTGAAGACGTCTCTCATGGAGTCCTTGCTTCCAAAATATAAATCCTTGAGCACGACGGCGCTCAGAAGCAGGACAACCTCGAGCCCTTTCGGGTCTTCGATTTCTAGTCTCTGAATATTCGGTTCGTAAATCGTGAGCTCTCTCATGCTCCTCCATAGCGCAATCGCAATGTCTGGGTCTCGCTTGCTCTTCTTCTTCGTTGCCTGATCCGAGGATTTTCCAGTCATATAGCACGTCAAATCTTTGCCCAACTTGCTCTCCTTCCTCCACACAAAGTTCACTTTTGGCGTGATAGCCAGACTCGCAGGATCTGATTGTCCTCGATCTAGATTCGAAGCAGAAGGCGTTCGGAATGAGCACACCGGCATAGAGAATTCGTACGAATCTGAAGCTCCCCATTTGCCTTCCTTGACTTCTATCCTGACCTGCTGATCAGGATTATAAAGCTGTATGACCCACTCCGTAGACAGCACTGGCTGCGGTGGTGGCGCGATGCCTCCATTTCTCTTGATCTCTTCTTGGCTCAACGTAGGTTGCGTCCAGTTCGGCCTGGCCATAGCTTCGCCAAACAGGACATCTGGATTGTAGGCATCAAACAAGGCTGCGCCATAGCAGTTCTTATGCGTGAGGTTCGTGCTGCTGGGATCGGCGTTTTGTAGGAGGTACGCTGGCGCTGGATCGGAGCCGTGGTGTGAGAGGTAGAAATCACGATGATGTTTGATGTTCGTTGACGAAGGTTTGAGGAAGAAGGCGGGTAGATTTTCGTCGAGCATATTGGGCGTTTCTTTAGGTCGTGTTCATGCAGGTACTCGAGTCCCCGTGTTTCTGTTGTGGTTACGCGCGGCGTTCCTAGTCAAGGTATAGTGGTGGCAACAGGATAGAACGATGTTGCTGAAAGAAAGAGTGAAAGTCTCCTACCGTCTCGGGGACGCCGTCGAACGGGAACGAGCGCGTGATGTACAACTACTACGAGAGAACTGTTCGCCAAACATCCAGGCCGTGTAGTTCGCAGCAAGGCTTGGCTCCACTGCGAGGCTATGGAAGGTGACGACTGCTTTCTATTCCTGATCACTTCGGCAGATCGGCATTCACCTGACGCACCAATCACAGGTCGACAGCGATTTTGAAACAACCACACCCACTAGATCATCAGATCATTTTTTCGATCCGGATGAGCCTATCACAAGGTCTAATGCCTCACGTTCAGCTCTGCCAGGTACCTCGTACATTACATTAGTTCCAGCATCGATCATACTCTCATTATCATACATCGTCTTTGTTCCGACCATAGTGATGCCTCGCCAGACTCCACAATCCCAGGCTTCAACATAAAAGATATGCCTTAGCGAATGCACAGCCTCCTTCATGCCCCTCATCATGACATGAGATAGAACGGCTGTTGCTTTTGTGTGAAGCCGCCAGTCAAAGCCGCTGATGCTTATTACATGCAATGCAAGCCATCCCATCCTCTGCCGCGCGTCTGATCATTGTGAAATAGTTGCTGCCAAGAAGTATAAGCCCGGACATGCGGTCTTTGCATGCTTCCTTCAGCGATGAACATGCTGCGAGCATCCTGACAGAAAGTCAATTGCGTGGCCCTGGCAATGAAGCGGAGCTGATAGCTCAAACAGAACCTATCAGAGTCAGTTCCTGACAGCATCAATCACTTTCGAACAGCTGCTCAGCATGTTCCCATCCAAAGGCGTGTTTCAGCCTGCGTCCGAAAGTCCGCACCTATGTGAAATTAGCTGCTGCTCATTGCGTAATCTATCACAAACGAATCAGGCTTACCATGCCCCGAGGGACTTTCTGACCTCTTCTCACCTCTTTCGGCTCATGGAATTGAATGCTACGCTCAAGATCCATCTTGCCGACAGTGATGACACCATCTCGATCGTTGCCACGGATCTCGCCCTTGGGAACTGGACTAAATATCCAAGCTGAACCATAAAGCTTTGTGGGCTGAAGACCAATGGCGTTGAAGGCAAACAGAATCTCCTCCCATGCCAGCTCCGGTCGAGGTTGTTGTGCTTCAACAGGCGAAGGCAGCAAAGTCGAGAGTGTCTTGTACGCTCGCTTAGGTACGACGAGCCTGTCGGCTTTCGGCGCTACCGTAACAGGATGAGCAGGCAGACGCGGATCTTGGGCGGCCGGAGTGCCTCTCGTCTTCTTCTTGTCTTTCGGATGCGCCTTCACCAGATCTTTCTTGGCCAGAGGGATACTGGATCCATGCTGAATGTTGCTGTCGATCTCGCATAGTGGTGCTGGACGTCTTCTCTTTTCATTAGGGGTGGTCGGCGGTGTGGGTAGCGTGGCAGGTGGCTCGACCCATGGAGCTGTTCGAAAAAGCGTGCGTGGTTGCGACAAGCGACACTTGATCACTTTATCGAGGCTGAAGCCTTCGACCTTAGCAACGCCAGATTCCAAGCTCTTCCAGAATGCATCGAGACGAAGTTCTGCGAGACGGATTTGGGTATTGTTCGCCAAGTTCGATTTTCTGTCGATGGGATAGTCCAGCCATCCTTTATCCACAGGAGCCCAGACCATATGGTCACCATAAGAGACGTGGTGGATGCCAATTCGAAGCTTTGCCTGCAAAGTCCTCAACTTGTCGATTTGCTTCTCGACTGAGGGACGATAACACAACATGGCTGCCTTGTTCTCATCGAGCCAGGGTGCGAGCGCATCGACCGAATGCATAAGCTCAGCACATAGCGCGATGTCGGAGAAGTGAGTCGTCAGCCAAGGGTCGATGGACTGAGCGGCTTCAGCATCGGTGTCGAGCATGTATTGGAATTCTTGGATGAGACCCAGCAAGCCGTGTCTTTCACGTTGCTCTTCGCGAGAGATCGAGTACCAGAGTTGATCAATACGACGCTCGGCATCTGAAGCGCCGCTCCTCAATTGCCATCGGTCCTTCCTCTCTTTCTCTGGGTGGTATGAGTACCGATGTCTAAGACGTGGTGAGCATGGAATGCCCGATTCAAGGTGAGAGATGGGTTGCACAACCAGGTGCCACACCACATCTACCAATGCTGCCCATCGATCTTCATCCTGACGAGAGAGCTTGACGCGCTCTTTATCGGCGCGAGCCAGCTGTATGTCGATTTCTGGCATCGTTTTCAGTTTGCGGCAGAGATCGTCCCAAAACACATACATCTCGAACGAGTAAGTGATAGCAATACCGGCGCACGTGTTCCAACAGTCATTGCAACTGCAGAGGCGATCGTCATGACTGACTCCGTGCTCCTTCCATTCTCGCAGTACATCCATCAGGTAGGCAGGATCCTCTTTTAGTAGCCACAAATGATCCTCCGCCGAAGCGCGACGGCTGTCGACCAGAAGACGTAAGCGATGCAAGTCCAGTTTCTGAGGCACGTTGTAACATTCTTCGAGCGAGTGAGCGGAAATGGAATGATACTCGTTCGATCGCGCCTCCGGAATTGGTGGCTCTGGCGTTGAAGGAGCAAGGAAGAACTGAGCGGGTGCGACATCGTGGAGAACATGTTTCGCACAGGACAATAGGAAGCGGTAGATACCTTGCTGAATTTCGAGAGACAGCAGCCCTTCGTGCGATCGGCGGAGAAACTTGAATTGACATGGCAGGAGCTCCTTAGTATGATTGATGATCACTTTGCCGTAGAACGAAGGCGAGCATTTCTCTTCGAATAGAAGACACAGCTTCTCTGCCTCATGGTCATGATCTTGATAGTAGTGGAACTCGCAGCAGTAGTCCTCAAAGTACTGTTCGTAGTCGAGGGATCGATCCCAGCCGTCTCCTAGGTGCGCGGCCTTTATGTCGGCAACGCGGAAAGTGTCAGGAAGGTTGCGACCACGCGACTTGAGAAAATGGAGTAGGAGGTTTCGAGATTGCAGATCTTCGAGATTGATCTGTGGCCAGAGATATGCTTCCGTCCGACATGTGCGTGCTCGAGATGCCTGTTTCATGATCGACCGCATGTTTTCGAAGTCCGGTCTGTGGGTTGGGGACATGCCAGGCCAGGCTTTGAGCAAGATCTCGCGTCGCTGCTTGATGCTCTTCTTCCTGTGACAATGTGTCAGTGTCAATTTCGTCGCAACTTATGCGGATGATGCACCGACATCCATCGCTTCTGAATCGTAGCTTCGAATCTCTTGATGATGGCGTTCAGCTGAGTCCAGTCCTTGAAGATGGAGATCGTGAAGTGACGCGCAGCACAACGCGTCTCTTCGGTACTGAGCTTCTTTGGTATCGGCAGATCTTTCCAGAGTCAACATCAAAATGTGGAGTTTTGACGGTCGGGTGAACCAACCTTTTCCATATGCGAAGCGGCAGCATTTGCAGCCCAGATTGTGTTCATCGCCGAGCTCGCTGAGAAACTCATACGTGTACGAGCGGTAATCTGGCGCGACGGTGGCGACGTTGCTCAAGTCCTCAGGGAGATCTCGAGCGTCTCGGACCTGATGCAACGACTTCTCCTTTGGTGACATCTTTGGCGACATGCTGTCTACTGCACCTTCGAATGCATGCGAAAGACGTGTCGTCCGAACAAGAAAAAGAGCCGCGTCAACTTTGTTCGCGGCAAACTCGCCAAATCCCAGGCTCCAGCAGCCCGTGCGTTCTCGTCGTTTCTGCAGGTCGCCGCTAATCCCAGTCAGTGTGCAAACGGGGGAGGAAAGAGCAGTCGTAACAAGTCATTTCGAGGATCGTGTTGATTGAAGTTACGGCGGCTACCTGTCTCTCGGTATCAGCTCGCCCATGCCATTTCATTACCTCTATCAGGAAATGCCCCAGGATTGAGAATGGTTATCAAATGCTACAAACCCCTCTCGCCTACTCCCGAATGCAATGTCTCACTCCCAGGTATCATCGTATCGTCATTAGCTTTCGCCTTGTTCGCTTCCTCCTCTAGACCGCGCTTGCGCCCTTTAGCAAAAGTCTTCCAGCACATCCCACACTCCGTCCTCGACTCCGTCCTCGACTCCGCTCCTCCACTTTGAGCTTCCTTTCTTCGAATTGCTGCGACCCTCATGACCCAAAATGTACTGTCTCCCGCAAGCACATTCTCAATGCCGCGAGCGACTGTTGAGGTGGCGTTCGAGGTCGTCGTGCTATCGTCTGCCACCTCTTCCACCACCACTCGAGCCGCCGCCCATATGCTTCCTGGCAAGGTTCATCACAATTGGTGTCAAGATGGGAGCAAGTGTCACCCAGTGCTTCTGACCCTTCTCCACCCAAGGCCCAATGTCGTACTTGCCAATTTTAATCTCCTTCGGCTGCCGATCATCCCGGCGCCTATCGCGGTCGCTGCGTGAGACACGGCTGTCGTAGTCATCATAGTCGTCATCTCGTCTCCTGCTTCTGTCTCGTCTCCGTGGACGATCGTAATCATCGTCACGCCGTCTTCGTGGTTCGTCTGAGTAGTATCGATCATCATCGTAGTCTCGCGGCCTCCTGCGTGCATCCTCATGGCTGCGACGTCTGCGCGGTCTTCGGTCATCGTACTCGTCGTCTGAATAGTCATCGTACCGGTCCCCACGTCGTGGAGGTGGGCGAGAGCTTCGCCGACGCGCCGGTACTGGGTCAGAACCGTATTGCACGGGTGGGTCATCTCTGCGTCTGCGTGGTGGAGCATAGTCGTCGTCATATGGATCTGGGTCTCTCCTTCGTCTCGGCGGCGGAGCATCGTCGTAGGGGTCACCGCCCCGACGCGAGCTCACCATACTGTCAGGATAAGGAGGTGGAGGATCTCTTGGAGCGCCTCTGTCTCTACGGTTGCGACCTCCAGCCGGCGTGTACTTGGAAGCTTTGTGTGCGTCTCCTTCGTCGCTCTCGTAGCCGTCTCGGCGGTCTCTAAACTCTTTATCGCGTGGCCTGTTCTTGCGCTCGAGATCAGGTGGACCGCGCCCAAGCGCCGAGACACCGTCTTCGAATTGTGGTCGCGTGTCCGGCGAGACTCTGCTGCGGCTGCCCTCTCTTTTGAGAGCTGGTTTGAGTGTTTCGCCTAGTGGAGGCGGTGGCAAGTCTGCAGCATGTGGGTCGTCAGCAGCGCCTCTCGGCGGTGGCCGACCACGTGCATCTGCTCCATAGTCGTCCATGCCTCCGTAGTCTGGGCCGTAATCTGGGTATGGTGCGCGGTGGTGGTCACGTCGAGGAGCACGTGGTTGTCGGTAGTCGTCTGCATAGTCGCTAGCCATGGCGGCTGGTAAAGCTGCTTCAGCTAGCTTATATGAACATGTACTCTGCGCAAACCAGGTTGGCTTGCTGTGAGGACGGAACTGAGCGGGAGGTCGTCCTGTTTGCGCCGACCGCTCAGACGCAGGGTGAGGTAAGAAGAGTCAGGTCAGGCCTCAATCAAGTTCTGAAACGAAGGTCGTCATAAAACTGCTGGTCGCAATGTCCTGGTTGTTTGGCCAAATAAGCTCTGGCAAAAAGCTGGTCGGGAGACGTTTGAGTTGAACGGTGCAACTTCTTTAATGGCGTCAAGGTGCAGCACTTTTTGAAGGCCCTCACTGACCCCTGCGATAGCGATATTATTGGCGAGAGAGTTGCATCCTGTCTTCTGACCTCACATCAACTTTCAGCTGCTGCAGTCACACCACTGCACGCCGCCCATTCTGAGACCTTGCTTGGCCGCAGACGTGTCACAGGAAGTGCAGAGATTTGCCACCCACACTGCACACCGATGGAAGCTGAGTGACTGTGCCTCGCAAGGCAGTCACCAGCCACCTAGATTTTGCTTCTGACGGGCAGAGCTGATGCCTTACATGCACAAACGCTTCATCTTTTACACCGGAAGCCCGCTCTGCATTCCACGAACGTGTTCCATGCTAGACTTCAATTGTTAATATCGAGACCGGCCGACCATCCAGAGGATACTTCTGAGCTATCTGACATCAACAGAGCGTACAGAATGGACTTGAGATGAGAATGGCTTCTGGAGGCACACGCCTCGCTATCTGGATCGGACTCTAGGCTCTCTACGCTCGAGAGCCGAATCCGTGCGCGATTACCAATGCGCTTAGGAACGCTGGAAACTCCTTGCGCTACAGTGTGTTTGACTTCTCAAGGTATAGGACAAGCGACGATGAAATCCTCTCAACGTACTTCCAGCCGACAGCAAGTTGCCTCCGGAACCACAGCTCCGTCGCAAATTCTGGCAGAGATCATGTTGGGACGTACGCGCAAAGTTTCGTCAACGGAATATTGAAGTATATCTGGCCAGATGTTTTGATTGCTGCAAGCGAGCTGTAAAGACTGTCGGGTGTTAAAACCGAACTGGAAGAAAGCATGCCGACGACTCTCCATGTGCGCGTCCACCACTTTCGAGGAACCTCTCGATCAGCTTAGCTTCGCCGCCCGTTTGATACCTGCCTTGGGAAGATCTCCTCCGCTGGCGGCTTTCAAGTAACAATTTCCTCCGCTATTGACATCCCCGTCGAATGTCACCCAGTGACAGTCCGCTCTCTGGCCACAGTGCTGCATGCAAACCTCAAAATTGGCTGTCTGCTGCAGATCAAGATAACCGCCATTGATCGTGTCCATAGCGCAGCGAATCCTGTACTGGGTGCCGCCAGGCCCCGTGTAGACATAGCCGTCCAGACCAGGGCAGGTCGAAAGTGTCCTCTTCTCAAGCTCGGGAGCAGCAGCCGGAGTGGCGATGGCCAAGCCACTGAGGGCAACCAGGGCGAGAATGGTACTCGTGAAAGAAGGCATTGCTAGTATTCATCACGATCAGTTATGAAAAATACGGCCCCGTACCTTCCCCACCAACCTTTGATGTCGTACTGAACATCGACCCTGGGAGTTGTTGCTGTAAGTACGTGGAGATTCGCGTCCTCGAGATCTGCTGATTCAAGTGTGATGCTTAATGTTAGTCGTCTCATGGACGTGAAGGAACTCTTTATATTCGGCCGTATATTGTTCGATGCCAACGGCCATCATGTGCCCTCCGCAGTACGCGCGGACGGTTCTGCAACACAACATTGAACATTGAGGCCGAGCTATGTGGGTCTAAAACTAGCCACATAAGCAACTGAAGCTTTGCAAATGGACAGCTGCATGTGGCGAGAAAGCACTGAGCGATCAGGTCCAACAAGGCTGGAAGGCTGCAGACGCCTTGGCAACGACCAGATTGCGATACCGAGGAACAGCGAGCCGTGTCAACCGCCACTGTGACCTTCAATACACCGCTCACGAGGACAGTACTCATGCTGTGTTCAGAGGAAGAATCAATCTCGCTTGTCATGCGCAAAGCACTGGCTCCGAGCGCTCGGCCGCTTCGATCGTGCGAAAGATCAACCAAGACAGAGGAGCGAAATGTTCGCTTCTGGATCCGAAGGGGGAACAGAACATTAATTGCTTCTTAATACAACAGAATAGGTTGAATCGCAACAGTCCTCACGACCACTTACTTCCCAAAGGACTGCACCGCTGCTTGAAATATGTCGTCATCAGCCTACAGAGATCTTCGGCAGAACAAAACTTACTTACGAGGTCAGTCAAAAAGACTGACGTGCTGCCCTATATCGCACGACGAGGACTTGCAGATTGCGAGAATGGCTGCACTATGGATATGTAGACCCCATGAGCGTCTTCCTCCTTCGTCAATGCGAATGTGGTCGCCAGAAGCAACAACAACGACTTCTGCAATGGATTTCAGCCGCTCTCGGCTGCTTTTGCAAGGCTCCTTGCTTCATGACCTCGCTCATGAAGGCTTCGAGAGGCTTATACTGGCGGGATCGCTTCCACGTCCGGACTAGCATATTCGGTACCGAAACAGTGAAGGTTTCTTGGCCAGGTATGCCAAGCCATCTCGTTCACACTGGTGCAGCCTGCTCTGCAGTGATAGACCCACCTACTGCTTTGTATGGCCAATGGGACTGGACTTCTCAGCCGTCCAACGTCCGCGTAAACCTCCATCTCTACATTAAAAGGCCTTCTCACAGCAATTCCGCCGCGCCGCGATACACATCTGATCCCATCCAAGTGTAGGTCTACCATGCACTAAACACGAATCTCGCCCATATACCAATATTTTGAGTCCCTCAAGTTTGAAGGGCGCGCCGCGGCTGCGCAGAATAGCTTCTACCAGCCGCAGTGTCAGTTGCCAAGCATGCATCCCGCTTTTGAGGCGTCGCCTGGTCTTCAATAATAAGTCTGAAGGTCGCCCCGGGACGCAACGAAGGGCCTTCCCTTCGCACCTCTTTCCGGTGTAATGGATCTGGTGTGCACTCACTGGCTCAAACACCGTGCAAGATGTCTATTGCGCCACGGTACGAAGCAGTCTCAACGACTAACGAGGACTCGTTGAACGTATCGTCAACACTAAAGTCACCTCTTGCGAGAGTCCAGCAAAGCCTCACGCACGAGTCTTCCTCGCATCCTAGTCTTAGCGACAACAAGAGAGCGGACGGCTTCCATACACCTGGGCAGACTCCTCGAAGGTCCCCAATACTCTCATGGTGGCCCGAGATTCTCGCTTGGGCATGCGGTGTTGCTATTGTTGCAGCCATCGCTGCAATACTTCAAGCCTTCAACAATACCGCGGTTCTTGCCTGGACATTTCCGATCAATCTCAATGCATTGCTCTCGCTGCTGGCTACGCTGCTCTTGATGGCACTTAGGATGCAGATACCCAAGTGCATTTCTCAGCTGAAATGGAATCACTTCGTCAAAAGCAGAACTTTAATGGATATCGAACTCTTCGATCAAGCTAGTCGCTCCGTGTGGGGAAGCGGTACGTTCTTGGTCAAGAAACCGAAAAGGTGAAGCTAGTCTTTGTAGCAAAGACCTCGAAGATACTGACTTTGTTTCCAGGGTTCTTGGTTCACTTGGGGCTTTTCTCACCATTTCTATCATTGCCGTGGGTCCGCTTATTCAACAGCTTATCTCACAGCAAGTGAATCCTCAACTCCGTACTTCTGACCGAGGAGCGCCATTTCTACCAATCTTGAACTGGACAAGCCCTGTCTCAACTAAAAACCTCACCGATAACCCCACTGGCATCTCAGATGACAATAACGTCGAACGGCAGCTTGAACTTACTGACGCCATCCGTTCGGGTCTCATACCTAAATCTGCTCAGGACTTCCTTGTCACACCGTCTTGCGTCAATAACGCAAACTGCACATGGGATCCCTTTTGGACACTTGCTGTCGAGAGCGAATGTAACAACGTGACTGATCAAGCCGAGATAACGTGGGACACCATCGATGCTTACATCGATGTGTCCACGATACCGAATTGGTTTAGCACCTGGGATGCTAGCAAACCTGTGATTCGAAACGTCAGCTTGCCAAATGGTCTTGTGCTGTCAAATTTGTTCATGGACCATGTTCTGGAAAAGGGTGAAGTCAATGGCGACATGGACAATTACAGCATTTCAGCATACTATCCATCGCTGAACTTCGCGGATCGAGGACTTGTTATCCTGGACTTCTTCTTCTTGGGTGCTGAGATTGGTTTCGAGACCTATGACTCTGCTTATTTCGCTTACGAATGCATCCTGCAATTGCGAGCTCAAAACTACCAAGCCGAAACTACAAACGGGATCTTCACCGAGACGCAACTCGGGCCCTCCATTCAGAATAACACACGAGAAGGGAAGCTGTTCTCTCCCTGGATCATGTCCGGTCTACCACTGGAGCCTCCGGATGAAAGTTTCAACCGCCTTCTGAATGAAGATCCTTACTTTGCAATCGAGATCGACTCCCAAAACGATACAAAGCTATGGCTACCAGCTAAGACATTGGAAGAAATGCCGAGAAACATCATACAATCGATGGAGCTAGACTACCAGACGGAAGGCTTTGTGAAGGACAACCAAGAGACAGTCCTCATGAGACTGATGCCACTTCTTAGCACCACCAAAACTTACCTTCGTGCTGCTGGGACAAACATTACCTTCGAAGAGCGCATAGAGAACATTGCGAAAAGCTTGACGCAGACGTTGCGGTCCTCGTACTTTACCAACACCGTGAATGTTGAAGGCGATGCTCGTACCAATACGATCGTCTACGTGGTGACTTGGGAATGGATCATATTACCAGCGAGCCTCGTCATTCTCGCTCTGGTTCTGCTTGTATCAACAGTCGTTGATACCTACCGAAAAGGTCTACAAAAGCGTACCGACAGTGCTCTAGCTTTGATTGCTCTCGGACGTGACGATGCAACGAGAAGAATTCTGGAGGAAGCAAATGGCGATCTTGATGCTGCTTTGGAAATCGCAGAGCAGTATACTGTACGCATTGATAAGCGTCATCGTTTGATCAGTACTTTATAGATCGTAATCAAGAATCCAGTCCTCATCGTGAAATCTAAAGCCACTCATCCCCCAATACCTTCTCCCTAACCCTCAAGGGCTGCTGAATCGGCTGCATAACAGTAAACATCTTCACCCTCCCACCATTCGGCGTAACATTCTTCCATTTATGCATAGTTCCACGCTGCGTAATCGTATCACCTGCCCTTAGAATCCGACTCTCCCCAGAGTCGAGACAACATTCTACGACCCCTTCAACCACAACAACAGTATCTAGAGTCATGGTTCGATGCTTCAGGCTCAGTCAGCTTTCCACGCTTCATCATTCAGTTTTCCGACGACTTACCATTCTAGAACCTCTCCACTGATCATCACCAGAGATGGTGACGATACATATACTCACGCCATCATCTGAGCATATTTTGCCTGGAGGATATCCATGTTCGTGGACTTGAGAGAAGTTGTTGACATCGGCTTCGGTGGAAAGATTGGGTTTGTATAGAGCTGAGTAAATTTCTGCTCTGCCAGAGGATGATTGTTCGGATGGGAGTTTGGCGGAGAAGATGGCTTCGCCTGAGGAGTTGTGGGTTGTTATGTAGCTGTAGTTTGGCATGGTGATTTTGAGGGAAGCAGAGATGTATTGGGAGGTCTACTGAGTTTTTGTTCTTTAAGAAGTGTGTGTGATGAGGTGAGGTTGACGAAAGAGCGGGTGCGGATGCGGACGCGGTTCATGGGTCGTATGCCTTATACGAGATCGGAGCCTCTCGCGAGAGAACATAATTCGCAATGATGGGGTGATTTTGGTAGAATTTGCAGTGTCAATCCGATGAAAACCACGAATGCTCGAGAATGTGCTTCACACTCAGCCGATCCTGAGGAACCCACTGGAAAACCTTTTGCAATAAGTCCTCGAGATTTTGTGCCTCGTGCTCGTCGATGGTCTTCCCAGGTCTCTCTAGTAATAATTCCAGATAGTCCTCACCAGTCTCCACGTCGGCCTCGTCGTCCACAACATCTTCTTCTCCAATGTCTGCTATCATTTCTGCCAGAGGGTACTCAGTCGTCCATGTTTCGTCGTTGGGGCCCCTAGGCAGAGGATTGCCATCCTCTCCAAAAGCTGAAGCACGGGTTTCCCATCGACTCCACCAAGGTTCTGGCATCTTGCCTTTCATCTGGACCCATTGGCGGATGATGTCGTCTTTTGTGCCTATGAAGCTCTCGAATATTGGACAGCCGGCTCTTAGTTCGAAGAGGACACAGCCGACAGACCATAGCTCCGAGAATTGATCGTATACCCTATCGAACATTGTTTCCGGCGCTTGGTACATTAGTGGTACTCCGATATCTTCAGGTCGCATTGTGGTTTCGAGAGGAAAGCTGACTCCGAGGTCGATGAGGAATATGTCAGGCGCCAGGTATTGTGCTGCTGGTACATTTGCAGCCTGAACAACGTAAGTAGGAGCTGATGAGCCAGGACTGGAACCGTCACTCGCTTTCAATTCTTCTTTGCGAGGAGGTCCGAATCGCTCAAAGATCTCGTCTTCCGTCCAAGAATCTATTGACTTCAACTTTAGCAAGATGTTAGGTACGGTGAGGTCTACGCAATCATTAGTGATAGAGCATGTGACACAAAGGGCATGACTCTCCTCCGTGACCTATTCCGTTCTCATATAGAAAGTCGACAGCCTGTGCGAATTGTCTGGCAATTCTTCGAGCGAGTGCAGCCTGTAGTCTAGCAGCTTGGTGCATTTCCCTGGCATCGTACAGGCTGGGCAAGGTAGGGCCTGCTACTTCCGAGACGAGGCAATGATGTCGTCCATTTGGGCCTTCGATCTCGAAGTGATCCAACAGGCTACGAACATGTGCTCGTCCGGGATGGTCTGACTGAATGCTCGATAGCAGCTGTAGCGATTTCAGCTCGCTACAATTCTCTGTCTCACTGGCTTTGATGATCTTCAATGCAACGTTGCGGGCTGAAACCCTGTCGTGCGCGAGCCATGTCGTAGAATACCCTCCCGCGCCTAGTTTGTGCAGAACTTTGTACCTCTCATCATATATGTCGCCAAGATGTACGGGATGGAAACCGCCAGATCGGTAGTCTTCAATTTCCTCGACAGGCTCGATGCTGAGAGGAAGATATGCTGCCATGGTTTGGCAAAGATTCTCTTGAGTTTATCGCAGGTGTGAGAGGTCGCCAATCATTTTTGCAGTCTGCTAATATATCATCGAATGTGGTTCCAGGAGGCAGCAGCAAGGGAGCTTTAAACGCTGCCAGAACCGATGTAACCCCATTTGGCTTAGCGCATGTGCTACCTTATCACAGTGCATGATGCTGCGGCGCAGAACTTCGCAGCCGCTTCGTAGCCTTTCATCAGTATGCTGATGAAACATGAAGGCGACGTACCGCACTGCGCCCTGAAATAGACCCCACGTCTCTTGCTCAGGCGAGAGCAAAACATCCGCATGCAGGCGGCTAGGCGTGCCTACCCACAGCGGGCGAAGCGTCCGCCAACGGCGCTTTGATGCTGGCTCATAAGGCTCGTAGGCAAGATGGTAAGGAGCTTTGACACCAATCGAATCAGCCTTGCTGTGCCGCATACACCACAGCGGCTGCACTCGGGCGGCAAGACCAAGCACCATTAAAAGGCATAAGTTCGTCCAGGCTTTTGTCGATCGATGCACATATTGAACAGAGTGAGGCATTTTACTTGCGTCGGTGATTGCTACTTCTTCTCGGCACAATCACCACGACCATGACTCTGGTCATCTGGCGCTGCTCGAAGCCCAACGCAAAGAAGAAACCAGGCCTGCGCGAGATTTACGAGAAGATTGCTGCCAAATCAGCCAAGAAGATCGGCCGGACGATTGCTGAGATCAGGTATGCGCCAGGTACTGAGGGTGCATGGTATAGCTCTGACCTGATGAACAACCAGATCTCCTTCCCATCCGACAACCAAAAAGAACGACCAATGGGTCAAGATACAGTCGCATCTCACAATGCTCTGGTTTTATAGTGAGCAGAAGTGATCACATCGCAATGCGGTGAGTGGCTAAATCGGACCAGAATCATCAAATAGCAACTCCAGCTCAGAAGGCGTTGCATCCATTCGAAGCGCCAAACAGGGCCATGTATTCGTGGATAGTGACAATCCAACGAGGATGTTGAGCTCTTCTGAGATCAATCAAATAAGCAAGGACGTGGACAGCAACGCAGATAATGTGGGCCAGAATCCACATAAGTTCCCGTAGTAAGAATCAGAGCCGTTGGGAGAGAAGGTGTATCAATGCTAAAATCAGTACAGTACCCTGGCCGAATCAGAGAAGAACAGACTTACCTTTAAGGCGAATCAGGGGACGGCGAACATCGATTGTAGCACACTCTAAGCAGGTAGACTGTGACAGCTCGATGAATGAAAGCTGTTGGCTACCAGTCAGGGTGTTGTGCTTGTGGCGCGAATGCAGAAGTGTTCAGCATCGGTGCAATGTACAGCTCGTGTGGTTTTGTTCATAAATTATAGTGAGACCCATGGCTGTGATTTTGCTGCGAACCTATCAATACAATTGCAAAACTTTCATTAGCCTCAAAAATAGAGACAGGAAGCGGCTTTCCGCACTTCCATACGTACCATGTCGCCAGCCATATCAACCGCTCACACATAGACCTTGCTTGAAGAAAGAGACTCAACAGCTACACCATAAGCTGAAGCGCGGCCGCGACAATTGCCAGCAGCGATCCAGCTCCCACATTCAACCTCTCAGCAGGAGACGAACTCTGCGAAGCTGGCATTCCTGAGGACGACGCCGTTGCAGTCGCTGGCGGCGCCGGTATCGAAGATAAAGCACCACCAAAAGACGCAGTCGCATTAGCACTAGAGTTACTAGCAGGAAGTTGTTCCGTGAACGTCAGACCTCCACCATTCGGCAGGCCTTGAAAGATTCGTGCTGCCCGGACAGCTACAGCATAAGTCAAACCCATGGGATGAGCGCTTGGCTGGTAAGGGAAGATAGAGCCATCTACGATTCTGACGTTTTGAGTCCCGTATACGAGCATGTTTGTATCGATGACGCCGCCGGCTTCTCGAGGAAGCATTGGGTTACCGCCTGTCAGATGCTGGGAAGAGCCGGTACGGGTAAAGACTGCTTGGTAGTATTGGTCGAAGGGCAGGTCGTAGGGAGGATCTGTGGATGTGATGATATTGTTCATGGGGGCTGTGGTTGCGAGCTGCGGAAATTGTCAGTGCTCTGAAGACTCCGAGAAAAGTGAAGGATGATTATGCTTACTTTCGTTTCGTAGTACTGTGCTGCTTTTGCCAAGAGCCACATGTCCCATGCAACTTCCGTCCCATTGATCGTTGCATTGACCCGATTGTAATTCGGATCAAACGCTGGCATCGCCAATGGATCGGAGCTATTGATGTGGACTGTACCTTGACTAAGTGGAATCAAATTGTAGGGAGTCACCTGATATCATCAGTACTTTTGTGCAGCGGATGGGAAGCACATTGATACTCACATTCTGAACAGGAAACTGCCAAGCCATTTCGATTAAAGGCTGATCACCAAACCACAAGTTCTTGAAAACAGCCAGCACAGCATCATTGACTCCTTCGATGTGCGAGGTCGAATTGAGCCACTCCGAAGCAGCGGCAAAGTCTTCGGACGAAAGCATATTGCGAGCAGTATTGAACTGAAGAAAGTTCTGATCGGAATCCCCACCAATAAAAGTCGTGTTGACGCCAAAGCTGATAGGAAGATAATTCATCATTGGAGGATCTCGCACGCCGGTACCAACACTGGGGAGATTCACGACTGATTTAATCCCCAGTGGGTTGATAATTGATGGATCTCCCACGCCACTGAGCTCCAGAATCTGCGCCGACTGCACGCTTCCAGCACTCAAAATGATCTCACGAGCGCTGACGTGCTGTGTCGTGTTCGAGTCACTCTTTGTGTTGATGTATCGTAGTCCAGAAGCTGAAACATAGCCAGTTGTTGACTCCCAATCGATGCCTGTGACTTGGGAATTGGTGATGAGATGCAGGTTTGGTCTGTACTCCACAGCCGTGTAAGCAGAGCCTGCGTAAGATCTGGTGTAGTTTGATGGTTCAATGGCAAGCGGTATGAAGCCAGCACCGACAGCATCGCCTGCATTTCGATCAGGTGCGATCTGATACCCAGCGTTTACAAGAGTAGGTTTTAGATAGTCTGGGAACAAGCTTAGGACACTTCGCTGGAAGACTGATTGGATTGGGCCATTGCTGCCGTGATAGGCGGCATTGTACTTGAAGTATTGAGACATATTCGCTGGTGGCGCATACATCGTCTCGCTCTCCCGAAACGCGGTGGACAGGGTCTCCCAGTTCCAGCCTGTGAGGTTCAAGATGCTCTCCCATATGTCGAGCTGTTGACGTGAGTCGGTGTTATGAATCATCCAATTCATTGCAGAAGTGCCTCCAGGAGTCTTGCCTCTCGGCACAGGCTGAATGCCACCGGTGCCATTGGAGAACAAGCCAGGCTGTGGAGTGCTCGAGAATTGCCAGTCGTATTCGGTTTTCTGAATAGTGCCTCGAAGCTGTGGATTTGTGATGTTTGGATCTGTGCGTCCATCGCTGCCAGCTTCCAAGACCGCCACAGTGATATTTGGATTCTCAGACAGGACTATCGCTAGCATAAGACCTGCGGTGCCAGCTCCGGCGATGGCATAGTTGTAGGTAGTATTTTGCGCGAACGAGATCGTCGCTGCAAAAGTCGTCAAGCATATGAGTCGCAGCATTGTTAACGCTGAAAGTACATTCGCACCTGGATGTTGTCTGCGACACTCTCAGGTCAGCAAATATCCTCCTTCCCATAGTGATGATCGATGACCTCAAAGATGCGGCTCTGTGGGGTGCTGCACGAAAGATGCAGATCATACCTCAGTACGAACCTTGTTGGAACTTGCAAGACGGCACGGCTATGCCGCTCGGACAATCAATACAATGACTTGCATTTCCCTCCTATTGGCGCTCGATCCTTAGTGATATTTCTCTCGACCTTGACCTTCCTGCGTCAGACGATAGCGTTGAGGGGACAGAGATCGTGAGGATGATGATTTTTAGATCTCAGATTTATCACTTTGCTGGCCCAGAGCGGCAGTACAGCAAGCATCGCATCTTGAATCGAGCTGTGCGCCATATCAAAGTGCTAATAGAAGCAAATATCGCGCCTTCGCCACATTTAGAGATATCTCGACATGATCTTCTTGACTTGTGCAAGAGGCAAAGCTTCCACTCTATGCCCATCCAGCCCAACCATGGTCTCTGCTTGGCACAGCGCATTGTAAATAGCCTCTTCAGTAGCATCAGCAGTCGCCTCGAACAGCCCGTTGATAGTCATGTCATCTAGAACATCAACCGAGAATGGTCTTGGCTTGTAAGCAGTAGTGACATTTTCCACGCCGGGCAGGTTCTCATTTGCGGTAGAAAATGCCAGGAAGATGTCACCAGAGAGATTGTGACCATATCCACCGACTCTTGAAAGACCGGTAGAAGCCCTCTTTGCAAGGCGTTGAAGCTGTGTTGGATGTAGTGGTGCATCTGTCGCGACGATTATGATGATAGAGCCGTCCTGCTTGATACGCTCTTCGTCCAGATCTTGTTGTTCATGAAGCAGGCGACCTACTGGCACACCTCCGATCCGAAGATCTCTGGCTCGACCATAGTTCGCTTGGACAAGGACTCCGATCGTATAATCCTTGCCACTCTCGCTGTTTGGCTCCGTTCCAGGAACAATGCGGCTGCTGGAGCCATTGCCACCTTTGTACCCATGGCAGATCATTGCTGTTCCTCCACCCTTGTTTCCCTCCGGCACCGGATCGGAAGAAGCATTCTCGATTCCTCTTACGATATGCTCGGGCTTGACAGCAAATTGACTGAGATCGTTCAGGTATCCGTCGTACGTCTCGGCGACAACAGGCAAGGTGAAAGAGGCAACTCTCCCATTCTCGTCCTGCGAGATCTTAACGCAGTACTCGCATACGCCCTGGTGAGCAGCTCCAATAGCAAATGTATTCGTGATGATGATCGGGGTCTGCAAGAGTCCAGTCTCTTCAATCCAATGGCTTCCCGTCATCTCACCAGCTCCATTGAAGCGGAAAATACCAGCATAGCAAGCGTGCTTCAAGAATTCTTTCCGCGGGAGGATAGTCGTAATGCCAGTGTTTACAGCACCTTTGCTTCCAGAGGCTGGGATGTGAATTGATTCAGCGTTGACAAGAACTCCAAGGACATCTGTAATGCTATTCTTTGGTCTAGGCTGGTAGTTTCCAAGATGGAGCTGAGGCAGCACGTCGCGTACACGACCTCGTTTTTCGGCAGTAGACTGAATCATTGTAGCGGTGCAATGTCGAAAGTGTAGAAACTAGAATTTCATCGCAACGAGCCGTCAATGGCTTCTTATAGTCTGTCCATCAGAGACAAAAGGTCCCAGGTCTGCACGCCTTAAAGGTCGGTGTTCGGCGTTCGCAAAGACTGGTGCCTTCGCTATGCACATGTAAGTGTCGCGTCCCTGATCGACGGGTCACATAGCTGGGAAGTTAGAGCATTGCTCCTCAGAAGTTGTACCGCAAAGGTTGACATCTTCTAGGAGACTCTCTGGCCGCCATATGGAGTAATTTTGGTGTCTCGGACGACGCATGGTTTGTAATCAGAATAGAAAGACTGCTCTTGAGAAGAGGAGTTGGTGGGCAACTGCGTACTCAGCTAGATCCATGGCGCCTTCAAGCTGGCCGCGGCGGAAGCTTCTGTTTCTTGCGACAAGAGCTTAATGAATGGCGCGAAGCCGATGGCGTGAACTTGGAAACATCTTGACAAAGAGTATATCATCGTCAGATGCAGAACATGCGTGATCTGCTTCACTCACGGTGTACGTGTTTGTTACAGCGGGGGGAGTTGGCAGGTGGGAATCAGGAGTAAGAAGAAGCTTTTCAAGCCATCTCACGAGTCTCACGTCGAGGCGCAAGACCGAAAGAGGAGTAGTGCAGAGCATTGTCTCAAAATTCAGACGCTCTGTCTCCAGCTGTCCAGCGTCTCCTTCCCTCTTCACCCTGCTATGATTCGCAGAACACCGGTGCCATAACTCTGACATCTGCGTCATCTCTCAATGCGTCCGATGGGAATCGACGCCATCTTCAATCATCTCGTAAAGCACATCGCGGAGTGGCACCTTCTTCGTCCACTCCGGCTGCCAGCCCATCGCCGTGAGCTTGTCTGGCCGCGCAAAGCCATTACTGCCCAGCAGCGACCATCCATCTGTATCAAGAGTCAGTCTCTAGTCTACCTCACACTCAAAGATGCTACTCACAGTCACCAAGCGGCTCAGTAATCTCAGATGAAAAGGGTCTCGACCGTTTCTCCTTCACCTCTCCCCGTTTAAACAAAATCTCTCCAAGAACATCATTGATCTTCTTCCACGTCATGTTAGGTTCTTTCGTCGTCGCGAAAACTACACAGTCCAGTCAGTAAGGTCGTCATCATTTGCAACATCGTTACGACTCACACAACCCATCCTCCCCACCCTTGACTTTCCCCTCCAACGCAGCCCCCAAAAGCATCATCACCGCACTTGCCACATCCTTCACATGAATAGCATACTGCGTGACCTCTCCAGGTCCCCAAGTCCCAGCATGCCCAGCTTTCCTCGCAAATTCCGTAAAGATCGGAACCCACATCCCACTCCTCTTCCTGGTTTTCCCAGATCCATAAATCAAACTCGGAAACACAATAATGGTCCTAATGGGGTTCTCCTCCCTAATCCCAGCTTCAAAAATCGCCTTATCGGTCGGAAGATGAGTATTCTCAGAAGGACAGTCATAAAGAGAGAGATCAAGATCCGACCATTCTTTGATGGACTCTCGAGGAATGTGTTCGCCTCGGGCATTGTCGGCTATGATACCGCAGCCTGACATGTGCAAATATATCGGAGGCTCTCCACCTTTAGCGGCTGATCGCTTGATCAGACCTTCCAGGACTGCGGAAACAGAAGGTTCATGGTCCGAATGCGCAACGTGGATGACGATGTCCACTTTCTCTGCTGTTTCGGATATGAGGCCTCGATCTTCGAGATTTCCTTCCAGAACTTCGACATCTGGGTGTAGGGAGCGGAGTTCCTGGGTCCTTTCTGGAGTTACGTTTCGGAGGAGAGCGATTAGGCGGTGCTCTGGGTATTTTTGGTACAAGAGTTCGGTGACATAGTTTCCCACAAAACCTGTGCCACCTAGAAGGAAGATTGGTTTTGGAGACATTGCGAAGAGGTGAAGTGGTAGCGTTCAATCGATGATTCGGGTGCCATGGTTTTCATGTACTCCATCTGCTGTACCTAAGTCTTCAGTGGGTCAAGCTGGTGGAGGGCTCGCTAATATGCTGTTTAGCTTACAATGCGTTACAGATCCTGGTCGTTATCCTGAACGTCCAAATGCAAGACGGAGAAGTACATTGACAAGATTCAGACGAAAGTCAAAAGATCCTTCGGTCTGGAAGTAGAAGCAGGAATGTCATCACATTTCATTCAGCTTACAAAGGTCTTCTCGATTATTGATATGGTCCTCCAACCTCGCCTTCGTCTGGCCCATCTTCGGCATCATCCACATCCCTGCAAACAGCACACCAACTCTTCCTACCCGAGCATCGGTGGTGTCGTCCTTCTACCCTGCATCACCTCCTTCCATTGCGGTAAACTCATGGCCATACTGGCATATGCCGCCACAGAGTCTGGGACAAGATTATCACGACCTACGTCCTGCAATCTCGCTACAAAAGTCACAAAATGCGAGTCGAAAGCTGTGGGTTCTGCTGTGCTGAGAATCCATGAAGTGTTCGAGACCTTCAGCTTCAATTCGACTTCAGTCATGAAGTCTTGAGTTTGAAGAATTGTCTGTGAGATGTTGGATTCTGTTAAGGCTGAGATTTTATTGGTTTGAATTCTGCGTGAGACTGATGGTCAGTGCATTCGTGTTGTTTAGCACGAGTTTAGAAGCGTACCGAACGATCTTGTGTTGTATAGCATTTCGATACCGTTCACTGGTATCCACGGCTTGCAGCTTATCCTCAAGGAAAGCCAGATTCGCGTCATGTCCTTTTGAGCCAGGACCATTCTTCATTGTAGAAAACGTAAGGGCGAAGAAACTGATCTGATGCAGTTCTGCAAGCAACCGCTTAACTTCTCTCTCGCAGTTTTTGGGTAACATCGAAGGATAACTCTCAGCGAGCTTGTAGGTGATATCCACGCTTTCCGGGACAGAGCCGTCTGCAGTCACGAGAACGGGCACTTCACCATTTGCGTTTACATCGCAAAGAAAATGTTCGGAGAGTTGCTCGTGAGCGGGACCGATGTCGATGACTCTTTCGTCGAGTTGAATAGCTTTCTGTTGATGAGAGGGCTCGCCACGATTTGCCAAGGCGTAGCGGACCTGAATAGAGCAGATCGAATAAGGATAGTGGTAAAGGATATATGTTGCAGGTCCTTGGGTAGACATCTTTGCGGAAGTATTGCTGCTAGGTAGGCTTGTTCTGGAGGTCTTCGAATACGTTTTAACTGTGTCCAACAGGAAGGAAGAAGTGGCATCTTATGGATGGCCAGGTGATGTGGTGTCTGGACGATCGTTGACGAGGGGAGGAGTAAAAGTCGCAAACATTTCCAGAAGGAATTGTTGTCTCGGTTTCGGTCTTCGTCCGTTTTTCAAATTCGTCCGTTGCTTGACAGACTTGCTATCGGACCTTCGTGTAAATCGCTACTCCGGCTGAACTTTGAATCGTCAGATCTCATGTTCCAGACCATTCACTGATGTCGTCGCTCTGCAGCTTCTCTGTAATGTTCCTCTCGTATATCGACTGCGTATAAATTAGCTTTAGCAAAATTATTGTCATCGCCTTCCCGTTGACCGCGTTCTGCGTTCAAGGGTCGTTCAGGACGAGCGGGCAATTGCTGACAGAAAGGCGTAAGAGGCGCCAGTGGCACCTCTGGCGTGTTCATGAACAATTCTGGAGTCTCTATGGGAAGTGAATCCAACGCAATCTAGTCTTCCCACTCTTCATTGAGCTCGTCAATCAATCTGTTTTCGGCATCGCTACTGTCTCCTCGAGCACGACCTCGGCCGTTTATGTTTCCGTAGCGATTGTTGACTCTACTGTAGCCTCTTCTCGAGGGCATGAATCGCGCGCAAGACGAAGTCAAAATGATGAAGAGATTCTGGGAGAACTGCGTCAGCACAAGACAGAGACTCGATCCGGTACACGCATCATCTCACCTTGAAGAAGCCAAATATGCTCGCCCACATATTATAGTTCGGCACCTGTTGCCAGCCTCTCTGCTGCAGTACCGCACGATTGTACACGCAACCTCCCACAAAGTATACGATGATTGCAATCGTTGCGATCACGCCAAACACACCTGAAGGATTCAGCGAACCGCTCTTAGTCGTATTCGCTGTAGCGCAGGCTGCATTCGATCGTCCCTCGAAGAAATAGGTGCATTCGTCCATGGTTCCAACAAAGCTCAGCTGGAGTGTAGGTGCTAATGGATCTTTGTCGCATAGCATACTGATCACAGTGCTCTTCGTCCGTCCTGAAGACTTCTTCGAGTCTTTCTTGTCGTCGTCGTCGTCCTCTTTCTTCTTGTCATCTTTCTCCTTCTTCTTCTTGTCGTCGTCATCGATAATCTCTCGTGCCATAAGATCTTCCACCAAATGCGACCTCTTACTACCCGCGGAATCGCAAGGTGAACCATCAGTGTAATTCAAGACTAACTTCCTCCCCCTCATCACCAATGCCGAGTTCTGCTGCCTACACACTTCTGTCAGCTAACCGCCCATCCCTTTCCCATCGCAAACGGCACTCACCCCATAGAATACACCTTCCCACCCTGCTTATAATACGCACTCACATTCCTCCACAGATTCTTCTCAATGCCCACAACATCCTCCACAGGCTCAACAACTGGCCCGCAGAAGTTGATCGTGAAGTTGTATCCTACATCATAACCCGTGGCATTCCAACTGTAGTCGCGCGGATGTTTGGCTTTACTTTGCGCGGGATCTTGGATTTGGAGTCCCGTCAGGTCGAAGAATGAGCCGGTGGTTGGAGACGTAATTGTGCATGGCTTGTTGTCTGGTTTCGTGGAGTCTTTGGATGATGACGCGGCGGCTGCGACAATAAGGTAGATGGCGAGGGAGTAGTAGAGGAGGGGATTCATGGCGGCGACGACAGCGATTATGCGCAATTGATTGAATAGTGGATGTTATCGAGGGTAAGGCATTTCTTTGGAAAGTATGTGCCAGGTGTAAGATGCTACGCGAGTTCTGTCCAGCTACCTAGGCTCGATGATGACCTGCAGCGTGCCTGGGAGGGTGTGGCTGGGTTCCGAGAGCTTAAAAAACGTGGCACTTTCGATCCTCCCTTTCTTTGCTTCCTTCTCTATCACTGCTATCACACTTCATTGCGTCGAATCTGCTGCTATCGCATTGTTTCTGCTCGAATATGCTATTGCTACAGTATGGAAGTTGCTTCATCCACAGAAGATGAGCTCGGCTGCAGTAATTCGTTGTTCCCCAAGGGTTCTTTCTTTCTCGACTCGGCTGCAATGCAACACGATAATCTGGTGTCCAACCGCACAACAGGACCCTTTTGATTGAGCTTGTTCGGGACGAAGGAAGATATCCATACGAAAAGGGCTTCATGCAGTACCAGCCTGGGCAGCTTCCTCGCCAGTATTCCCCATTCTCATCTCTGCCAACATTTCGTTCACACTCTTCTTGCTATGCTTAGGTGCATCGTCCTCCGTGTCCGGAAGCCTCTCAATATTCGGAGTACCTAACGCAACGGATTTCAGATCAGCAGAGCTCTCGACAAACGCCGTGTAAAGAAGACCCGAAGCAAAATGATGCCTGGCATGAGAGAATCTTAGGACGATCCGGGCTTAGAAATTGCTTACCGCGTTGCTTTTCCGTCGCTTCGTCCTTGCAGAGTTTTAGCACTGCCCAGCGCATGTTCAAGCTCTCATTCCACTTGACAGGATCGCGCTGCTTCTGACGAACGTTGCCTCTGGAGTCAGTGAAGGACCACTTCTGCTCGAGCATTCGCACCAGCTCAGGTGACTTTGGCTCTAGAAATTGGACACGCTCAATCTGGTACCAGCCATTGAACTCATAGACACGCGCGACTTGAGGACCCCGACCCTGTTTGAAGACTGCGATTGGTGCGGCAGCGTCCTTCTCATCTTTTGGGTCGTCAACTGCTTCGGGCTCTGCTCCGCCTTCTGCGCTCTCCTTCTCGTCACTTGGAGCTGGCAAAAGATCGAGACTCGATTTTGTGAAGATGATATGATCATTCTCCCATCTTGGATTTGCACCGGTGAACAGTACGACGTAGCTCAATTGACCAGGCGTTGCAGCAGAGTCGTTCAGAGTGCCTCTGAGTGCTTGCGCGAATCTGCCTGGCTGCGAATCGTTGTCTTTGTCGACTGGCCAGAAGTAGTGACGGATGTCTTCTAAGGAGAGCAGATGGTCATCCAGCTTCTCGCCGACAGTCGCGTTTGACTCGCTCTGCCGGCGTCGTCCAGGCGGCACGTACTTGCTCATGTTGTCGAGCTCAGTCACTGATGCATGAAACTCATATCGTTGTTTACGAACAAACAACAGTGAAGCAGGACCCACCTTCACCGGCAACACAGCTTTTAGAAAGTCCTGGCACTCTTACACAATACTGGGCACAAACTCGACTTCGGCACAAAGGTAAGTCAGTCCAATGGAAGCATTCAGGCAAGTAATCTACACTGCTCCGAAATCGATTGCTCCGGCAGTATTGGATGAACATGCTACTCCCAAAGTTCACGATAGCACGAAATGCCTATCATAACCCGATAGGGCAAGGGTTAAAATGCCTACAACCTGCCACAATCATCCATCAACTTTCGTCAAACATCACTCGAAGAACTAAAAATAAAAAATGTCATCCCAAGAAGAAAGCGTCCTAATCATAGGAGCCGGCGTCTTCGGAGCCTCAACAGCGTTCCACCTAGCCAAAACATATCAAGATGCCTCGAAAATCACAGTCATCGACCGCACCCCAGCGCCACCAGAACCAGCAGCAAGCACAGACATCAACAAAATCATTCGAGCAGACTACAGCAGTGCCTTCTACGCCGACCTCGCCTACGAAGCAATGGAAGCATGGAAGACCTGGCCAGAACTGAAAAACTACTATCATCAAACAGGCTGGATCATGCTCGATGAAAACTCAAGCGACCTATCAACTCGAATACGTCAAGTCTTCAGAGAAAGAGGAAATGATCCCACCAGCGACGTACCGATCGAAGATCTACCAAAACACTGGAACGGCATCCTCAAAGGCACTAACACCTCAGGTTTCAAAACCGCATATTTCAATCCTGAAGCAGGCTGGTGTGATGCCGCAGCTGCTACAGCAGGCATAATAAATGCAGTCATCTCTAAGGGTGTAAACTACATCGTCGACGACGTTTCCTCCTTAATCCACAAAGACCAAAGGATCTCAGCCATCCGCACAGAATCCGGAAAAGAATACTCCGCCTCAAAAATCGTTTTTGCAACAGGAGCATGGACATCCTCTCTCCTCTCACCACTCGAAGATCTCCTCTCCATCCCCTTTTCCGAAAGAATCGAACGACAATGCACAGCCGCTGGCGTCGCAGTCGTGCATTATCGCATGTCAGAATCACAAATGAAAGAACTTGAAAACATGCCCGTCGTGGTATATGGAGAAAAAGGAGAAGTCATTCCACCTCCCGGGGGAAACAGACTTTTGAAATTTACGAATGCTAATACTTTTACCAACAACATAACCATCTCTTCCGGCCATACGATTTCTGTTCCTCCTGAAGGTATAGACCAGCGCATTGTTCCGGATATTTTAAAATCAGAAATGCATTCAAACATGACATCCAACGTCATGACACAATTCTCATCCTCCGAAGAACCTGAGTATTGGAGAATATGTTGGGATTCTATAACTCCGACTCAAGATTGGTTGCTTACCAAACATCCTGATCCGAGATTAGGAAACCTTTTTGTGGCTGCTGGTGGAAGTTTTCATTCTTATAAATTCTTGCCTGTGATTGGGAAGTATATGGTGAGAGTTTTGAGTGGTGAGAGGAATGGGAGTGAGAAAGATAGGGCTTGGGGGTGGAAAGGAGAGGACGAGAGGAAAGGGGGAGGAGGAGCGCATAAGAGTACGTTGCCGAAGAGGGATTTGAGTGAGATTTGGAATGTTGGAAGGGGAGCGAGGTTGTAGATTATTGTGAAGAATGGTCTCTTGTAAAACTGGTTTAGGCTAGCTAGATACTGTCGAAATTCGTGTCAAGAGAGTCTTCCATAAACGCCCATTCTTGGTTGTCAAAGACATTCTGCCATGTTGTTGGATCTGCGAAGATGTCGAACTCTGGCTGTTGTGGTTGCTCCTGCTGGAAGTTTTGTATAGGATAAGGCATTTGTGGATCTGTGGTTGAAGAGGCGGGGTCCAGTGGTGCCTCTTGTGTATCCATCTGTGAGAAAAGAGCCTGCAGGAGCTTACTTGCTCGAACGCCAGTACTGCTCTCTTCCCGCTTCTCATGACAGACTTTCTCAGCTTCCTTCAATAGACCGATCATAGTCCTCTTTTCCTCTGTGCTAATCGACATCACAGGCGTCTTTCTGTCTTGACACAAAATGAGACAGAGAGTCGTCACGCCCATGAGGAAGTCGTGCCATGTGATCGAGCTCATTAGCCAACGATCGTTGTAGAATTGTCCTCCGGGTTTCCATTCTGGGTACATATCCAGGAAAGACGTGACGATGGCTCGAGCTGCGTCAAAAGCTATGCGGATGCTGGATTCTCTACCCGAAGTAATGTGTTTGCGATGCAATACGCAGCGACATTTCTCGTACATGAGCTCGATGCAGCGTCTTGTGACGATCAACATGATTGGGTCTGCGATTGATCGGGAGACGTTCTTCCAGCGGAGAACTTCAGGCAGTGATTCGTAGGTAGCTCGAAGCTGTTCGTCGAGTGTGACGAGCTCGGACTGCTGGACCATTTCGTTCGTGCGCATAGAATGCTGCAAGATCTTTTCAAAGTCGCCCATGAGTTTATGCTTGGAATTATAGAACATGATCTTCGTCACTTCTGAATCTGGTCTTGGCTGTGGGAGGTTTTTCATCTCTGGGTCTAGGTCAAAGTCATGGTAGTTGCCTGGTATCCGAGTGTCCCAACTGGTCCTGCGATGCACACAATTTGGTAGACCAAGTTGGAAAGAGTTCAAGAGATCGAGCTGAATGAGGACTGACCATGCTCGGCGTCGCATTTCGCCTTCGAACGGCGTGATGTTCGGAAAGTGATCTGGATCTCGATGGTAGCCCATGCAGAATGCAAGCTGAGCCAGTGTGCCCATCAGCATGCCTAGGCTTCGACACAAGTAAAGTCCTTCTACAAGTTTGACTTGTATATATGTAGTCAGAGCCTCGACAGCGAATCTTTGAGGTCTGTTGTACCTTCCAATTGCCAGGCAGTGCGCAGCTGCAAGACCGAACTCGAGAGGTTTGTCCTGCTCACACGGTACGTATGGTCCGCTTCGCACAGACAGATGGAAGATCGAGAACAGCAGAGATATCCAGAGAGGCGAGGTGCCGTACTGATTCTGCCAAAATGCTTCGTACTGCTTATTGAAGTTGCCAACGTGGATGAACGGCGATGCGATGCCTTCAGCTCGGAAGTAGATAGCGAGCCGCCGATCACACTCTGTTCTCGAAGGCAAGTAGCGAGACAGTATGACTGGTAGCGGGAATGCTGGTATGCTTCCGAAGAGTACATCAGAATCGTAGTATAGGTTGGCGCAGCCGTACGACTGAAAGTCGATATCTTGCTCGCCAATGACATTTCGAAGCTCAGCAATGTCCTCTAACATGGCAGCATGGTGAGTCGGCCCTGTGTATATGGAGGTGCCATCCTCAACATCACTCCTTTCAAGTCGTGTGGAGCCATCCGAAGGTGTGGTTTCCGGTCCTTGTGTATTGACAAGATCCTGTACGAGCTGCTCGAGGTGCTGGAGTCTGCTTTCAGCTCGTGATGCCTTGCTGGTCTCTGCAATCTCCTTTCTCCCGGGCGTCCTGTTATATGAACAGCTTGATGGGTCTCCTCTCTTTGTGCAAGAGCTACATGGCAGCTGTCTGTCACATTTGAGCTTTCTTGTCCGGCATTCAACGCAAGTCAGAGATTCACGGTTACGGGTGATCGGTTTGCTCGATTTCTTCCTGACACCACCAGTTGGAGAAGGCATGTTGTTATATTCAAGTAGCGACTGTGTTACATCTTCATCATCTCCTCATGATTGTCTGACTGAAGCCGTTGATTGCAGTCTGGTTGAAGTTGTGGGTTCAGTGTATTGTTTCGGAGATGACGAGCTGAGGTTGCCGTGTGGAATGTCTCCGGGCGGGTCTTTCATCCTTCGAAAGCTTCAGGATAGCCTGGAGCAGTCACACCAGAAAATGGGCCGCATCACAAACATTATTCGTAATGGAGATCGTGTATCTGTACAACTTCTTTTCGTACACCGTGACTATTTAGGCTCATCTATGGACCCATGATCCTTGCATTTACAGTCATTTACAATTTTTGTCGTTTCCTTGGGTTGTCGCTGTGCAAAGCAGTCCATCAGCCTGCGCTCAAACGCAGCTGTGATTTCGAAGAAAGTCCACTCACTACGCAAGCAGGTACTTGGCGGCGTGCTCTACATGGTCGTCCGAGAATGTTGAGATGAAGAAGTAGCTGTGGTCATAGCCGTCGCGGTAGTTGACAGTCACCTTCTTGCCTGCACTCTTCGCTGCCTTCTCCAGGTTCTCTGGCAGTAATTGGCCTTGCGTGTAGAAGTTGTCGCCAGTGCCGACATCGATGTAGATGTCTGTGTCGTTCGGATACTTTGCAATGAGCTCAGTCGCATCATGCTCTGCCCATTTTGACTTGTCGCTGTCACCAAAGTAGCCACCGAAAGCCTTCTCTCCCCACGGGCACTTCGATGGGTTCGAGATTGGTGCAAATGCGGAAACCGACTTGTACTTTCCTGGGTTCTTCAGGAAAAGTGTGAGTGCTCCGTGACCTCCCATACTGTGTCCAAAGATCGAGACTCTGTTACCATCGAGCTCCTTGAAATGGTTGAAGAGTGCCTCTGGCAGCTCCTTGGTGATATAGCTGTACATCTTGTAGCCTTTTGAGTATGGCTCCTTTGTGGCGTCTACGTAGAAGCCTGCACCTGAGCCGAAGTCGTAGGCATCATCCTCGCCTGCAATGCCCAACCCTCGTGGACTTGTGTCAGGGTATACCACTGCAATGCCCTTTTGTGAAGCCTTGTTCTGGAAGAATCCCTTCTCTGCGCCATTGTCGCCGGTGCATGTCAAGCCTGCGAGGTAGAAGAGGGCGGGTGCTGGTTTGGAAGAGCTCGCGGTAGGTGGGAGGTAGAGGTTCAGCTTCATGTCACAGCCAAGCACTTGTGACTGTCAAGAAGATTCAGTTAGTAATTGTCTCAACCAGTCGTCCAATGCTGTGGTATACCTTGTGTTGAAGCTTGAGCAGCTTGCCGCCGAAGCTGTTGATGGTGGATTGTGTTTCGAAGGCCATTTTGTTGTAGTGTCGAAGAGTGAGTCGGGCAGAAGAGATAGAACTTTTGCGACAGAAAGAGGAAGAGACTTGTTTGAGTATCAATTACATACAAGTGTTCAGCTAGAAATTCTGCGACTGAATGGTCAGTAGTGAGGGGTGATTCGTGGTGGGGAACTTTTGTGACGTCCCTGGTTCGCATGGAGGGAAGGTACATCGAGAAAAGGCAATAGTTCCCGAGCACGCTACATGAACCAGAGCTCTTCTACTCAAGAACCAAGCGGCACGAATGCTTTATCATTCGTTCCGTATCTCGTCTCCAGCTCTGCCTCGACCACAGTTTTGCATGGAGAGTGCCTCGCCCTAGACTGAGCCATATTCCTCAGAGAGCTTTCGATACCAGGCCGCTGCGAATCGGAAAATCGCGGAGTGCTTCAAGACTTTCTGTCTTGGTGGTCGTGTATCGTAACGAGGTCAAATGCAGGGTTTCCGGAAGAGCATGGAGCTGGCTCCGCTCAAGAGCCGCTTCCTAGCATTTTCGGCGGCCCAGGTTACCGTAGCGCATTTTGATGGTCATGCCGGCAGCATTGAGTATTCATTGGAGACCTTCTGGGAGGCATCTGCCAAATTTCCTTGGCAATTTGAACCATCTTCTTCTAGAGCAACTCCTCGCAGGTCCAGTCTTCATAGTAGCCATCTGGAAGATAACGCCTCACTACCAGCGGAATCTTCTTCTCACGGAGCTCCTTCAACGCGATCTGGAGCGGGTCGGTCTCCGATTCGACATCGACCAGTACTGGAGCACCAAGACTGTTTAACCAGGTTAGTATGCTCTCCTCGAGCTACGAACTGCTATTATCCATACCTTATCTGCAATGCTCGTGTTCCCAGTACTCTTGCACGCTCATACTTGGTCATGTAGGGCGTTGTAGTCCTCTTCTCGTTGGCGATCTTTTTGCTCTTCACGCTTTTGACTGTATTGGCGCCTTGTTGCTCACCGCTGGGAACTATGTTGTTCGCATTCGCATCGGCGTAGTCGGTGCTGTTCAACTGCTGCTGCTGTGGTTCGCCGTCCTCGCCTGCTGCCAGTCAGAAATGCCATAGCAAAAATAATGCGCGCCGCAACCCAGTCTGCTGGCAAGTTGATGTCGTAAGGAGCACATACCATTGTCCCAGTTTTCCTCATACTCTTGCTCTTCGATCAAGTTGTCCTCGACATCTCTGTGCTCCCGTCAGTCTCCTGCGACCACATGAAAGCTTTGGAGGCGCATACTCGAGGTTGCCGTATTCGACCATGTCATCTTCGCCGCCTTCGTACTCCATCTTTTCTGCTGTTGCGTAGGAAGCGTTTCGGAAGTGAGGCTGGCTTCGGTGCGTCGGATCGGTGTGCGCGAGATGTTGGTTGTTGGTAGAGTGTGCTTTTGTTGCTTGCGATCAAAGAAAGCACGGCGAGACAAGGATCGCGTTTTCGATGCAGGGATCTTCAGACGGCCCAGCCCTACCGACCTCCACAAAACTCTAAATTTATCTTTGAAATCGCCGACTGAGATCTTGCTTACGTTCTTCACATGCACACCAACATTGCTGGACGGCGAGAATGGCGCATAGTCCAGCAAAGCGGAAGCGTGGTGCTCCCATCAGCACTCCGCTGGGCGAGTTGCATGTCGACATCTCGCCCCGCAAGAAGAGAGTACGATACGACGACGACATCGACGACGCTTCGTCCTTTGCCGCATCCGATGTCCCTTCCTTTGCAGAGAGCGACACGGCTGCCACTGCCACGATTGCCGACACCGAAACTCCTCTGACCGAAGCATCGAGCGCGCAGAGCAAGAGCCAGCCGCGTGCGAAGCGGTACCAATGCTCGTTTGAGGGCTGCACCAAGGCTTTCGATCGACCCGTTCGTCTCCAGGCTCACATCAACACCCACACTGGAGAGAGGCCATACGCATGTACTGAAGATGGCTGCGACAAGAGCTTCTACAAGGTCGAACACCTCAATCGTCATGTCAAGGACAGGCATGGCTCGAGCACTTTTATCTGCGAGTACGAAGTCTACAATGACCAGACCCAGTCACGCGCGCCGTGTGGCCTCACATTCCCTTCTGCTACAAAGCTGAAGCGGCACATCGCAAGGCATCAAGGTAAAGAGGAGACTACGTGCAGCTGGGAAGGATGTGGGAAGGTGTTCCGCAAGCAGGAGACCCTTCAACGTCATATCAAGAAAGATCATTTGGGAGAGGAATCGTATCTATGCAAGCGCGAATTGCCGGATGGAGAGATTTGCGGTCAGGCATTTGCGACTCCCGGTCAGCTACGCGGGCACGAGGCACGAGTTCATGAAGCTCCGAAGTATTGGTGTGAGATCTGCACAATGGCAGGACAGCCACTAATAGACCAGCTCATGCCCATCGGTAACGAGCTTGACGTCGATTTTCTGCCGACAGAAGAGGATCTCCTACGTCAAGATCTCGACCAGGACATGTTCGACTCCCTCACGCTAAATGAACCCACACCAGCCCAGACACCCATCGCCTATATCGTCAGCTTCCCGACGTATCACGATCTGCAGCGCCACAATACCTTAGTCCATCCACCTACCTGCACGCAGTGCGGCAAGAAATGCAGGAGTGCTAAGGACCTTTCTGCGCATATGGACATTGTGCATTCCGGAGATCCAGATGTCGCCGCAGCAGCTAAGCCGCCAAAGAAACACGTCTGCCCATATGAAGGCTGCATCCGATCTTCACTCGACTTCGGCTTCACGAAGAAGGGTAACGTCGATCAGCACATCAAGAGCGCGCACACCAAGGAGAAAAAATTCGTCTGCGGCGAGTTTGACCTGAGCAACTGCAACAAGGTCGAGGGCTGGAATGGCATTGGCTGCGGTCTGGCTGTCGTCACGAAGCAAGGACTGATCGGTCACGTCAGGACTCAGCACATGGGCTTGAAGCCTACCAATCTAAAGAGCAAAAAGAGTCTGAAGAAGCCAGCACCAAAGACCGATCTGGACGAGAATGATATAGAAATGGACGACATCCCAGCTGCAATCGAGCACGACAAGACCCTCTCCCTGATCACAGGTTATGGCTACGAACAACAACGTCCCTTCGCCTGCCTCCTCGCACCATCACGCGGTTGCCAGATGCGTTTCACTAAGGAACATGAGCTTGGCTATCATATGGAGATGACTCATGGCTGGCATGTCGACGATATCGAAGAAGCACTCAATGATCCGGATATTCATGCTGAAGACACGGATGTTGCTGAGAAGATTTTGAAGAGGAGATTGGAGACCGAGATGGCAGCTGCTGGTGCAGGTTTCCTTGACTCCGGACTTCAGCCAATGCAGACGTAGATTGTTTTGTATGATGAGGGGAAGGCGAAGGCTGGGGATGGACGAGTAACGAAGGACGAGCATGGATGTACAGCACAGCATGGCATGGGATATTGAGCGAGCGAGCCGGTTGTTTTTGTGATTGTTGTTTTTTTTTTCTGTTCGAGATACCCCATATCGCAGGCATTAGCTAGCATTGAATTGTACAATTAATCATGTTCGACCCAGGACCTTTGTAGCAGTTGAAACGACGTATCGCAGGACTGGAGAAGGTTGTCATTCCCTCATACTTTACACACTATACATGTTGATATTTCTGGTGTTCTCGTGACCATGCGCCAGCGCCCTTTGCCATACCAGCGCCGTGATGGACTGTACAAATTGGATATCATTTCAAAGCCTGTGTGTAACCTAGTGCTGCGACCACTCAATAGTATTCAAATCCACACCTTCTTGCACAAGTTCCCAGAGCGGACTCAGCTCACGCAGGAATGTGACTCTGTTCTTCACAGCGTCAAGAACGTAATCGATTTCTGCGTCCGTTGTGAAACGTCCGATGCCGAAACGAATTGAGCTGTGTGCGGATTCATCGGAGTTTCCAAGAGCTCGGAGCACGTATGAGGGTTCCAGTGATGCTGATGTGCATGCGGAACCAGAGCTGAGAGCAATGTCTTTCAGCGCCATGAGTAGAGATTCACCCTCTACGTAAGCGAAGGAGACGTTGACGCAGCCTGGGTAGTGTCGGCTAGGGTCACCGTTGAGAGATGTGTGTTCCATGGCGAGCAGGCCGTCGGTGAGCTTCTTCGATAGAGCTCCGATGCGTTTGCTGTCGTACTGTGACGTTGTCAGCAGAAGCTCTGTACGATGATGGTGATGATTGAGAGCAAGTGCAAAACAAGAAGATCATAACCCCTGCTACGTTCAGCAAGCCATGCGCCGGTCAAAGCGCGCTCAGAAAGCCATGCATGTTTAAAGCGAATAATCATTTCAATGCGCGGAAAGCAATTTCGTGAAAAGTAGGATGTTTGACACTTACCTCCATCTCTTCTTTGCATACTCTAGCAGCTTCGCCCATACCGATGATGAGCGGAGGTGCTAGAGTGCCGGATCGAAGTCCTCGTTCTTGCCCACCACCGGAGATGATTGGGTCAATTCTGACACGCGGCCGTCTTCGCACATAACATGCGCCGATACCCTTTGGACCGTAGATCTTGTGGCCAGAGATGGACATGAGGTCAACGTTCATCTTGTTGACGTCGAGGGGAATCTTTCCAACAGCTTGCGCGGCATCGGTGTGGAAATAGATCTTTTTGCTTCGGCAAAGCTTGCCGATCTCTTCAATGGGCTGCACAACACCAATCTCGTTGTTGACAGTCATGATTGACACAAGGCAAGTCTCAGGCCTGATCGACTTCTCCAGCTCTTCCATGCTGACGAGACCATTCGGCTGTACAGGCAGATACGTGACGTCGAATCCTTCGTCTTGCAAATGTCGACAACTATCAAGCACACACTTGTGCTCGGTCTGTGCTGTGATGATGTGATTCTTCTTGCCACCCTTCTTGAAGAAACGCGCGACGCCCTTTACGCTCATGTTGTTACTCTCCGTAGCACCGCTCGTGAAGATAATCTCTTTCGGGTCGGCACCGATCAAATCTGCAATGTGTTTTCGAGCGTCCTCCACCGCCTCATCTGTCTCCCATCCGTACGCATGTGTCCGCGAATGAGGATTTCCGTATAAGCCAGTGAAGAAGGGAAGCATAGCATCTAATACTCTTGGATCTGTGGGCGTCGTCGCTTGTGCGTCAAGGTATATGGGTCGGGTACCTTGGTCCATGACAGTGGCTTGCTTTAGTATTCCAGCAGAAGGACTCATCGCCGCATCGCCGGGCATTCCAGTCTGTGGCAGGGTGGCATCTTTCGGTCTGATGCCTGTCTCTGCTAAGAATGCCTTCTGATCCTGCCGTATTGTCTGCTCAACATTGACAGTGGCGTTCTTTGGACTTGATTCGGATACATAATTTCTCCGCCCTCTCGATGCAATGCTCGCGCGGGGAGCTTGTGTGGCGAAGGTCTGTGTTGATGTCGATAGACGGCGACTGCATTGCCGCAGTGCCTGACGGGCTGCGTTTGGTGCGAGATGCGACATGGTGATGTGTAGTGATGGAGGTGTCGATGGGCAGAATTCATTCGAGAGCTTGATGCTAGAGGGTCTAGTCTCGCTGTCGGCTTACTAACCACTCCCTCCGTAACCAATCTCTCGGTGCTTCAAGCTCCGGGTGGACGACTTCTGGGGCATGAAACATTCGCCATGGTCGTCACAAGGACGTGCTGAAGCCCATATCATACGTAAGACATCTGCAACACTTCGACCTGGTGCACACAAAATGTCGATATATTTTTGATCGGTCCTGTACCGCTATGCACGTCTTTGTGAATGCTCAAGCCCCACTCTCCGTGAGACGTCATGCAAGCCACCAGGGCACGGCACGGCACGGCAAGAAACGCCTCCGAGCAACCACTGCATCGCCAAGGAAGTGATATGGAGTCTTTCATGTGCGTGACTACAGATTACGCTGCTGCTTGTTGGCTTGCTGTCAAGACTCTGGCTCCATAATAAATTGTTCGCGAACAACTCCACATTCACCGCCGTCGCATCTGAACAAGTCGCAAACCGCAAACGGACCGACAGATCGTACAGCACTGCGCCGAGCTAACCGGCCAAGATCGCTGCTAAGCCTCACGTCGTCACTTGCGCTGAATACACACCACACTGCCAACATCGTTCTTCGACCTCGCTGCTGCTCTGCTGCCTGTCGCATACCTCCTACGCATTCACGAATCACTTCTACCCCACAGCATAGCAGCAACACCGCCAAGATGAGTTGGAAAGGCTTTGTGAAAGGCGCTCAGCGGGTATGCGATTGCCTAGAGATGTGTGAATGCGAGATGGACCAGGAAGAGCTGACCAGGTTGGCAGACGCCGCAAACGTTCAAGCAGCGCTTTAATATGGGCGATATCACCAAGGATGCTATATACATTGACGCAGAACGCCGATTTGCAGATCTGGAAAAGGAAACCAAGAAACTGCACGATGAGAGCAAGAAATACTTCGATTCGATCAATGGCATGCTCGACCACCAGATCGAGTTCTCCAAAGCATGCAAGGAGATCTACCAGCCTATCTCCGGACGAGCCAGTGACCCCGATTCATACGTGATAGACGGCAATCCCGAGGGCATTCGAGCCTGCGAGGAGTACGAGGTGATAGTGCAAGAATTGAAAGCGAGCCTGCAGCCGGAGCTTGAGATGATAGAGACAAGAGTCGTCAAGCCTGCCGACGAGCTGATGGAGGTCATCAAAGTTGTGCGAAAGACTACACAAAAGCGCGATCACAAGCAGTTAGATTATGATCGACATAGGAACAATCTGAAGAAGCTGCAAGAGAAGAAGGACAAGTCTTTGAAGGACGAGAAGGCTCTCTACAAAGCAGAAAACGACGTCGAAATGGCCACACAGGAGTACGAGTACTTCAACAGCCTGCTCAAAGAGGATCTCCCACAGCTCTTCAGACTGGAGCGCGAATTTATCGGACCACTTTTCCAGAGCTTTTACTACATGCAACTCAACGTCTTCTACACCCTCCACGAAAAGATGCAAAATATCGACATCGGATACTTCAACTTGACGCTCAACATTGAAGAAGCATTCGAAGCGAAACGTGGAGACATTCAACAACAAGCCGAAGCACTCTCGATTGTCAAATTTAAGACTACAGGTGGCCTCAAGAAGCCAGCTCTTAAATACCCGAATCGCCTCGCGATCGAAAATGGCCGAGCTAGTAGTACAAGCTCAGAACAACGGCGGCTCACGATGGGAGATGCGTCAGCCTACGACAATCCACCTCCAGCGTACGACGAAAAGACGAGCGACATTGGTCGATCGAACACGACTGGTAGCATGGCCGCTGCAGCGAAATCTAAACCTGCACCACCTCCGCCAAAGCCAAAGCCTGGACGTCTCAGTGGAATGCCTGCTGTGGAGCATGTGACAGCCCTATACGACTACGAAGCACAAGCGGAGGGAGATCTCTCATTCTGGACGGGCGATCAGATTGAAATCGTGAGCAGAACGGATAATCAGAACGAGTGGTGGCGAGGCAAGGCTCATGGGAAGGAGGGACAGTTTCCTGGTAAGATTCAGGTCTACTTAGAAAGATGATCAAATTTGCTAACGATATCGACAGGCAATTACGTGCAATTGAACTCATAGCATGGGTCAATGAAGCGTCTGGGATACCTGTGACGAGAATTTCACATACCAATGTCTAGCATTTTTGACTCTGTTGATACCTAGATGAAACCTCCACGGGCGAGCATTAATGTACATAGGCACGAGAGAAGTACAGATGCACAACACTGTTGACTCATCTTCACTGTCATGCCAGACGATGCACAGAAATGTTGACCCATCTCATTTCAGGTCTACCATCACTCATCACTTCATCACCACCAAAAGCCATCTGACGCTCCATCAGAACCTCAAGCTGGATGGGGGTCCGGCAACTACTTCTGCTCCACAACCTCATTCTTCTCATCAGTCGGACCCTTAGTCACCACGTCAGCATCAACAGAATCCCCCCTCTCCAAATCCTCAACCTTCTCATCAAGAACATTCGCCCTCGTCTCCCCACCAATAACAGCATGTTCGAAATGACTTCCTCTCTTCTCTGGCCCGACAGCAGCAGTAACCGCAATTCCCAAAGCAATAATCGCAGTAGCAACACCCATAACCGGTCCATATGCATGTACACGATCACCTGAAGGAGCAGTCAAGTACTTGGATTCTGCGATTGCGTTTACGATTTGTGCGGAAGGGGAGGAGATCATGTTTCCGAGTTGGTAGGTAATACCGGGGAAGGAGGATCGGAATGCCGGGGGCGAGAGTTCGTTTAGATGGATTGGGATTACGCCCCAGGCGCCTAGACAGAAGAAGATGTTAGTATGGTGGTGGAGGGGGAAGGGGAAGGTACGGACCTTGGACGAAGAATTGTATCATAAACCCACTTGCAGAAAGTCCTCCAAGTGATGTTGGCAAAATCCAAGCAGGAATCAAACAAGCACTTATCAAAGCTGAAACGACCATTGCTCGACGTCGTCCAACCCATTGGGATAAGTATCCGATAATCGTTCCTCCGACACAAGCTCCCGTCTTCATCAAAATACTTGCGATACTCGCATCTCGATTCCCCATTTCTTTTTGATCTTTCATGAATGTCGTGTAAGAATCTTGAGACGTGTGGGAGTAATAGTTAAACCAGGTCATCAGAATAATACAGTAAACACACATCCTCCATTCTTTCGCCAACATCTTTTTCGTTTCGGCCCAGAAAACTCCTGGGGCGGCACCTTTGTGTCCGGCTTTTTTGCGCTCGACGAATTGTTTGGATTCTGGAAATGCGATTCGCAATAATCCTACGCCGATTGAAAGCCCTGCGGCGATCCAGAATACGGTTTTCCAAGATTCTACACTTCCGCCTACGCCGAGATTTGCGCAGGCTGCGCAGACGTAGCCGAAGGAGTAGCCTTGTTGAAGGATTCCGGACATTAGACCTCGGGCTTCTACGGGACAGTTTTCCAATGCCATGGCTATGGCGTTTCCGTAGACTCCGCCCATGAAGAGACCGAATAACGAACGTACGGCGAGGAATTGCCCGAATGTTGTGCTGTAGATTGTGGCGATTTGAAGGATGCCGAGGATGATCATGTTGAGGACCATGGGCCATTTACGACCGAATTGATCGCCTGCTAAGCCGAAAACTGCGGCGCCGACGGAACGGAGGAGTAAGGTGAGGGTTATGGCGGTTGTGATGTTGGTGTTGGAGGTGTCGTAGTATTTTGCCAGTTTTGTTGTTTGGATTGAGAGGGCGTGAAAGTCGAATGCGTCTGCCGTCCAGGAGGCAAAACCTACGAGGAAGAAGATCCAGCCTTGGAGGGACAAGGAGGCAAATAGTGAGAAGGGGTTTCTGAGAGGTTTTGGAGTTTGCCATTCGGTTCTTGTCTCGCCGTACTCGTTTGTGATTTCGACGCGTTGCTTCCATTTGAAGAGGTCGCCGAAAGATTGTTTGGCTGTTGCCCATGTGCCTTTGGCGACTGGCTCAGCCAGTTCGCCGGTGGAATTCATCTTGAGGTGTGGTTGTGAAAGTCAGTCAATGGGAGACGCAACGTGAAAGAAAAAGGTGAGGTGAGGTGGCACTGTTTCCGCAACGAACGCAGGTGCTCTGCAACACCGTTCACAGCGCGCTTTCCGCTTCCTATATGTACGCGGTGCAACTCACACAACGTCTAACACTTATCAGCCATGTTACCTTGCATAATCTTTTGACACTTCTCGCTTTACAAGCCAGGGTCGGCGATGTCATGGATATTCCTCTGCCGTCGCCCAGACCTTGGCTATCGAGCTCTCCTACCCTTTTTGGTCCGTACATCTGAACACTGTGCCTCACCTACATCCATCGTTTAAGACGGCAGATCCACGATGACCAGGCGCAATACCAATCGGCATCTCAAAAACCGTCAAGGGCCAACCCGGTGAATTCTCGCGCCATTCGATCTGGTTCTTTTGCCGCAGGACCACAATCACCCTTGCCGTCTCCTAGGACTTCTCCCCGAATATGTTTTCTGACCACGTGAGGTCAGGATTGCAAACGAGGTCTTGGAATGTTCTTGGAAGTCAGCCAAAGTGCCTTGGCGCGTGGAAAGTACGGGGAAAGATTGGTTGGAATCCTTCCAGCTGGCAGGCCTTGAGAGACCGCCTCCGCACTTTGTAGCGAGGAAGCATCGCGTGGCACTGTCGAAGAAAATGCTTGCTAACAGCCGTGGTTACCTTGGAAGTCTTACTGCGGTCAAGCAACATTTGGTGTTGTGAGACAAGTGTAATGCGATGGCACGTTGTACAAAATTTGGCTGGAAAGAAGGTTGCCATGTCGTTCAAGCGGCTGAAAGAGCTAGCATGGTTTTTTCTGTGGGCCTTGTGGAGTTTCTCCAGCAACTCCAGATTGTCTTCACGCGGTCTTGGAACCCTCCTCCACGGGATGCAATCAGCAAAACGTGCGAGAAAGTGGGTGCTGATCCACAAGCCATGCGAACATCACGAGAGAGATATTTTTGTTGGGCGAACGCTGGTCTCTTGGCCTTGTGATGGTCCCGGTGCAGCGATCGTTTTGGTCTCGGACGGGATGCCTCTTTCTGGTTGCCGGATACAAATCCGCCGGTATCTTGTGTGGCCTTCCTGACAGCTGGCGCCAAAAGTTCGCCTCTGGCTGCATTATTGACTACGATGATGGACATCTTCAGAAGCCGATCTCTTCCGTCTGCCATCCATTGTGCGAGAAGAACCCACTGTCGAATCCACATTCACGAGACGGTTGCGGGTGTGAACGGAGCAGTTTTTCGCATGAGGCGGCTAAGTGATCAATAACGCAGAAATGCACATTGACCGCAGGTGATGGTAAGGACTGACTGCGTCTTAACAGCCCTTCTCGGCTCGGATCTGTGTCTGGAGTACTTCCGAATGCTATAACGAGTGCTGGAGAAACCGGACCTGCAGATGTTGCTGCTTCTCGTGCTTGGCGGCTTTGAGCTGCGCGATACGATATGATCGCACTCATAGCCGGCAGCAGTTACTGTACTTGTTTTGAATCTCTCAAGGACCATCCAAGCTACATACAACGACTTGTTCGATCGATTTACGCCTTTCGACACCCTAGCTATCACTCGTGGAACATGCTCGAGACTGGAGGAGCCTTGCTGGACCGTGACTCCGTGAATTGCTCGGTCTTTGTACAGATAGCATTGTCTGGCAAAGCAGGACACTCAACAGCTGAGTATCTGGTAATGGTATTTGTGCGTGGCGCTCTATGCCATACCACGAGAAACGGACCTTGCGGAATTCCGCGGTCTGTACAGACATTGGACCAGAGAGCCTGCCCTGCACCATCTGGTCCAATATATGCACCGTTGGCTCGGCTCGAAGCATACGGTCAATAGCATGAATATTGCTAGCGACTTTACTCATCTCATGCAGGGTAGTTATGCTACTAATTCCACCGAATTCGGCCACTTGGGGTGCAAATGCACGATCTGGTGGTACTCTTCTGACCGTCAGCTTAACCCTAAAGACACAAAGGCTTCGACATGAACTGAACCAGCCATAGACATGCTCGCTAATTGCTGTTTGGGGATGCGACTACCGCGGACCGGATATTATTCCAGTACGGTCCTTGCGGAACGAGAATCGAGTTACCTTCGCAGCTTCTAGAGACTGTAGGTGTTTTAGCCACCACTCAGAGAACTTGCAGACCTCGCTTGCAGGCTTTCGTGCAAGAGGGCTGGTATGAAATGAGATGAGCCTCTCCTTGTTGCATAATTGCATCTCGCCTATGGCGGCTCAAACAATTGCGACGTCTTGTTCCTGACAGATGCATAAAAGTTCTAGGTTTGCAGAACACGGTACAGGGTTCTTACTCATCCCCGACTACTTGAGCTCGTATTCCCTTCAAGGTTGATCAATGGCAGGAATAAGCTCATTCGGCAACCTGCCCTGTCAGTCCTTGGCCAATCTCATCAGATCTATTTTATCGGACCGGCTAGCTGGGTCATTTGTGTCCAGGATGTCACTAATCTTAGTCTTCCACATGGCTCGTCAGGTCCACCTCTTGAACTTCAATACAGTGCTGCTCTCTAAAGATCAGATGAGCATTTCGCTTCTTACATTCGTTTGCAAGCCTTCGGCATGCTTCTCAGATCTGCTTTGATAGCGTGTGTGCTATTCACATTCAGCAGAACTCAGGCACGACAACTAGAGTCGAACGATTGGCAAGTCGACATCGCCAATGGCTTTCCTTCTATGCACGATCTGCCGGCTGGGAAAAAGGGAATCATGACATTGAGTCGCCTAGCTCCTGCCGCATCGGAACTCTACATTGCCAACAGCGACGGCACGAATATGAGAAAGCTTCTTGGCAACCAGACTGTCGCATATGACTATCATGCTTCATTCTCCCATGACGGCAAATACATCACTTTCACTTCGGAGCGTAATGGAGGAGGGCAAGCGGACCTGTATCGTGTTTTGGCCGATGGCAGCGGACTGGAAAAGCTTGTTGCTACGCCGTCGGTGGAGGATCAAGGCGTGCTTTCGCCTGACAATACCAAACTCGCCTACGTGAGCTCGGCAAATGGTTGGAAGGCCAATATCTGGATCAAAGACCTGGCCACTGTATGACATTCTCTCTAACAACTATGATTGTAAATTACCGACCACTGACATTTTAAACGTCGATGAATAGGGCAAGACTTGGAACTTGACCAATACAGCAACAGTGAAAGGAGTACCTTGGAGCCCGGATGGTTACTTCAAGCCTGCCTGGTCGCCAGATGGACAATGGATCGCGTTCACTTCCGATCGCAACACGGAATACTTTGGGCACGCGGATGGAACTGGATGGGAGAACACGCAAGAGCTTTCTATCTATGCGATCAGACCTGATGGCACTGACTTCAAACTTGTCGCTACGAGACCAGGTCATTGCTTAGGATCACCCAAATGGTAAGCCGGCTGGGCTTGAGAGATCCGTCGAACTGGTTTCGTCCAGGGCGCGAGATTTTCTCGATCAGCCCCATTGGTAATCCTACATTTGAGCAATCTCTAACGCTTGTCCAGGTCACCAGATGGCAGACGCCTAGTCTACTACGACATGGAACGGGACACAACTTACAGCGTCCGAAATCCGTCCTTATGGGGCGACTCGGTCAATCAGATCTGGTCCGTCGACTTCGCAACAGGAGAAACAAAGCAAGAGACAAACACCAACACGATCAAGATCTCACCTCAGTACATCAAAGGAGGGAAAGGTATAGCTTATTTGGCCAAAAGTTCGGGGCAGAATGTTGGGGGACTGTACTTCGACAATAAGCGCATTATGATCCCGACTTCTACTCAAAGTAATCCATCGTGGTCTCCGGATGGGAAGCAGGTCGTCTTTGAAGCTTATAATATGGGGCCGTTTATGGGTCCGACTTCTGTTGATCCTGGGGCTAAGATTTATAGCTGGGATGAAGATGTAAGCACGACCGCAGAAATGCGTTTAGAGTGTTCGAGGAACCCATGCTAACGATTCGCCTCTTGTCATGCAGTGGGAATATCGCATTGGCAATCAGTTCACCGTGTTATCGAAAACCGGCAAGATTGCTTGCCCAGGCATGATGTGAGTGACTTGCATTGTCTGGCATTAATGTGGCGTCGTAAACATATGTTGAAATGGTTTGACGATTCGTGCAGGAGATCCGATATCAGAGTCTCAAACCCTGATGGCTCAAACAATCTCACCATTCCCGTCAATGAGAAAATCTTCAACAAGACCCTTCCAGACATGCGCATCGATCCCCATGGAGCACCTGATGGGCCTCTATCCGTCATAGGACCAGCCTGGTCCCCCGATTCCCAATGGATAGCCGTAGGCGTCGGAGGCTTCTTCCAAGATCGAAGAGAACACCCTGCAGCAATCTACAGAATGCGAGCCAATGGCTCAGACTTCCAACAATTGACCGACGCACAATCAAACCAAGGCTTCCCAAGCTATTCCCACGACGGCAAAATGCTCGTGTACCGCGTCTGGGGCCCACCAGGCAGAGGCGAATACGGCCTTCGACTCTACGACATCGAAAAGAACATCATCACCATCCTCACAAACGACACCTTAAACGACAATCTCCCCTCATTCTCTCCAGATGGTAAACGCATCGCTTTCACTCGAAGGATGAATGAGACGAATTTCGACATTTGTACGATCAAACCCGATGGTACGGATTTTAAGGTCTTGACGACTAGTGGTGCGAACGATGGGCATCCGGCTTGGACTTATGAGGGTAGGATTACGTGGAGTAGTGGTGCTTCGGGTTGGATGAATGAGGCTGCGAATTATGATACTGCGGAACAACCTTATGGTAAGATTTGGATTATGGATGCTGATGGGGGAAATAAGTATCAGTTGACTGATAGTATTTGGGAGGATGCTTTGCCGCTGTACTTGCCGAGGGAGGTTTTGTAGTATGTCGGATGCGGTCTTGACGACCCGTCGCAATGTGAGCGGTGTGATCGAGTCGTCACCCACCAGGACATGCCATGTTCATCAGCGAGTCCAAGGTGATCATATACATTCGCAGTTTGCTCATGCCCTCGGTCCGAGATCACGGTCTTTAAGCACGGCGGCGAATGGAGGAAGGATTCACCCCACAACGCGGCCGAACCACGTTGTGATCGCTCCTTCAAAGCGACATGCTTCAACGTCACGCCTTACTTTCCGTAGCCTAATGAGCACATCAAGAGTGTCAAATCACATAGGGCGTAAGTACTCCAAGACTCCTCACCCAAGGCACCGCTGTCGTATAAGGACAAACCAAATCCGAGATTGGTCCGATCACAAATGCACTCCAGATCTCTAGCGCCGGCACGACGGCAATGCGGCACGTTTGCATTGCATCTGCAAGAAACGCGTGGAGAAAGGTTCTCTTTACCTAACCAGATGCCACCTCTAGCGTCTTGTTGAAGATGTTGGCGACGTCCGTTTGCTCTGTGTAACATCACCTCACAGTCCTTCTTGCAGCACAAAGCAGCAGACAAAGAAGATTCGAATTCACTCACTGAACGATCAATCTTGTGAAGAGCAAGGGTAACCACCCCTGTTAAGGTTTTCACACCGTCATCGGAACTGAGCTGGAATGAGTGCCTCATCTCATCAAGATGAAGAAAAAGATATCGACTTCATAGCATCCCCTCAGCAGCAGCAAGAATCAGACAATTCAAAACAATCAGAAGCCTCTCCTCCTCGAAATTCCGCCCCGCCACCACCACCTCCAGATGGCGGCTACGGCTGGGTCTGCACAGTCTGCTGCGCAACAATCAACGCCCACACATGGGGTCTAAACTCCAGCTACGGAGTCTTCCTCGCCCACTATCTCCAAAACAACACATTCCCAGGCGCATCGTACCTGGAATATGCATTCGTAGGCTCCCTCTCGATTTCTTGCGCAATGCTTATATCCCCCGTCGCCACGCTCTCAACACGATATTTCGGAACGAAAGTCTCACTTGGGATTGGGATTTTACTGGAAACTGCGAGTTTGATTGGTGCGAGTTTCGCGTCGAAGATATGGCAATTATTCTTATCTCAAGGAATATGTTTCGGTTTCGGGATGGGATTCTTATTTGTTGCGAGTGTGGGCATTCCGGCTCAATGGTTCACGACGAGGAGAAGTCTCGCGAACGGGATTTCAGCTTGTGGCTCTGGATTTGGAGGATTGGTGTACTCACTCGCTGCAGGAGCTATGTTGAAATCTCTGGGTTTGGCCTGGACGTTCCGAGTTCTTGGAATTCTGGCTTTTGGGGTTAATACTATTTGTGCGATTCTGCTTCGTGATCGAAATAAGATTATTGGGAGTTCGCAGAATGCTTTTGATGTTCAGTTGTTTAAGAGAGTGGAGTATTTGCTTCTAGGGGGTTATGGATGGTTTAGTATGCTAGGATATGTGGTTCTCATTTTCAGTCTTGCGAATTATGCGAACGCAATCGGCTTGAATGCTTCGCAGGCGTCTGTTGTGTCGGCGATTTTGAATCTTGGACAAGGACTTGGACGGCCGCCGATCGGGTATTTCAGCGATAATATTGGGAGAATCAACATGGCTGCGATGATGACTGGACTCTGCGCACTGCTCTCGTTTGCGATCTGGATTCCGGCTCAGAGTTATGGTGTGCTACTTTTCTTCGCTATTGTTGGTGGAGCTGTGGCAGGTACGTTCTGGGCGACTATTGCGCCGGTCGCAGCAGAGGTCGTCGGACTGAAATACGTCCCGTCCGCGCTGAACCTGGAGTGGCTGATCATTGTGCTCCCATGCACGTTCTCAGAGCCAATCGCATTGGAGATCGTCGGCGGCACTGGTAGTTACTTGGGCGCGCAGCTGTTCGTTGCTTTCATGTACATTGCTGCAGCTATGTGCTTGGTGTTTCTCAGAGGATGGAAGATCGGAGAAGTGGATGCAATCGCGAAGATGAACGGCGAGTCTGCAGACATGGTCGATGCAGTGGCAGCCGAGAACGATGAAGCGTTGGCGGATCAGGCTCGAATAGCAGGTCGTCAGCGGATTATGGTCGATTTCTGGAAGTGGCGGAGGGTGTAGTAAGTTCATATACCTCGAACTGACGTGTAAGCACTTATGCCTCCTCGTGCTTTGTAAACCGCTCGCTTAGTCTCATGCTCACCAGCCAGGAATTCCATGGCCATCACTACAATTTAGCTTCCTTCCCTACTCTCCCCCTCCTCAAAAACTCCTTCAAAACATTCCAAGTAACAATCGCAACATCATTCTCATACCCATCCCAACCCAACGAACAATACCAATTAATACTCCCCACACTAAACACAGCCCCACCCGCATTCGTCTCATAAATCACCATATCAGACCTCACTTGATCCGTCTGCGGACCCAAAGTGTTTACAAGAGGAAACATGACCTCTTCATTAAAAAGACAAAAACTCTCATCATGTCCAGTACTCGTAGCAAGTAATACCGCATTCTCAGGAGTTCCAAGATCATAATCTAGACGATCGATTTCGTCGCCTGAAGCTCCGCCTCCGAAACCTTGGGTGCCGATGATGAGTTCTGAGGAGGTTGTGTCGAGGTCTTCGAAGAGCCAGGAGAAATTTGGATCGTGCAGGATGGTTTTATTGAAGCGATAGGGTACGCCGGGACCAGAACCACATGCGTCAGCTCCGACTCCGAAAAGGGTTTGTGGTGCTCGGCCTCTGGAACGCCATAGACCGCCTTGTGCGCCGGAGAGGGAGTGGATTCGTTCTCCTGCTGGTAGGGTTACCGAGCGACAGCCTTGATCGCCTTTGCGGACTTCCATGCGATGGGGTCGTTTGGGATCAGTTTCGGAACACCAGTAGAATCCATTACCTCCGAGATACATTGTGTAGCCTCCTTGGGCGATAAAGGAGACGTATGCGTCGAGTTCGTTCAGGCTGGGATATTCAGGATGAGAGCCGGTGATCAAGATATCGTAGGAATTGATAGCTTCGGTGCCTTGGATGTGAAGATCGTGTTCTGTTACGACATCGTAGCCACCTTTGCCGAGTTTTGATTCCAGGAAACCAACCATGAGGAGATCGGCGCTGAACTCTCGAGGTCGATGGAACGCCCAATTGACGTAGTCTGGGCGCATGTTCAAGATAGGTCTCTTCGACGAGGAGAAGACATTGCCGGAGCCGTCCTTGTGTACGTCGTAAGTGCTGAGTCCAAGATCATTTCGTCGGACCATTCGACGATAGTGCTCAGTTTCGAAGATCTCGACTCCTCCAGCGAGTTCCATTCGTGAAGCTAAGGATTGGTCATGCATTCGCTCGTTGGCATATGCGAGATACGTGAAAGTCGGCATAACCATGGCGACTTTTGGCTTTCTGGTCTGTCGTGAAGGTGTAACGAAGAAGGTGATAGCATCCTCGACGCCAGTGTTGACACCTCGCACAAGTACAGCATACGCCCCAGACACGACATCATCGGGAATCTCGACGAGGAAGTCAGTGTCCCACGCCGCATCGTCCAGGTCGTCTTCGTGGAAATGTATCGCGCCATAGCCATATTCAGCTTTGGTCCAGTCGGACTCGCTTCCATCCCAGTCATGACCCTTGACGCCTCTAGTTGGTGCGTTGAAGAGGATGCCATGATGCTGCAGTCCTGATGTATCTATGATACGATCTGAGGGGATTTCCTGTGAGAAGTCGTAATTGGCCCAAGCTCGATAGGCTCCGGAACTTTCAGCAGCTACATCGATGCGGAAGCTGTCAAGCTTGCCATTGAAGCAATTCAGATGAGTCGAGGATGCGTTCAGATCCGAGTCGAAGAAGCCAGCACCTAGCGTGAGAGGCGATCGTCCGGTGAAGACGGCATTCCCACTCAATGAAAGTGTCTTGCGGAAGGCAGCTGGCGCTGGCTCCGAGAGGCGAGGTACATGCGTCACTTGTATATTCAGATGGTAGTTGTGGATGGTGACTTCTATATGTAGCCAGCGCCATCGTCTTGGCCTAACGTCGAGGTTGCGGATCTCGAGATTCCTTCCATCACCGATAATAGTAGATAGAGTGCCTCGACCATTGAGGAAAAGTGCAAACCCAGCTCGAGAGCAGACGTCTAGTGTTGATACCAGTATCTGATCATGTCCGCAATCTATGTGCCAAGGTTGGAGGTAAAAGCTGAAATGAACACCAGCAATAGCACCAGGTGGTGGCCAAGAACTGACAAGTGCATATGATCCCGAGGCAGCACGCTTATAAGTGCCATGTCGGACCAGAGTGTCTGTCTCGGCGATGATGACTTCGCTGTAACGTGCCGGCGCGTGTTCTAGGTCGAGGCCGTTGACTAATCGAATAAGAGACCATCGACATTCGTGATCAGTGCTTGAAACCTGTGCTTTTGTCAGCAGAATTGATGAATATCTCCGATAGACAAAGTACCTTTACTGCTACTGTCTCTCCAGGTGATGCGATCCACGGGTCGACGTATCCAATAATCTCGTGCACATCGCCGCTCGGTGATGACATTGCGTGCAACGTCGGAATCAGCTTCGAACAGATGACTGCCAGTGCATGTTGTACGACTCTCGTTCTGAAGCAGCTTCATCAACATATGAAGACTTCACTATACCGTCAATGATGTGCCGAGCGAGCTACCAGCTCACCCCTGTAAGAGAGGATCCCGGATCCCAGAAAGGAATGTCATCGTATCGATATCGATAGGCCGCCGACGGCAAGGGCACCTCGCCTGCTACATTCAAATACGGTCTTAGCCTTATTGTCCAGCAGTAAAGTAGTCTCACAACTGGATCTCCAATGGCACTGCCTCTGCCAGCATCGTTGTTTCAAAGATCAACTGTTTCAATTCGGCAGGAAGTCGTGGCATATGCTCGTTGCTAAGAGCAAGATCGACAGTGAATCGAATCTCTTCCTCGGCCAGATCTCGCAAGCGACGAAGGAGGTCGTAGGTCTGTGCCCAGTAATCTGACCGGCCTTGTCGTGTGTAGTCCATATTCCGAATAGTCTCAAGCCATCCCTCATTCAAATCTCGAAAAGCTGCTGCTATATCCCACCACTCTAGGAGCCCGTTTGTATTGACAGGGCGAAATTGATTAAGCAACAAGTGCACTTGGCGAAACGCACTCTCTGAATGATCGTGAGTGAGTCTTGCGCATCTCAAGTTGGTAGGCGGAAATACTCGGGCAATGACAAAGACCCAAAGATGCATTCGCCGCTCGTAGTGGTTTGGGCGGTTGAATTCGTCATTGCGTTTTATCTTGCGGATGAGCACAATTACCTTCTGAAAGAAAGCACTACTCTGACTCTCATCCGGTGTGGGCGATTTGAGGGCGGCCTTTGGGAGGTATTCTCGAAGGTATACTTCATAATCTTTTGGGTGGTCCACATGCATTGGTTCGTGGCCACCAGGCGGCCCATTGAAGGCGTCTCTGAGATCATGGACATCGTATTCTGCACATTGTGTTCAGCAAAGGTATGGCACAAAGCGCAATGTACTGAGGCGTCCAATCATCCACGTTTCGGTACCAGTATTCACCGATGCTTTCTTCCGTGCGCGATCCAAGAAGTGAAACGTCGAATTCAAACTCGCTGACCTTTGCACATAGCAGGTCGTGTAGCTTGTCAATCTCATGCTTGGTTCTCAGAGCCTTCGCAGCTCGAACATAAGGTCGAGTCGACTCAGCATTGGTTCCGAGCATACGTGTATAGATGTTGAACCGATTGATCTCGGAGCGCAAATCCTGAAGGGGGTCTCGATCATCGTGATTACACCCCAGTGCTGGTAGATCCAGTCCTTCATATTCCTCGTCTGACTCCGACGCAGGAAAGTTTTGACTCTCCCAGTATTCTTCCACTGCGACCTCAGCGGGAGCTAGTAATTGGCAGAAGGGAGTGTCCAATTCCAAGCGAGGTCCCTTCTCTCCTGAAGCAGGACCGACTGGATCCATTGCGTGAGTACTTGGCGAGACATCAATCGAAATGTTGTGCAAAGACGAAGATACGTCATATACTAGATGCAGCCCTGAGTGTTGTATCACATCTTCAACCGAGAAGCCAAGGGTCAATGGACCGGCCAGATCTCATGCACAAACGTTCGTTGTTATTAGGGAAGAAGACGAGCAAAGCGCGTCAGTAAACACGAAGACGTCGCTCGCTCTCGGCCCGACGATCAGGGACCAACGTCAACAGCTCAGAGCCTCATCTTCCAAGACCATGATATAGCAGCTTACGAATGGGTGATGACAACAACTACCATGGGCTCGTGAGGAGGACGATATTCAGCAGATGAATGACCCTCCATCATGGCCGAAAACCAGGCTCCAGCGCCAGCGACAACACCACCGCAAACGACTGTTCAGGCTGTCGAGCCGCATACACCTTTGAACCTGATCCCCGTAGGCCTTAAAGAAGCTGCCCTCGATTCGCCCACCTTTCGAGCAACTGCCCTCCACTTCGCAGACAATATCGATTCTGTAGAACGATGGCTGGACGGATACGTGAAAGCGGCTTCACGATTGGTGTCGGAAGTGGCGTCTCTGGAAGCAGCTGTCAACTCCTTCCTCAGCCAGTCTACGCCTCCAGCACAGATCAGCGAAGCAGTACTCGATCATGACTATACTCTGTTGGCGATGCGAAGGTACGGCGAGGGGGCGAGGGAGTTCTGGCAGACCACTTTCCGAAGCACAAAGCGCTACGACACAGTTGTGATCGACCCAATCAAGAGCTGGCTGAACAGTGACTTGCGGAGCTTCAAGAATGCAAGACGAGACATGGAGAATGCACAGAAGGGCTTTGATAATGTCATAACACGCTATCTGGGTCAAAGCAAGACTAAGGAAGCTTCATCCCTGCGAGAGGATGCTTTCCAACTGCATGAGGCACGAAAGCTGTATCTGCGATCGAGCATGGACTTCTGCGTGCAAGCTCCTCAGGTCCGAGCATCATTAGACAAGCTTCTCGTGAGAATCTTTGCCGACCAGTGGAAGGAGATGAGACAAGCACGAGACTCGTCTACTGCTACATTTGCCAAGTGGAGCAGTGAGATTGATCGCGTTCGTGGCTGGAGCAGAGAAATGGAGAATTCGGAAAGGGCATTCAAGCGAGAACTTTTGACTGCCAGAAAGCAGATCGAGGAAAGTGCTGAGGGCAAGATGCGACCATCACGAGAGCTTGAGGACTATTCCGCTTCCACCGTGCCTTACTTGGGCACAGGTGCCTCGTCCGCAACAGGCGCGAATAAGTCCAAGGATGGCAAGGCTGAAAAGCAAGGCTGGCTGTTCTTGAAGACGATCACAGGCAAGCCAGCGAGGACAATCTGGTCACGAAGATGGTTCTTTGTCAAGAATGGCATCTTTGGCTGGCTCATCCAAGGCACAAGATCTGGCGGCGTTGAAGAGAGTGAGCGAACAGGTGTCTTACTGTGCAGTGTACGACCTGCATTCCAGGAGGAACGACGGTTTTGCTTTGAAGTAAAGACGAAGGATACAAGCATAATTCTGCAAGCGGAAACTCAACAAGAACTCACAGAATGGATACGTGCATTTGAAATTGCAAAGCGGAAAGCTCTCGAGGATCCTGCAAGCACTGAGACATCTCCTTCAGCGCCGGGAGTCGACCCAGCATTTGCAATCAGTCCTCCTGTAGCTCCCGAGTTCGCTGCCAAAGTTGGCGAAGGTGGTCATATCTCCACGGGCAGCGAAGAGATTGGGCTCGCGCCTCCGGAACGAGAAGCTACCGGTCTTGGACTTGCGAATCGTGCCAGCTTCGATGTCAACCCTGCGCGGCGTGTCATGAGCCTCAACGCCGACTCTGAACCTAGTCTTCGGGAAGGCACAAGAGATCATGCTGCTCGGATCATTTCCAAGCTGGACTTGCACAAGCGGCCCACTGCGAGTCCACAACTCACCTCGTCGCCAGCACCTGCAGGAGGTATTGCGAGCTTGATATCAGCAAGCCATAATATCCTTCCTGTCGGTCCTGGTACGCCCGGGGCTGGCACAGATGGTCCAAAGAGACAATTATCCATGCCTATCAGCACTCTTGCGCCATCAACTCTAGCCAACCCACCAGCTCCAACCAACCTTAGCCACACTGCTGTTGTCGTGAGTGGTGAGCGTGGTATCGGTCTTGCACGCTCGGACGGTTCTGGCATGCCCTCAGGCATTCTTGCCAACCTTTGGGGCAGCAGCAATTGGGGTTATGTCAATCGACTTGGAGATGCTCCACCGCCCAAGAGGCCGAGCTCACAACCGAGCAGTCCGCCATTGCGCGCCCTATCCGTGTCTCAGGATGACTCCATAATCATGGACGGTATGAATGAGCCGCCGAAACAATCGCTCAATCCTCTATCTCCAGACATTGGGCAATCTGCAGCACACAAGAAAAACCAGAGCATCGGAACTGAATTACCTGCCGCAGTGCTGACCTCGGTCAAAGAAGAAGCCGCTCCAGTCGAGGACTACCCAAGCTTCTATCCTTTGCCACTCAAAGCGCAAGATGCGCAATTCAGGATGCTGTTTCCGACTGTCGCAAAGGACGAGAAAGTTGTTCTGGTCTTTCGTGCCACCTGGAATCCAAATGAACAGCAAGAGTTCCCTGGCCGGGTATATGTCACAGCACGAGAGATCTACTTCTTCTCTAATCATCTTGGTCTGGTGCTAATCACCAGCGTCAGTCTTGCATCGCTGTCCGAGGTCACAGCGGCGCCTGGTCGCGATTGCGATTTCCTGTACCTGCATCTGAGGGAGAACATACTCCGACCAGATGATGCACGCAGGATAACAGTAAAGCTATTCCTCGAGCCTCTGAAACTTCTGCAGCGCAGACTCAACTATCTGGCTCACAACGCCGACAAGGAGCAGCCGGCTGGACTGGAAGCGATTATCAAGGCGCTGATAAGGATGGAGACTGAAGAGCCCCGCCGAAGCTCTAGTGTGGAGAGCTGGGAAGACGTTGCTTACGACACAGATGGAGCTGCTGCTGACCAGACCACCCCACAACGCCGACGTGAGAGAAACATCAAGGCAAGTCTGCGCATCGATGGAAATCTCTACGGCGAGACACCGAAGACCGGGCGAGAGATCCAGAAGTTCAAGCTACCGGCACAGCCTGTCGTCTATGCACCCCAAGGTATGCAACCAAGCATCACAAGGGATTTTACTGTATCTGCCAAGGCACTGTTTCATGTCATGTTTGGCGACAAGAGCGCGGTCTTTCAACTGCTTTACTGCAATCGCTGGGCCGACAAAATAGTACAGACTCCATGGACCAAACCGGAAAAGGGACATTGGACGCGAAAATTCGCAAGTCAGAATCAAACAACACCGCTGGCCGACAGCCAGACCATTGACATATTTAACGACCACCTCTGCTATGTCGTGACCAATCACAAATATCCTTGGCGGCTACCGTACTCGAATTCATTCTCACTGACCACCAAATTTGTGATCACGCACACGGCAAAATCACGATCGAAACTTGCTGTATTTCAGAAGCTGAATTGGCACAAATCACCGCCAGTGTCATATCTCAAAGATCTAATCGAAAGACAAGCATACAATACTCTCGAAGCGGATGCCCTAGACTTGTCCAATGTGGCCATGGACCAGGTAGCCAAGCTCGGCACTCACAGCAAGACCAACAAGGCTGTTGAGATCTTCGGAAGCATCGGTCAGCAAACGCAAGCGGCACAAATTGACAGCAGTCAAGTGCCAGACGGGGCTGTGCCCGCTATGAGCAGCGTGCCTACCCGACCGGTCAGCGTATTCCGGCTCGTGTCAAATGACCTAGCTGTACGTGCTCTCAGCGCATTGAGTGTCGTATTTGATGCAATTGTCGCCATTGGCAAAGGCACACTGAATCTCTGCACAGCCCATACCTTGCTGGTAATTGTCTTCATCATTTCTGCGCTGTACAACAGCTGGCATGGATACAGAGACGGACTGGTATGGTATCATGAAAAGAATGCAGCACGCTACATGGCAAGGCTGGGCGTAAATCCCGAGCCTATGATGGCCAAGGCCGTCTACCTCAGTGATCTGGAGGAGCTCGTAGCTCCGAGCGCTGAAAATGACACGATGTCGGCGTTAACTACCTCGACTCGGCGGAAGACATGCCGCAGCACTTTCGGCGAGCAATTGTCCACCTCGATCTCTGTTGCAGCATCTCATGATCCGACGAGTGCTCGACTCAGGCGCTCTCGCGACTCTCTTGCTCGGTATCGACACGATCTTATGGTCGCTCTCCGTGTTGTTAATCGTGTTGAGCGGGACATCATCCTTGCGGAATGGGAAGAGTGGGTCCGTTCTGAGGATAAGAAATGTCAGAAGATCAATGATATGATGCGTCAAGTTCAAGAGAAATCCGACAAGGGCGGCAAGAGACAGCAAGACAAGGCCGAGGTAGAGCGTGAGCTTGGCGAAGACTTTGCAGAATATTGCAACAGCTGCAGAACAGAGGTCTCAGAACTCGAGAGTGGGAATAGGTTGATATGATTGATGCATGTGAACGGAATTTGGCATTAGAGATACCCTTCATGTCGTTTGTAGATGTGGTTAGAGCGATGAAAATAATATATGCTCGGCCGGATAACTTCTCGGATGACCGGGCCGAGAAATTCAGACCCTTGCATGATGCATCCTCAGAATAGCAGCTCGAGCTCTACGCGCGTGAGCTATGCCACGTACATAACTTTTCTGTTTGCTAGAAATAAGACTGCTTTTCAGGAAGCCATGATAGTCCTGTTAGACAAACACACCTAAGCTCTCGGACCTACGCCCTGCCACGATGGACAATTTCGTGGAGGCCGCCGCCTATCATTTCGAACAGAACCGACCTCTAATTCCAGTTTACATCCATCTATTGGTCGCCGCCCTCTTTCCAATCTACATCGGCGCTCATGCCTCCCTTTCTCGCCCAAGCTCGGCCGCGAAGCCATCGAAGCGTACTGAGCAAGACCAAAATGACGATGACGAGGAGGAAGAAACTGTCCAGAAAATGGAAGGCTTGACACCTACCGATGCGATCATTTTCCCGGTCACTGCAGGCCTTGTTCTGGCAACCCTGTACTGGTTGATCAAGACATACGGCGCCAGTGTGATCAATACTGTGCTCGGCATATACTTTGGCTTGATCGGCACATTCAGTGTCGCCAAGCTCATCAACGACACCTTGAGTACTGTCGCAGGTGTTCTGATGCCTGGATACTACGCGGATCAGGGCAAGCTGTGGAAGGTGTCCGCAGATAAGCATGAAGTGATGATCGCAAGCGACGCGAATGGCACTAAATCACGCAGCTCACCATTCGCTGGCATCTTTGGTCGTCTACCACTGCCCAGCTTTGCCTCAAACGTGGCATGGTGGCTGCGAGACCTGGTCTTCAAAAAGTTCGAAGTCAAGGGCTATGCCAAAAACTTGTTCGACTTCAAGATCATCATGACTCAAAACAATGCGCTTTCGGCGATTCTGGGAGTCGCCGCAATTGTGTACTCATTCGTGGGGGACAAACCATGGTGGTTGACCAATCTGCAAGGCTTTGCAGTATCCTACGGCGCTTTACAGCTGATGTCGCCCACTACCTTCGCTACTGGGACCTTGATCCTGAGCGGCTTGTTCTTTTATGATATCTGGGCTGTGTTCTTCACGCCACTGATGGTGACTGTTGCTAAGAACCTCGACGTGCCAATCAAACTTGTCTTCCCACGCCCAGACTCGCCGCCTGCAGCACCTGGAGAAGCACCAAAGCGTAGCTACAGCATGCTTGGTCTTGGCGATATTGTATTGCCTGGACTCATGATCGCTCTTGCTTTGAGGTTCGACCTCTACATGTTCTATCTTCGGAAGCAAAAGAAAGTGCAAAAGTGTGAAGGCGACATATGCACACTGGAAACAGAGAAGGCACCGTACGTCACAGTTACTGGGCACTGGGGTGACAAGCTGTGGACTCGTGGCGTGGAGAGTGCATTGCTTCCAGCACAGCTCTCGGCCAGCTTTCCAAAGCCATACTTCACTGTATCGGTCGTTGGGTACATAATCGGTATGCTGGCGACTCTGATCTTCATGTCAGTCTTCCAGCATGCTCAGCCTGCACTGCTCTACCTTGTGCCAGGTGTATTGACCAGTGTCTGGGGCACTGCTTTGATTCGAGGAGAAGTCAAGGAGGTCTGGGCCTACTCAGAAGCCATCACTGGCGAGGCGAACGATGACGCAGAAAGCAGTGGCGCGCCTGAAGAGAAGAAGGAGTCGAAGGGTCTCTTCGCGGACCTTTGGGACGACCTCTTTGGTAGCAGCGAGAAAAAGGAAGATAAGAAGAGCGCGGACGCTGAAGAAAGCAAGGACAACAGCAAACCACCACCCGAGGTGAAGACTTCGCGTGAAGAATCGAGTATCTTCTCTCTCAGTATCGAGCAACACAAGCGAAAATCTGCAGCCGGTATCAACAAGCCAGAGAGAAATGATGATGGTAGCCAGGCTGAGAGCACGACCTCTGAGGATGCTGTACTGGTCTCTGGTTCCGATCTTGATGACGCTAAGAGCAGTCATACTCGATATCGGGTCGTGACTACACAGAAAGGCACCGTTGAGAAGCATCAGCGTTTGACTTGAGCTGCTTGCATAGGATTGAACGACAGTCATGCAATTCAATGAGTTTAGCGAGGCGTTCAGGTTCTACAGTATAGCCGGTTGGACGAGATACAGCTTGCTGCTCCATCCGCTACGATGACCATTCACCATCAGCATTCGGTGGATTGTAGGATAGCAAGGCGAAATACAAGCAGTTGACCAGTGAAGTGAGTCGGGTCTATCAAACGAATGAAGCTGATTCCAAGCTCAAGTCTGCTCGGCTCGAAAGCAGGTACATGGCTGTCACCAGAGTACTTTCCAACCTTATTAACACTTTCCGCGGTCGTGTGGCCGAGCCCTTCCTGCACACACGGCACGGATGCGTCGTCGCGACACGAGTGCCGTTGCGATCAGCATAACGATCACCGGATGCCGGAAGTGTATTCGGACGACCTCATGCGCTCTCGTATACGCTTCGCTTCCTTACGAACATTCTCATCAAGTCGAAAGCCGTCTCCTCTCCATCATTTTCCATCATAGCACAATCTTTGGTAAGCGATAGCGATCTCAGGTGGCGTCTTTCGTACGTGGCGTTGATGGCGGGCGCTCAAGTGCCGACCACAGTCTTGGCTGGAAACGCGACTAATCAGAGCCGACTCGTATCTCATTATCACCAGAAAACCTGGTCCACCATCAGCACGATCTTGCGCTTGGTTTTAAGCTTCTCCGCGATGCTTGCTCTGGAATTCAGCAATAGAGCATGTTTACCATAGGACAGGCCACAAAGGAGACAGTCTGATAGGTCTACTCAAAAGCGCCCTAGAGTGCCTGGCTGAAGGCAAAGTTATGCTGCCTCTGCACAACTGAGGGAGCCAAACCTCTTCAGGTCCGGAGATTACGACGGCTGAGGATGGTCCTTCCGTAAGCCAAATCATTCTGAATCTTGCTACCACCTGGTGGTAGCGACATTCAAAACACGACAGCCGCGCTAGGCTCTCTGTCCACTCGGACAGACTCCGTTCTCCAGCCCCGTCGCTGCTAGACTGCATTTTATTCTGCACAGTCCAGCTTCTCCGTTTTTGACTGCTGACTCTGTCGGCCTCTGGAGAATAGTCTTTGCGTGGCGTACAGTGTCCGTCTTCCGCCCGGCACTACTCATTCTGCAGTTTGAGATGGTAAACATGCTCTAATGCGCACGAAGCAGCAAGATATCGAAGGACATGCTCGCGATTCAGCACGCGAGATATGTTAGCATCGAACTTGCTTCATCACATGGCAGCCCTACCACGCCGTCGCATGCAGCATCGCCAATTCTTGCGGTGACCGAGGAAGTAGCAAAGTTTTATAGTCGATGTGGCCTTCTGCAACAGTGCCAGGGAAATGCTTGGCTTGGTCGCGTAAGACTTGGGTGCTGACCATCAACAATCCAGCAAATGGACAAGCCACCTACGCGCTAACTACCTATACGTTTGCAAGATAGAAGCAGAAGACAGTCATCTGATGGCGTGCGCAAGACAAGCATACGAGCCATGCAATTAGGGTGTGTGCAACGTCTCATGGTCGCAAGCACAGAAAAGCTCCGCTGCAATCCAGCTGTACGAGAGCACCTATCGACGAACAACACTAAACCCATAAGACAGAAGCTGACGTTGGAGAACACCGAGGCCCAAATTAATACACTTCAATCGATTGGAAGGCAGTCTTCCAAGACATTTGATCGACCAGCCAAATCTGACGTCCCCACTGTCGGTCAGCACCACTAGACATCTCGACTTGCCAGAATTGGAAAGACTGGTCGCTCTTGGTCTGTCTGCAAACTCTCCGCCAGGCTCAGGCGAACTTGGCTCCGCCGATTTATCGTGCATGCGGCTCAACTCTGATGTACTTCGCGTGGAGCGGACTGTACCAAGAACGTACGAAGCATCAAAGCACAGATGGGGCAATGAAATGGAGATGCGAATAGGGAGGATAATAAATAAGCGATGCATGCCCACGTCTCAATAAGCAGTCTTTCTAGAGAACTCCGAGTCAACTCGTCAACTCGATCACCATGAAGTTCACTACCTCCCAGGTTCTCTTGGCTGCGGCCGCACCCTTGGCCAATGCATTCCCAGCTGCCATGCTGGAGAAGGCGGCCAGCGACCCAGAGATTGCCGCTCGTGCCCTGGAAATCAGCAACCTCATTCAGAGACGACGAAATGGCGAGCTCGATGCTCGTCAGGCTGGTGCTGATGCTGCCACTGCAATCTTCGAGCCAACCAACACTTTCAATGCTGCAGAGCAGTACATTGATGTGTCGAAGGGAAGCGGTCACGAGTATGTGGCTCCAGGTCCAGGTGATCTTCGAGGACCCTGCCCAGGTATGTAACACATCGATGAATGCTGTCCGTATATCTTTGCTGACGATGCTTTCTCAGGTTTGAACGCTTTCGCCAACCACGGCTTCCTGCCACATAACGGATATGCGACAATCCAGCAGTACATCGATGCCACCGAGAACGTAGTCGGTATGGGTCCACTCCTCTCCGGCTTCTTGTCCGTCCTCGGTGCCGCTATCGACGGCGACCTCATGGCGTGGAGTATGGGAGGAACCCCAACCATCGCCCAAGGAGGCGTAACAGGACCACTCGGAAACGGTCTCATCGGTTCACACAACAGTAAGCAAACATTCCACCCAAGAAGACCCACACCCAACTCTCTAACCCTCAACTTCACAGAATATGAAGGCGACGCCTCCCCAACCCGCCCAGATCTCTACCAAGCCGGCAACAACTACAAAACCGTAACTTCTCAATTCCAAGACCTGATCAACAACTCCCCCGGCTCCGTCACAATCAACTCTTTGACCGCTTTCCGCTCAAAACGTTTCGACGACCAAATCGCCTCAAACAAGTACTTCTTCAACGGACCTTTCTCAGGAGTCCTCGTCCAACCCGCAGCTTACACTTTCATCTTCCGTTTCATGGCAAACCACTCCGAAGCAAACCCAACTGGCCTGCTGAGCTACTCGACAATCCAATCCTGGTTCGGTGTCCAAGGCACAAACGGAAACTACAACGCCGTACAAGGAACGGAACGTATCCCAGATAACTGGTACCGTCGTGCTAAGGCTTATCCATACGAAGTCGACTATTTCCTCGCAGACGTTCTTAACGCTGCTGCTCTTCACCCCAAGTTCCTTGATATTGGAGGTAACACTGGAACTACCAACTCTTTCACTGGTGTTGATGTCGCGAACTTGACTGGTGGTCTTTTCAATGGCGCGTCTTTGCTGCAGGGAAATAACTTGGGATGTTTCGTGTACCAACTTGCTGCTCAGGCTAAGCCAGATGCTGTCCTTGGTGCTTTGACGAAGTTGACGGATACGATTGGATCTCTCATTGCTCCTCTTGGATGTCCCCAGCTTAAGGCTATTGATGAGGCGCAATTGGCGCAGTTCCCGGGTTACAGCCAGAAGCCGGTGTATGGTTAGAGAGAAAAAGTTGGGAAGTTTGTTGATTTGAATGCGTCCAAGCGAAGACTTCGGTTGGTGAATGGATAGAAAGACTAGGATCAACAGACCTAGATAGAGTGGAAGCACTTTTCACGATTCTTCACAGCTCGTTTATCCATTCTCATCTTGCTTCCAATTTGGGGTGCGGCATCCGGCCAGGAAAGATCCCATTTCTCAGCAACCTTCGACCTCTCTCCTTATACATATTCTCGACGGACGTCGATACCACAATTTTTGAGGTTGTTCTCACTCGTCTTCTATGTGTGAGTCAAAGGGCTCACACTCGATTGAGCTTGCCTTTGCTCCATGAAGTTGGAGTCCATCCGAGGGTCGAAGACCTGGGCGTATCGCAGACCCTGTCCGGAATCCGCCTTATTCAAATCTTGGATTCTGGTTAGGTCACTCAAGGGTGAGGATGTGAACTCCCTCTTTGACCAAACTTCACGAAAGTCGATAGTACTGGCGCGTCCCCTGGGTTGGAGCAGCTGGCCGAGATCCTTGTAATTCCGCACAATCATCGTAAAAGGCCTGCTTCTTTGGGTACGTTGCGATCGTAGCCTTCCGGATACTCAACGCCGGTCACGTCGAAGAATCGCTTCAAGCCTATCATGAACAAATACCATTAGCATCCTTGTCCCTGCGTGTCAAAAGTGTGGGCTTACAAGACGGGTACCACTTCATGTTGTCGTCCTCTTTACAGCGGCAATTCAGTTGCTTCTGCTTTTCCGCGCTTCTCGGACAGCTTTTCGTGGGATAATGGTGATAGCCGATATCGTCGAAAAAATGTATTTCGCCCTTGTCCAACATCAAAGACGCGGCAATCGAATGTATGCTCGCGTCACCCCAGCGCTCGTAGAAGAAGCCACCAGACTGGTCGAGATACGAGAAGAAGTCGTTGTATGCTTCGCTGCGATACCACTCTAGGCTGGCGATCTCAAAGTTATCCCAGAATTGACAGTGATTAAAGGTAGTCCCTGTTCGAGCGTAGAATGATCAGCAGATGTCTGAAAAGTAGATACCTTGACAAGTCCACGGCTAGAGGAGACATCTCTGCTCGGGGGAATGTTCTGTTCTCACATACCTCCATCTTCGGACAAAAATGCCATGTGATTGTTCTTGCTGATGTGCTGTGGGAAGTCTTCCATAAATGTCCTCACATGGCCCCAAAGGCTGCGAACAGTATCGCTAATCTCATTCAATGAGATCACAAACGCGTACTTCTTTCCATGCTCTGCCATATATGCGAAAGGGTCATAGGGAATATCGCAAAGGATCTCAATTCCTGGCTCCACTCTCCAATACCATTCGTAATCGAGCACAAGTGGATGGCGATAGAAGAAGCCGGACTGGTATCTACACATGTGTCGATACGACGAACTGTTCCCATATGGTATGTCTTCTCTCAGTCCCATGTCATGCTTGCTTTGCTCAACGAGAGACATATTGAGGCCAACAGGATAGCTCCATTGCTCGTGATCGATCTTGCCGTATTTCGCGCGTCCGGAAGTTGCAGCCGTGGTCGCGATCTTGAACTCCTCTGTGAAGTCATCGTCGTTCAGGAAGACCCAGTCGTAGTAGTACTTGTGGTTGAAGCGTGTCTCCACGTCATGTATGCTATCTAGCATGCCCTCAAGCTCGCTGTTCCGAACAAGTGAGACCAATGTGGCATTCATCAATGAGCGTCCGGACCATAGATAGTTTGTGAATCTAGACTTTGCACCATCCTGTTGTCGAAAGAGCAGGCTGCTTGCAGATGTGATTGTACTCGTCCTCGCCTCAACTGTCCAGAAGCAGCGCAATAACACAAACAAGAACAGACATGCTAACGGAAAGGCGATCGAACGAGGGATAAATCGTGGCGAGTGTATAGAGAGGCCCATGATAGCCAACTGAGGACATCGAGAGGGGGCGAAGGGACTTCTGCATCGCGAAGAGAAGTACAAGCATTGCTCAGACTCACAGTTTTGACATAAAAGGACCACGCAGCAGGAAGGTCTCCCAAAAGCGAAATGTTCACCCAACCTTGACTTGAAAGCTTCTTGTGGCTTGCGCATTGAAAGTAACGTAAGGTCCAGAAGAGGCGGAGGAAGAGGGTGGCGTGATGCTCTTGGCAAAAGTGCACGGATGCACTCCCACGTGTTTGAGACGCCGAGCTGCTTCCTTCAAGGTTGACTTCCAACCTGAACATTCACCAACACCTTTCGATGTAAGAACAGCTCATGAAGCATTTCGAATTCATCAGGCATGAGCCTTTTACTTGACGCTTTTCGGTCTTGGCCGCGTCTACCTACTAATCGTGGAATCACGAGAATTTCTGATAACAAACATGCTTGAGACACCGATCAGCCACAAATGCAGCCCCTCAAACCTACACAGAATAACACGACCTGGAACGAAGGGCTACAAGCCTCTTTCCAAGGTGCTCTTGCGCAACACAGTAAGACTCAAGCCCGCAGTCGGCTCCGCCGCGACGCGTGACGAGAAGAGTAGTAAGTCCTATGTAGCTTCTCTGTATCCTCTCAATCGTCTCTCTTCCCTCACAGCTTCGCCAAGCTTCCCTGCAACAACGTGGATTATCTTCGAGTCCTCAGAAACAGACCGCGAGCGATAGAAGGTATTCGTGATTGGATTGGTCTTGAGCCCAGCAGGACGTCGCTGGGCTTTGGCGAGAACTGTCTTTCAAGATGGGCCACGATACGGAAAAACGACATTTCTACGAAAGCAAAGAGAGAAGAAGCATAGAGAGTCCACGACGCTTGGACACTATTGTTTCAACGGCATCGTCCGATGATTCGAGCTCAGCAAGATATGAGCATCTCGACGGTCTTCGCGGGCTCGCCGCAGTCTGCGTGGTCATTATGCATGTCACACCAGACTTCACGGAAGGACTCCATGAGCACGGCTTCGGCGAAGTCATGAAATACTGGCATCTCACATCATTCCCCTTCATTCGCCTCATGTGGAGTGGAGGCAACGCCGCCGTTCCGATCTTCTTTGTGCTAAGTGGTTTTGCGTTGAGCATAGCGCCACTGAGACTCCTGCGAGAGAAAGGCAGGACAGCAGGCCCGGAGCTGAGACGCAAGCTTATGGCTGCTGTTCTGAGGAGGCCAATACGACTCTATGCACCGGCAATCGCGATCACGATATTGCAAGCAGTATTCAGACAGATTCCTGGCTTGTGTATTCTCAATCCCAATATACCTCCGGTCCCAAAAGCGAACCTCGTCCAGGAGCTCGGTTCGGCAGCAAAGGTTTTCCAGTTCTTCTGGCCTTTTCAGGATCACGAGGCTGCATCTTTTCCGTACAACCAGGTCATGTGGACGCTTCCTATTGAGATGAATGGCAGCTTGTTAGTCTATGCGATGCTGCTGCTCTTCTCTCTTGGGGCGATTGCAGGACCAGGAGTCAGAGCTCCAGCGACATTTTCAGCTTTACTTCTCATTGGCGGTGCCATTGTATTACAGACTACTCGTCATTGGAGCTTTGCTTGCTTTGCTTGGGGTGTCATGCTGGCAGTAATTGACCAATGGCCGGTGGGGACACATTTTCAGTACTCAACAAACCATCTGTATAGGAGGCTCAGAATTATGAGAGGACCCCAAACGCTTCCAGTCGTCTCCGAGAAGACGACGAAGCCGCGAACAGACTCGCTCCTCGAAGTACTGGCGAAGCTTGATGCGTTTGCTCCACATCTGTGCCTCTTTCTTGGCTGGTATCTGCTTTCTATTCCTGGCTATCCCGACCACAGATATTGCGCAGACACTTTGGGTTGGCAATGGCTCAATGGGTTAATCCCTCGCCCTTTCGACAACGACTTCCGCTTCCATCGATATTGGACGACAGTAGGCTCGTTACCAGTCGTCTATGCTGTTCTACGCATCGGCTGGTTACAAACCTTCTTTAAAACCAAAGCTCTAGTGTTTCTCGGTCGCGTCAGCTTTGCACTATACCTCGTTCACCTACCGATGAAGCCAATCATTGAAGAACGAATCAAGCCTTTGGTTGGCGGATATACTAATCCACCGCTTGAAGGAACATTCTGGGACCATTATTGGAATGTCTCGGACGTGGGGCCGCCTGGTCTCAGCCCAAGATATCTGATAGCTATGGCTGTTATCATGCCTTGCTTTCTGCTAGTCGCATGGGCAGCAACGGTTGCGATTGACGAGCCATTCGTGAGGATGAGTAAGAATCTGACTCGAAAGCTCGGGCTTGATAAACCTAGGAGAATGAGTGCCACAGCGATATCCGAAGTCTAGATTCACATAGATCCGGAGCACGAATGCTATTATCGACAATTCCCCGTCGGACTCATGCCCGCATTCTGAACAGCAGTGTCACAAGCCTGATTCCCACCACAGCTGAAATCACACCCGCAATACCCCGTACCGCCAATCTCGCATGCCTTCGTTAGTCTTGCATTTCGGTACACTGCAATCGTTTGACCGCAGATGCTTTCGCAAGCATCGTCGGAGTCGTACTTCGATCTACCGTTAGTATGGGAAAAGAGGCCGAGCGTATGATACGTACATAGCACTCGCAGCATCCAGAAGCCGGACATGTACCACTTATAGAGGCAGTATTACCCGGATATGTGGGACAGGTTCTGTTGCAGTCATCGTCGTTCTTACACTGCGTGTTTGACGTTAGCCTTTGGAGTGGTTGAGGAACGGTCTTGGATACGTAGTCAGTCGAACAGTCTTCGAACGGTGCTCTGTGCTGTAAGAATGGATTGCTAATGGCTGTGTTGATGAAGGATAGGAGCAGTGCAACGACGGACAGCATCATTCTTTGGTGTTTTCCAGAATGTGAGAGCGAGGTGGAGATTGCGACCTTGGTGATTCGAAGCTCTCAGAAATGAGTATCGCATGTGTGCTGTTATATTGACTACAAAGCCTAAGGAAATGAACAACTTTGCTTCTGTAGATCTCTAGCGTATCTATCAGAGTGCGCCGGCAAAGTTTTGTCACGATGTGCTGAATCCCAAGTACGCTCTCTGGATTGTCTTTCGACGTTCATATCCAGTCATGATTTCCATAGCCCTCCACGAGGGCAATATAGCGCGATGACCGCACCCACAGCGTGTGAGCACCGCGTTCAAGGTGATGAGCTGATCTCATCCGCATTCGACGAAGACGTCTGATTTGTTGCAGTGCTTGACGATGTCTCTGACGTGCCGACTACTTCGGTAGTGGATTTTGTACTCTCCACAGTCGTCGTTGAACTCTCCGCAGACACTTTGGTACCCTCTAAAGGCGTCGACGTATTCAAAAGATCGTTCGCTGGACGATGCCGACTCTCGCGTGCTTGCTCAGGAAGCTGATTTAGTCGCCTTCTTTCTGTCCTCTTACGTTCTGGGCCCCAGTCTGAGTCGTTTATACTTCGTAGTTGCTGGACGAGATCGTCCATGTACATAGCAAGCGGCATGCCTTTCCGCTGCTCTTCGGTCAAGTCCCGGAACATTGGTATGCGACCTTTATTCGTGACCTTGCGAACGCAAGACATTCTGCTGGAGCTATGAGTAGCTGTGCGAATCAGTCCAGTGCGTGCTCAGAGCTGTTCTCCGGCTTCGACGGGTCTCGATCTCCGTGTTTGATTTCGCTGCTTGAGCTTGTGCTTGAGTCTTCTCAGCTGGAGGTCGACGCTGACATCCGGCATCTCGAACTAATGTACTTCGCCTCGGTTGTGTAACAACAGCGACAACACAGCTATCGATGAGCATGCCTCTTGTAATACTGCACGGGGCCACCAATCAGTCTCCAATACATCGTCTAGAGAGCTGCAATGCCTGTCCCTACAAAGCTAAACCCGTCCAAAAACGTGCCCAAACAGCACGCAGACGTAGAGCAGGCAGTTCAGACTCCTGCAGAACGTGGTCTTCCAGCTTTGGCTGCCTTTCTCGCTGGTGATCCTGACAGTGAGACGTACATATTCCGAAAGTTCTCCGTCTTGACAGCACGCCATCTCGTTCACCTCCAATGCGAACTTTTAGAGTTGGAACAGCAACTTAAAAGCCTCGACGATGATCTGAATACGAAAGGCGACTTGCAGGCTACACTGAGCTTTCGAGACTGGGATGAATTCATTGCCAATGCCGAAGACCAGAGCCGTGGGGAGTGGAAGCTGAACCAACTTGTCCAGAAGATCGGCCACAAGTTGGAAGAGTACCGTAAGAAGTTAAGAGTAAAGCCCGAGGTAAAAATGAGCTGATACAATGATAGACGGTGCTTTGCTTCGTGCAAGCGAGGTAGCGCATCTCACACGACCCAACAAACGCGTGTATGATGCGCTCAAGTATGAATTGCCTAGTATGGATATCAGCGGTCATTCACAGACAATACTAGACGACATTGAAGATCTCGTAGCTCTTCGACCTTTGGCCGAAAACGATGTCTTGTCGTCGTTTCTTCAAGATCACTGGCCATTCCCTTCCAAGGCGAGTCAAGGAATATTTCAGCTTGGAAAGGAATTGAAGCTGAGTAGTATCACAGACCAAGACAGGCTCGTATAGTATGCAAGGGCAACATTTCCACGAAAGACATGTCAAACTGCTGGTATCCATCATCAGCATAGCCGTGGCCGCGTTGCTCTTAGCGGGATCCATCATAACGTTGTACTTCATCACAAGACCGCATGCGCGTCTCGGTCTGCTCATCATGTTCATCGTGCTCTTCGCCATCGGCATTCGTGTTTCGACAAGTGCCACACGCGATGGGATCTTCGCAGCTACGGCTGCGTATGCGGCGGTGTTGGTTGTGTTCGTGTCGGGCGATCTTGGGAACGCGGAAACTCGATGAGGCACTGTGAGTCTCGATGTGCTTGAGGACAATGTTGGGAACAGGCAGCAAATAGGAAGGGGCGGTCCTCTGGAGGATCTTCGTAGAATTCAAGTAGGAGTGGAAAGCTTTACAGAGAGTGGGAAGTTGTAGAAGGCGGGAAGTTGTAAAGAATAGGAAACACCAATTCACTCAGAGCGTGCCAAGCGGACCGCACCGCAACTGAACCTTATTCAGCAGACCGCATTTACATCAGAACGACCAACCCACACTCAAAGAATCAAATTCTATTCACTATCAAACGCCCTGGGTATATCAACACACTGTCCCTTCCACCATCCTCCTCCCTTTTAAAACCATATCCATCTTAATCAAAATTTATCCTCCACAACTCCCTCTCACAACCAGCAGTAAAATCACTCCTAGTATGATGCGCCAGAACATTATCACTAACAAGTAAATCCCCCTTCTCCCAAGCATGATAATAACAGACTCTTCGATCATGCAACAAACTCGTCAGAGTTTCCAAAATTTCCTGATTCTCCTCCTCACTCACACCCTCAATCTCCACATTCGTAGGCTGAAATGCCGTCTTCTCTTGAGGCCAAGGTTCGTGGAACCGCAAGCAAGGTTTTCCTGTGGAGGGGTGGTCGATGACGAGCGGTAGACCTCTGAGGACTGTAGCGTCGAAGGAAGAGGTTGAGACGTTCCATGTTAGGGTGCGGAGTCTCTCAAGGGATAGAGAAGAGGGGAGGTATTGGAAGACGTTGGTTGAGACTGAGAAGAGGGTGAAGCCAGTGTCTTTCGGAGATGTGGTGACTGAAGTGAAAAATTGGAAACCTGGGGGCGTGGAGATGAGTTCTTCGGTTCCATCTTCACGGATATGTCTTTCGGTTTTGAAGAGTCCATCGTAGTGGAAAGGCATCCATTCAGCTGAAAGGACGTTGTTGAGACCGCGGGTGTTGGCACCTTGGTCTTTGACTTCGAGGACGAGACCGAATTTCCAGCCGGTAGGTTTACCAAGATCGTAAGATTTTTTGGTGAAGAGGTCGCGGTTTTTGGTGTCTGCGAAGCCGCGCATGATGACTGGGGAGTTGATTTGGGCTAGGGCTCGGACTTTGGGACCGTCGATGTCTTTGATGGAAAGAGTGTTGGACCCGGCGGCGGGGCGAAGGAGAAGGCCTGCTGGGTAGAGAGGATCGCAGAAGATACCACCCTTCTCTTCGGCGAAGGAAAGGAGGCCGGTCTTCTCGCGGTAGAAGCTGGGACGACCACTCTTGTATACTAGCTCGTACCGATCATCGGCATCAAATTGTGCGTGGTGGCCGGTCGTGGTGGTGCCATCGAGGTTAATAGCTATTGAGCAGTGCCATGGAGTGGTGAAAGATGTGTCGGTTGGCAATACGCTGACGGAGATCTTGTTCTCCATGTGAGATGAAGGGTGGATGGACAGTCTGATAAAGCCGGAGAAGGTCTCTCGTACGGCCCTCGCGAATGCCTGGAAACAGATCACGTCAGCGTCAAATTTTGAGAGAATCATTTGTGCTCGGCCGACATACATCACCTCTGAACAACATCTGCTTCGCAATATACTCAATCCCCTTCTTGAACTGCGACTTCGACCTCTCAGGTCCGATAGGATAGATATCCTCCAAGTCAGTCATCAAGAACTTGATATAACCTCTATAGGTAAGACAAGTATCCTCGTCCTCATGAACTTTCAACGAAGCATCAAAGTTCTCATCGCCGTAGTTCGAAAGCAGTCCATGTCGGAAATTGGTTGCATTCGCGACATACTTGACCTCGTCCATCTCATCCGGGATCTTCTTGACCTTGGACAGGTCCTTTAGGCGAGAGAATTGGATGTGCTCAAACCCTTCTTCAGCAGCCATTGTTCGAAGCGCTTCGCCGTAAGCCCAGACATTCTTGTCGGGGACGCCGAGAAGGTCTGCGATTGTCAGTCAATCAGAGGTTCAAGCGAGATGCTTTACCGCTTTACTTACCATTGTATACCAGTCCATCAGAAATGATCATCAGGTATGCACCAGGCTTGTATATGTGCGCGATTGCAGCACACATGCCATTTAGATGTGCCAGAGCGAACTCTTCAGCCTTATCGGGCAGACATCCCAACACCTTTGAGCTAGTGTTTGGTGACTTGAACGGAAAAGCGGGCAGGCACATTCGGATAGGCTGCGACTTAGAAATCTGGTCTGAGATCTGATCGATGAACTTGGTGTTGGACTTTGCAGTTGCGCCATCTCGTGTTGGAAGCTTGTAACGGCTGATAATAGCAAGAATGCGGGAAGCCAATGCAACAGTCTCCGCGCTGGTAGTGCTGAGATGCTCCTCTTCTGTGGTCGAAGGCTTTTCGTCTGATGGTGAAGGTTGGGCTGAGTCGCGAGGTTCGCTCGAGACATCCTTTGGAATCTCGACTGAAGGAGGCTGAGGCTCATGGTTGCTGTTCTCACCGGGCGTGAGCGTCTGAGCCGACATTTTGCAGAGATACAAGTGCGCTATAGTGAATAGAGTTCAGAACGAGTTCATGAAGAAGAAGTGTAAGCTTTCAGCTAGCAATAGTTGAGTGCTTATGAAGCCTTATACTTGCGCCAGAACCCTCCCGCTCCTGCTTGATCATTAGATCGCGAAGGTCTGGTGAGGGCTTCCATGGTATGGAAAGGTCTTTCGAAGTAGATCGCAAAGACCCACGGACCTAAAGCCTCTTCTGTCGTAACGTCCATATGGAAATATCTCGCTACTGACGTCGTCTCTAATGGCTTCACGTTGAGAGACGCTACGGCAGAGCGAATTCGACAGCCTTGCGAGACATTTGACGTCGAACCACGGCACTGCATCCAGTTCTGTCAAGATCGGCTATTCAACTTTTCCTCACGATGTCGAGAACGGCTTGGCATCGATCCATAAATTTGCAATGCACGGCAGGGAGGCAGCCCGCTTTCGGCCCTGTCCGAAGAACATGCATCGGGAGTTCGTAAGGCTGGCCTATTGCACCCGTTATTGAAGAGGGCTGTGCCGTCCGTCTTTTTGCTCGTTACGCTCGCTATGATGAAGCTTGACGAGATTATTACATGGTCAAGTCGCTCGATCGATCACCGCTTCGGATCGGTTCTCCTTTGCATTCACTTCTGTCAAGATCTGCCGTGTGATTCTAATTTCGATGTCGAGAACATCTTGGACCCATATTACTGCTGGAGACGGCAGGGAAGAGGCGAGCCCTCCACTTTCGGGCCCCTCCGAGAGACGTGCGAGTTAGTCAGGCTGGTAGCTGGACCGTGCATCACTATAGAGCACGAGCGATGTGATACATGGTTCATCTCAATCGGGTAAAGCCAAGATAGTGCCTCAATCGATTCGAACATCCGATAAGTCTCGAGAGAGATAGCACGGCATTTTGTTAGACGTGTCATCCAGGCCGAGGCAGGACCAGGACGGAGAAATTTTGCAATCACGAATTGTTGATAGTCGCTTCGATCGCGCATCTCTGCTTCAAAGTCAGCTTCGTTTTGCCATTGCTTTGATCAAAGATCGCAGTATCAGTCAACACTTCCGGAACAGCAACATGGGAAGCTTGCCAGCCGTGGACGACGAAATCGTCGATGTTGCGATTATTGGAGGTTGGTCAAGTCTCCGCCTGCTGAAAATGTTGCTGACCAATGTAGGTGGTCCAACTGGACTGCTATCAGCATTGCTGATGCGCTCACTCGGAGCAACAGTGAGCGTCTTGGGTAAGCTCACACCAGCACCTTGAGAAAGCCTCATGTTTAACAAAGAGACAACAAGATTCCAAACCTGGACCACTACAGCTTGGCCGTGCAGATGCTCTCAATGCACGCACCCAGCAATACCTAGAGGTCGTTGGTGTGCTGAAAGAACTCCGTGCCAAAGGCATTACGTGCAACACCAGCTCAACCTTTGGAGATGGCGAATTCAAGTCGCGTCAAAGCCACTGGTGGACGGGTCTCGAGCATTGCTTACACAAGCATTTCCTGATGATTGGGCAGCCCGAAGTCGAAGCCACACTTCTCAACCGGCTGGACACACCAGTGCATTATGGCGAAGAGTCAGCCTCCATCTCCGAAGATGAAGAAGGCGTCACAGTCGTCACCACTCTCGGCAGAACCATTCGGAGCAAATATGCCGTTGGAGCAGACGGCGCTCGATCAATGGTCCGAAACGCCCTCGGAATTAGCTTCACCGGTACCAAGCCAGAAATGATCTGGGCTGTACTGGACACATTCATCGACACAGACTTCCCTGTCTGTTCTGAGATCATTACGTTCCAGCTGAACGAGCAGGCCAGAGTGTCCTGGATTCCACGAGAGCGAGGTATGGCACGATTCTACGTCCTTCTGGATGGTGATGTCACCCAAGAAAAGGCAGAAGCCTCGATTCGAGAGCATATGAGCCCACACCGCGTGGAGTTCCGCGAAACGGAATGGTTCAGCACATTTGAGAGTACGCATGGCCCTGCCAACCAGGCTCAGATGGCAAGATTCTAACGAGCCATTTAGTCAAAGAGCGCATTGCGTTGACGTTCGTCTCGAAAGAAGGCCAGGGTCGAATCCTGCTTGCGGGAGACGCCGCCCATGTTCACTCGGTAAATGGTGGGCAAGGCTTAAACACCGGAATAGCTGATGCATTTGCTTTGGCGTGGCGGTTGGCCTTGGCAGTTGATGCTTATGGTCACGGCTCCAAGGCGGCAGGCCCACTTATCCAGAGCTATGATATCGAGCGGAGAACTGTTGCAGCCGATGTAATCAACGTCGCTGCTCGACTTGTGCGGGACACCATGCATACAGCCAAGCAGTATGTGAGCACGATCGAGAAGAACGCGGGTTATATCACCGGAATGGGAGTCGCCTATGATGAGTGCGGCTCTCCTTTGGTGACCGAGTCGCAGAATGGCATCTGGAAAGCAGGTCGCAGATGTCCCGACATCATCTTGCACTCGGGCATAGAGTGGAGATGGTTATACTCGACGGTCACGTATGGCCAATTTTCGGTGCTGGCCTGCGGCAGGCTCCTCACGGAAAAGTGGTCGGACTTCGAAGACGTATGCACTAGGTATACACTGCTTCCCGCAAGCAGTGAAGAGGCCGATCCTTCATCGAGCGCCGATGGAAAGACGTTGACCTTCGTTTCGGAGGATATTGACCCGCAAGAGCAATTCGTGGTCATTGCAAGGCCGGATATGTACATCGGGTATGTTGGGCCGGAAAAGCAGGCGCTGGAGTACTTGTCAAAATCAGTCAAGGGTACATAGCCGATTGTTGAAAGCACGAATTTGCATGCATGTCTTGGTCCTTTTCGTCACATCTGAAGAGGCAGCTTCTCCAGCCGAACAGACGCTACTCGGAATGTCTCACCGAGCAGCAGGCGAAGCGGCCCGCCCTGCAATTCGGTTGAAATCTCCAGAATGAACAATTTTCGAATGTTCTTAGGCCGTAGAGTACGCGCTATCCCGACAAGCATAGATGAACTGCTCCACTTATCACTTCTGCCGGCGTTTGAAAAGGCTGCGAACGCACGAGCAGCGTTCAGCAGGAAATTGCTCAGCCTTGAGGAAATGGAAGCCTTTCGCTGAAAGTTGTCACCTTCCCGATCGGTCGCAAGATGTTAGGAACAATGCCTTTGTTTGCACATTAATTATCGCTTGAACGACGGACCTTGTCGAGCATCGCGTTGAATCTAGTGCTGGCCGCGTGAAAGTAATGAAGCCAGATGGAGTCACGAACGAACCTTCGCACCGGTCGTCGTTTAGTCGTCACTTCGTGGTGCATCGCTCGAGTTGACGATAGTAGCTCGTTGGGATGTAGTGTCGGCGAGAAAAATTTATGGCCCACCTGTGCCATGTCTTATCAGATGATCATTTTCGGCCCGCAGATGCGGCAACACGACCGGGGCGGTAGTGTGCTAGCTGTCGATCCAACCAGGGCATTGTCTGCAAGAGAAAAGCTCTGCTTTTTCTAGGTGTTGCCACTGTGAAGGCCAGTAACGAAGAGCCATGGCTATTGGCTTATCGCATGTCGCAATGCGAATTCCTTTGCCTTTCCTCAACCAAAGTGCAAGGTCTGGTAGCGGAAAAGTCAAGATAAGGCTGCGTAGAATCGGGAGACAGCTTGGCTGAGAACAACACCAAAAAGGCGTGCAGCAGAATCTTTGTGGATCCCGAATGCCACAATCGCAGAAAATGGCAAGTCCAGTGCGGCCAGAGGAGAAGGATGCGACTGCTGTCGAAAATCGACCTCTAAAGGTGCAGAAAGACTCTGGTGTGCAAGCGTGGTCTCAAGTCGTAGGCGCTTTCTGCTGGTACTTCAACACATGGGGTACGTGATGGGATCACCAGGCCTGGGGCTAGAGGAGGCGAAAGCTGACCATATGATTGCAGGACTCCTTGCCAGCTACGGAAGCTTTCAGTCCTACTATGAGGAGGATCTCTTGAGATCAAATAGTTCTTTCCAGATCTCGACGATTGGCTCTCTGCAAAGCTTTCTGCTTGTCTTCCTGGGCTTTCTGGCTGGACCTCTTTACGATGCTGGGTACAGTCGACATCTGCTCTCGTGTGGAACGCTATTGATCGTCGTGGGAACTATTGCCCAAAGCTTCTGTACTCAATTGTGGCAACTGCTGCTCGCACAAGGCTTGTGCATTGGCCTCGGATGTGGATGCCTGGCAGTCTTGAGTGTCGCGATTCCCACACTCTGGTTCACACATCGTCTCCCGCTCGCAAATGGCATCGCTGCGTCGGGCAGCGGTCTTGGAGGGTATGTCAATCGGCCTCAGATGAGCACTTGTCGATTACTGATCCCCGCGCAGCGTGATTCTGCCCATTGTCATCAGAAACCTGCTTGGTAAAGTCGGCTTTGGCTGGACTGTGCGCGCGATAGCGCTCATCGTGCTAACACTTCTCGCGTGTGCCAACCTGCTCCTTCGCGTGCCTCAGCCCACTAAGCAGAGACGACGTCTCATCGACGTGGAATCGCTGACAGATTGGCCTTATATCTGCTTCGTGCTGGGATGCTTCTGCGTATTTCTCGGAATGTATACGCCGTTCTACTACGTGCAGACATTTGCACTTCGAACTGGACTTGCTTCGGAAAGCGTGGCTCTGTACATTGTTACTGCAATGAACTGCGGCTCCATTCCGGGACGTATCATTCCGGCATTTTTTGCTCAGCACTTCGGCCCGCTGAACATGATCATCCTGACAACAGTTGCGCTGGCGGCCTGTGGCCTGGGATTTCTTGGTGTGGGAAGCATAGCAAGTGTTTATGTCGTGGCCGTACTGTATGGCTTTTTCAGCGGCACGTTCTTTGCTCTACAGCCGACAGTCTTTGCACGTCTGACCTCGAATATGGCTGTGCTAGGAACACGCTTTGGTATGGCGTTTACTGTCTTGTCGATTGCTCTGCTCTTTGGTACACCAATAAGCGGCGCGTTGCAAGGCATAGATGGCTATGACGCGTCTTGGGCGTGGGCAGGAGCCACTCTGTTCGCCGGAAGCTTGTCAATATGTATCGGTAGAATGTTGAAGGCGGAATGGAAGCCGTGGAAACGATTGTAACAAGTATAGAGATAATGCTGAAAAAACAGCTCATCGATGAAGTTGGAAACAAGAAGGAAGGTTCACAATCCAAAACTCTAAATTTGACCCCCTTCGCATACAGTCCGAACACATCTCGGCCGAGCACCATCAAGGTAACGTCACATGCGTTCTTCCACATTTCTTGCGTAGCGTACCTCGCTCGAGGCAAAGACTTGGAGTCAAAATGAGCATTCGATCACTCCTATTTCCGTACAGGTTGGTCGGTTCTTGAGCAGGAAGGTATTGATGGAGGAGGTGTGTTCAGAGAGGTTGCACTGATCATGAAAGTTCTTCTTCGCTCAAAATGCCTCTTCAATTCAGACATTAGATAAACCCTTTGGTCCTATGTACAAGGCGCGGAAGACTACTCTCACCCTTTCTTCTAAACAAACATACAGTAAAAAGCACAGACTTGTGGTATCTCGTTTTCCCTTCCGGTCCCATCGATCATCAAAAAAGAGGAAATGCGAAAAAGGGTAAGATGAGAAGAAGAGGTCGCGTCCCGCTCGATTGCTTGGCTCAAATGCCTCAAGTCATCGAGAACCCAGCGACTAGATCTTCCGGCTGGCGGTCCCTGTGTGGCGCGGGCGGGTGAACGGGTATCGATGATATGAAGAAGGCCGTATCATACGTCGAAATGGTTGCGTGACTCTGTTGTAAAAAGAGGCGTCGCTTGCGCGCTCGATGCAAAAAAATATTGACATTTAAGCTGATTTGTTGCGTCAGATGCATATCGAAGAAAAGAAAGAAGCTGTCGATTTCAGCTTTTGGTCGTAAGATGCGCTTGGCCGAGCGTCTACTGCGGCGTCGGGGTCTTGCTCAGTCCAAGATTAAGCCAGCTCATATCTGTATTGGCCGGCTTTTGGTGCTGCTGTTCTGATGACTGCGCGCCGGGCGCTACTTGCTCGTTACCTTTGGCGGTAAGGTAGTCCATACCCGGGAAGACGGTCACAGTACTACTGCGATCCAGCTCTGCAGGCTTGTTTGTGAGGGCGGGAGCTTTCGGCGGAAGTGCCCATTCTGTTTGCTGAGCTTTGGGCGAGGCCCACTCTGATGTTGGTCCCGCAGCATGACTGAGTTTGACCTTGGGTGGTTTGTAGGTGGTGCCAGCGCCGGGGAAGAAGCCAGCCGACTTGCCTCGAGAAGGCACTCGTCGACCTGGCTCGTGTACACTATTCGTGTAGACACTGCTGGTCGCACGACCTCTGTCCGCAATGTCTCCGCTCATCGGAGTCCAGGCTGTTTGCGCAGATTCATTGTAGAAGTCGCTCGTTAGATTGCTACTCAGCGTTGAGCGATTGTCGAATGTCTCAATGCTGGTGGCTTGAGAGCTGCGAGGATCCACGATCTGACCCTTTTGAGCACTACTCTGCTGGCCAGCACTGCCTGTTCTGGAGAAGTCTTCCCTTGAGTCCATAAATCTGGGAGAGCCAGTGGCAACGTGCGATAGACGCTGTCCATCGACTGTCTTACTGAAGTCGATATCAAGAGGCGGTACTAGTGCCGACGAAGGTATTCTCGACATTTGCGACGGCCGCCTTTCATCCTGTGAGTACTCCGACGCAACGTCGCTGTTCATGCTTTGTGCGCTCAATGTCTTTGGCTTCGTATAGGCGGCTGGCAAGTGTGAGAGCCCATTAGGCCCTGTCGGTTGACTGGTAGCGAAGTACTTCGACCAACCAGAACTTCTCTTCCGCTCAATTCTGGTTTCCTTATCGAGCGCAGTGCTGTTAGCCATTGCGCCAGGAACAGTCAAGTTCGACTTTGGCACTGGGACCTTATCGCCAATGTCCATCATCTCGTGATTTTCGGTTGGCACGAAGTTACCGTGCTTGTCCTTAACAAGCTGAGCAGTACTCTCGAAGCTAGCCTTCGGTTCATGACCTCGCGTGCGACTGCTACCATTGCCCCACTTATTGGTCATGATCGCAAGCGAACTGTGCGACCCATTGTTGCGGTCGAATCTGTCTTGCCTGGGCGGCGGTGGGAGCTCGTGGGCCGAAAGTCCTGCTTCTTTCATGAACGATGCACCTCGATCTGCAAAGCTTAGACGGCCAGCACCGTCCTCCCCTGCGCCATCCTTCTCCTGCAAGTAGCCATCCTTCTTCTTCGCCTTCATCTTCCGCCATCTTAGATACAGAAGCACTAATATGAACAGGGCTGCTATACCACAAAGCACGCCGAGTGTGATACCAAGTGTTCGCATCATCTTGTCGTGAGCAGACGGACCACCTGCGCTGGGGGCAGCTGTGGTTGATGACGGCGTTGCCGATTCTGTGGGAGTAGCTGTCGCAGATGGTGTGCTAGTCGAGCTAGCTTGGAGAGGCTGCTGCTGTTTCGAGTTGAAAAACTTGTCTGCATCGATCCAGGAGTTTTCACCCTGATCATACATAATGAGAGGGTCCTCGTCATTGCCGCCCGCCATGACAATGACTCCATCAGAATTCCTCGCGATCGAGCAGTCCTCCCTCGTTGACATGGGTGCGTTCGTGCTGTTATATGTTGGCCAATTTGATATGGAAAGATCTCGTTTCTGCGGATTTGATGATGAGTCGGCACCAACAGTTTGACCAGTGTACGCGGGTCGACCGCCTTCGCCGAGCAGCACAATTCCTTGCGCTGTGTTAGGTGAAGTATGCATGTTAAACACTTGCAGCACTTTGCTGCCGTCTGAGCCATCTACAACTACAGCTCGTGAAGCAGGGTTCAATGGTTCCGCGAGCCCGCTCGAAAGGTTGGTCCATCCTTCGCTTGGTCCAAATAGCCAGATCTCGTTTCGCAGTGTCTGGCCGCCAACGAGGACCGCATGACTGCTATTCCAGGGTTGGAGGATGGGATTATTTGCAGGTGGGGCGTATGAGTTATAGCCTTGTATGTCGTATGGGTATTGTGTCGAGAGGAGGAACGTTTGCGATGAAAGATCAGCGGGTTGGTCTTCTGGTGCTCCAGCATAGACCAGGATGGATTGCGAATCTTCCAGATATGCAATACTGTGGTTCACGCGATTTTGCAACACGTCAGCAAGCGGTGTTATTGACTCCCACTTCTTGTCGTTGAACAAATATCGCTGCACGCCCATGAAGCTTTCATCATCGGATCCTCCACCGATCACGTATAGCGCCCCAGCCGCATCGTCCTTGACACAAGCCGGCGCATTCACTACGTGATCCGTCTTCGTCTCCTCCGTCCAGGTAGCGTTCTTCTTGAGAGGTAATGACTGCAGTCCGCCATCGTTATCGAGTACGTAGAGTGTGTCGCGGTCAATGGCTGCGCAGTGTCCGCTCAGCGACGACTCCGGTAAAGGGACAGACATTTGCTGGTGGCCAGCGCCGAGTCGCCCGGCAGCTCAGCGCCGAAAATGACGAGGTTTATGTATGCTGCCCGCAGTGGTGAGTGTGGTCGAGGCTCAGCTCGGTAGGGTGGTGGAGTATAGGGAGCCCTCGCTAAGCATGTGTCCGGGCGAGGGATGTGTGAGTAGTCGGCGGTGCTATGCCAGCCGCAACTGCGTGTACCTGCGTCGAATGTGGTTTCCGGCGCCTGTCGTGCCCGCAAGGCGTGCCTTCTGTGCTTCGATGCGTACTCGGGACTGCAATCCGAGCACTTCCACCTTTTGCTCTTTCCAATCCTGGTCGTGTATGTATTAGCTAACTTCCAACGAGCGAATGCGATGTCTCCAGGAGGGCAATGGCAGCGGCAGTAACAGATGGCCGAGATCCGTTTGGTATAGGCAATCCAGTCCAGGTCCAGTCCAGCGGTGGTGAGCGAATGAAAGTTTGCGGTCGGAGCCAGCGAGAGTGTGTTCTGCAGGGAGTGTTGTGTCAGACGTGATAGACAGGTCTCAGGTGTCAAGTCGTATCGTGTCCTGGAAGGAGTGAGCGAGCAGAGATGTGGATCCAAGGGTGTGTTTCGACTTGGACGCGACTCGATGAATGATCGTCCAGAACGGGGAGCAACTCCGAATGACAGCAGCAGCGCAGCGCACCAAAAGCAGAATAACGAGTGTGACTTCAGGCCAGCGAGCCGTGAGAAATTACATTACACCGCGACTTTGCGCACCGCAACGACGACAGCAATGCTGCGAGAGGATGTGTGGGTGTTCGTGCAGCAGACGAGAACGGATGCACGATGGGCGGCGCGGCGCAGGAACTGGGGCCAGCAGCTTGGCCCAGGAGAAGATTGGCCTGTGCTGCACACCATTCGCTCCTCTATTGGGCCGCAGGAAAAGGAGAAACACAGAAGAACCTTCCACCGAACGTCTACGCTCCCACGATTGACTCGACCGGATTGCTTGTAACAAGACATGACCTCACGAGGCAGCCATGTTCGTGGTTATCGACCAAAGCACGACCTCAGTTCTGTTCAGCACGAACACCTTTTGCTGTAACAGCGAGATTTCTCCACTGGTAAGGGACCCTTCGCCTCGTCCTCCGAAACACGCGGACGATAGAGCCGTCGGAGCACTGCCAGCCCTATCGCAAACTTGAACCTCCTTCTTCGTCAACACGGTGAGAAGGAGTAGGCTCCACCATCACGAGCTGCACTCTGGACTCCTCCAAAGGAAGTTGCTGCAACGCGTCCGAATACAAATGCACAAATGCACCTCTGCGGTGTCTGCAAATCCCTGTCAAACGCCATCGGTAAAAACATCCTAGCATCATGATGAAACACGGCTCAGCGGTTCACAATTCGTTCGTACCTGAGGCGGCGTTGCTTAGTCGCATGTCTAAAGGAACACGATCAATTCACGAAAAGTTGATGCTAATTATACATTTCTATCCTCAAAGATGCTGCTGAGTACGAAAGTGTTCTTGATATAGCAAGCATAGCATCTCATCTCATCGCATTGACTTGAATTGCGTAATGTGCATCTCCATCATTGCGTGCAGGATGAGGCCTGCGACAGGGGTGCGGAACCATGTGCGTGAGAGTTTTCTAGAATTGGACCAGTCAGGGTTTAAAGTCTGGTTCAGAAATGTCACATGCGTCCAGAGTCGCCTTCACGACTTCATCACGCGAGAAGATATACAAGAGTGATTGATCTCGACCTTTTGATTCCAGTAGAGAAGCACGACTTGACGCCGATATAATATTAAAGGTCCCTGAACAAGGAGTACTCGCTTCTTGAGATCGCTACAGAGCCTTCTCGCTCCGACTGCGATCACATGCTGTAATGAAGTCATGGTAGTATTCGAGCTCATGTCGACACCGAATTCGTCACATCAACGAAGCCTTCCCACTGCCTCAGCGCCTCACCGCTCTTGATACACCACCTCGCTCTCCTCAAGCCCTCTTTCCATCGCAATCCACCAGGGCCTCTCTCCTTGATCACTTGCCCATCGTCGCCCTCTCCCATATGACTCTCGTCCGCGTCACAGACTCCACTCAGTGTGATCAAAGCCGCAGTGTTCAAAAGGACGAAATGCAATACCGGATCGTCATCCGGCCTCTCGTTTCGCAGAATCTGCATTAGAATCTCGGCATTCTCGTCCGGACCTTTACCTCCATGGACAGTATCCAGAGAATGCCGGGGAAGCCCAAAATCTTCGGGCGAGATTGTGAACTTCGTGATTTCGACAGGTGGCTTTCCTTCGCCATTTGTAGGTGGAGTTTGAGGTTCGTGAATGTACCAGCAATGCGTGATTCCAGCGCAGGAGATTTCGTCCAGATTCTCGTCTCCGCAGACAATCAATGCCTTCCTGGATCCGCTGAGTCTGAGCGCGTCTGCGAAGTTCTGTCCAATGTCCTTTCGTGCAACGCCGAGGATCCTACATTCGACTAGACCTGAGTCATGGACTGGATTTGCAAGAGGGCCGAGAAGATTGAAGACCGTTCGGACTGGTACCTCTCGTCTTGTCGCTGCAGCATGCTTCATTCCCGGATGCCATTCGCGGGCATAGAGGAAGGCGTAATTTGTGCGCTCGTAAATCTTAGGTAAGTTTCCTGCAGTGGTTGCGGCTATGATGGGTGGTTTGGGTGCATGTTGAAGGAGATCTGCAGAGCCTGAGAGAGATGTTGAGGAGTTGTTGCCATGCTTTGCCATGAGGAGGATGGCTGATGCGATGATCGAAGAAGTCGTAGAGACGTTGAATGTGTTATGTCCATCGCCACCGGTCCCGACGATGTCGCACTAGCAGCAATAATTAGTATGGGCGAGGAAGTGAACCATAGAAGATTACTTACAAACCCGCCATCGTATGTCCCTTCAGGCTTTCGCCGCTTCTCCCAAACGCTTTGCAATGCCGACTCGTCCACTTGAGCGGCTGCTTCCCGCATTGAAGTTGCACATGCTGCCAGAACTTCGGCTTGATGGTCGAGATTCGTGGTATGTAACGCCCAGAGCAGGACACCAAATTGCACGGGTGACAGACTGTCCGTAAAGATCAAAGAGACGGCGGCCGCGATCTCTTCTGCCGACACTTTTCTTGCCGACTCTAATGTTGCCAGTTTCTTGAGGAGGCTCGATATTGAGACGTATCCTGTATTGTCGTGCGACCCCATGATCGGCCGATCAGATTGTGTGTTGGAGTTTCAGTGCTTCGTTTGTGGCTATGCGACTCTATGGCTTGTTTTGGTGCTCAATGGCAGTTTGTGAGTCAGCGGTGTTGGTTTGTGGTTTGTGTCTTTGCTTGGACTTTTGAAGCCGAGAACTCGGCTGCGCTGCTCCAAAACTTTATCCAGAAGCCCTTCACATTAACCATCACTGTAGCATCCGCCTCGTACCGTCTGCATCGCATCCATCATTGCGACAATTGCCGTTCTCTGCACGGATTGTCATTACGTTCTGAACAGACACTCATTGATCGCATCTCCTGACAATGCCTCCACGCGTACGGGTTCCATCGAACGCACTCCGGCCGGCAACAGGAACGCAGTATGTTTGCTGGCAATGCAGAAGACATGCATCAGTGGCTGCTGCAACAGCGACAACACCCGCACCACCCATTGACCAGATGACGAAGCCTGCGAGACCAGTCGCCAGGTTTCCAGCAACGCAACCTCCCTCCTACAAGCCTCCAGAGTTTCGCAAGACACAACTTCATCGGCAATATCAGTCATTATTGCGCGCATCACCCCTGATGCTTATCTTCCAGCACAACAATCTGAAATCGACAGAATTTATGAGCATACGAAGGGAGCTTGCACAGGCATTGAGGAAGGTGGATGAAGAATTGGCCAAGAATGGAAACAACGATTACATTGGAGATCAGGTCAAGCTGTCAGTGGTGCAGACTGGCATCTTCGCGTCAGCCTTGAAGGTCGTCGAGTTCTGGGATCCTAAGTTCGAGTCAGAGGCGGAAGGAGCGCATGGCAGCAATGAGAAGTCCCTGAAGCAGGTACATGGCCTCTCCAAAGAAGCATGGATGACAGCCAAGAAGGCAAAGGCGAGGCACGGTTTGGAAGCACTGCTGTCGGGCCCGCTGTGTGTGTTGTCAGTACCAACGGTCTCACCACAGCATCTCAAGGCAGCTCTTACCATACTCGCCCCAAACAGCGATTTCCCGGCGCCGAAGCGGAAGTCGAACCCCAGCTACCACGAACCTGCCGTACAAAGTGGACTACAAAAGCTTATGCTTCTCGGAGCACGGATCGAGGGCAAGTCGATGGACACAGAGGGTGCAAGATGGGTTGGTAGCATCGAAGGTGGTCTGGAGGGACTTCGCGGACAGCTTGTGGCCATGTTGCAAGGTATTGGCGCTGGCGTTACCAATGCACTTACAGCAGCAAGTACCAACCTCTACTTGACTATGGAGGGAAGGAAGATTATGATGGAAGAGGAGGGCAAGAAGGAGGGCGAAGGCAAGAGTGATGCATCGAAGGAGCAGGCATAAGAAGTCAATGTCCCTCCCGCCAGTTGACTCCGACCCACTCAAGTCCAATTTCATCACTCGCGGAGCGCCAGCGATGGACTCACCTGCAGACTCAGCCTTCGAAGCGCTAAGCGCGAAATCGACGTACGGGAACAACGCTTTGACTTGCGTCAGACCCCTGCTAATGCTATAGAATGTACGGCAGCATAGCTTGCATAACTTACCAGCCGGCTCACAATGTGTACTGGTGCGACATTGAGAAGTCTACGTTGGACATGCACACCGACACCCTCGCGATGCTTCTCCATGGCGAGGATGATCACACTCCGGATCCCCATTGGCATCTGGGCGAAGAAGTAGTTCGCTACAGCCTGGATCAGTCCAAGATCAGTGCAAAAACATGGATGCACTACTTTTGTTGGATGAAGACTGGACATTTGGAGGACAAAATTGCGCCTCGATTTGAGAACTTCGAAGAAGTCGTTCAGTTGCTAAAGGCTGCCAACCAACTCTTGACCCGCCAGTGGATCTTCGGGCATGGCTTTGAGAACACCATAATTGACCACGCCATAAGACTGTTGACCGACGACATACATTGGCTCAACCCTTACGACTGCATCTATGCTTTATTGGACTACATGGCCCACAGCGATACCATAGTCGTCGGCCTTATCAAGTTTCTAGTCGAATGGATTGTTCTCGGGCCTCGAAGAGACGGCCCTGTCTACGACGTACTCTTCGAGCTCTTCAGTCAACCTCAGCAGAGTGCACAGCTGAGCAATGTGTTGGTGGTCCTAAGCCAAGCGATCACGAACGCTTTTCTGCTCGAAAAACGCCGCCAGTCTGCTGATGATTTCCCGAAACCAGTGGCAGCCTGGCTACCAGACCCTTGCCGGTATCATATCAGCTGTAACGCACAAGAATGCTGGCTCAAAAGATTGAAAGGAAACCCTACTACCGCCTGGAAGAAGAGAGGTTGGAATAGACCAGACGGAAAGTGGACGAGATCTTCTGAAGCCGCGGGCAGGCCCTATAAAGAGGTTTAAAGCAGCAGGATAATAACTTGATGTTCAGGTTGATGCTTGATGGAAGTTATGCTGTCGACAGTGGCGGAGCTTTGGCTGGAGGTATCATTCTGCGTGCTGTATACTACTTTCAAGACATATAAGCTCTCAAGGGCCATATGAACAAATGCATGTGCTTCGTAGAGTCTTCTTCCACTGTGTCATCAGTATATGATTTCCGCGCACACCACAGATCGGAATGCATTGAGTGCAACATTGCCGTTGACCCCTGTCCCTGTGCTCACGGTGGAGTTGTGCAGCGAGATCCGGAACCTTAGTCAAGAAGCTTATTCAATAGAATACCTGTTTGCGATCCGACGCAGCCCTTCCTTCACTACTCCACCTCCTCTCGTACACTCAGTCCGGCGCTTTCACTCGCTCAGCGCGCGGCTTCAACATCCGCAAAAAAATGCAAAAGACCGCTTCGCCCGCGCCGTCAGGCCATAATCCCTTTGATGACCCAGCTGGCTCTGAGGCGTCGCTAGAAATCGATACCGTGCTCACAGTTGACCGAAATGCAACGCTGACGCTGGGAACCGATTCGCTGATCGTGCTGGACGAGGGTTTAAGACATCGGAGAAAATGCTGTGGATTACTGCCATCATTGTCGAAGACGACTCGCGCCATACCATTTCACAGCATACTCTGGGCTGGACTAAATGATTTTGAGGTGACCGTACACTACGCGCAACCAGTGGGACGGAAGGGCAAGGCGTGTAAGGTCTCATATATTCACTACACGATCACGGACAAGACTCTACATTCCCATGCGAAGCAATGGGTAGAGCAGCTATTGAGTCGAGCGTATCCGCCGAACACGCGAAGGAAGAAGAGAATAAAGGTGTTGGTGAATCCCTTTGGCGGGCAGGGGTACGCGCAAAAGATATGGACGAAAGATGTGGAACCAATATTAGCCGCAGCGCAGTGCGAGATTGACGTGGAAAGGACAACATATAGAGGACATGCTGTAGAGATTGCGGAAAAGCTGGATATCGACGCATTGGATGTCGTAGCATGTGCTTCTGGAGACGGCCTACCTCATGAGGTCTTCAACGGACTGGCTAAGCGACCAGATGCGAGACGAGCCCTTCGGAAGATCGCACTCTGCCAAATCCCTTGCGGGAGTGGTAATGCGATGAGCCTCAATTGCAACGGCACAGACTCGCCTTCGTTGGCGGCCGTAGGGATCGTGAAAGGCATTAGAACACCCCTCGATCTGGTCGCAATAACTCAAGGAGACAGAAAAATGTGGTCTTTCCTCTCCCAAGCCGTAGGCATAATCGCAGAAACAGACCTAGGCACAGAATCTCTACGCTGGATGGGATCTTTCCGCTTCACATGGGGTGTTCTGGTCAGGATGCTAGGCAAGACAATCTATCCCGCCGAAATCTCAGTCGTCACCGAAACCGACGACAAGCGCGCAGTACGAGAACTCTACCGCCGGGCAGCCGAAGAACACGAAGCAGCAAAATCCAAGAACCTCCATACCGAAGAAGAAGACGACGAACACCAAAGCACCGCAGATCAACACCTCCCCTCCCTAAAGTACGGCACAATCCTCGACCCTCTCCACGCAGACTTCCTCACAACCGACCACCCAAATCTAGGAAATTTCTACGCAGGAAACATGTGCTACATGTCCCCCGACGCACCCTTCTTCGCCGCAGCCCTCCCATCCGACGGCCGTCTTGACCTAATAAACATTCCCGGAGACATAACCCGCCTCTCAGCCCTAAAAATGTTGGTTACCGTCGAAAACGGAACCATGATAAACTTCCCTCAAGTTCAGTATTCCAAAATTCTAGCTTTTCGAATCAAACCGAGAAAAGCTGCGACGGAAGCTGGGAGACGGCTGAGGGCGAGATTTGGACAGTGGTTGGGAGGTGCGGCAGGGCAAACGGAGGGTTTGATTGCGATTGATGGGGAGAGAATTCCTTTTGAACCTTTTCAGGCGGAGGTTGTGCCGAGACTAGGGACTGTGCTGAGCAGGAATGGGAGATATGAGTTTGTGGGACCGAAAGCTCCGTGAGAGATGCAAAGAGGGAAATGGCGTTTTGATGGAATTTGTATGGATTGATGATACCCGATTTGATTGATGGGAAGATTATTTGGTTCATGGGAAAAGTAAGCGTGCAAGCAGGACAAGGTGTATTACTATAGTTGGTTTTAGTGGTATTGGCTTATAGAGGTGTAGAAGAGTGTTGATGATAGACGGGCTCTTTGGCTCGATCACATCACCCCTCTCGCTTGCTTCCTGAAGTATGAGACCGATGCTGCGGGAATACGCCACTCTACCACCCGGATTTCTCGAGATGAAACGAGACGATTCTGCATGAAGACGGACCCCATTTCCTGACCATTGAAACACTGCCATCCGTGACCTGGGCCCCTGCACTGCGAAGTAATGTTCTACCACACCGAAATCACCAGCTGCCGCCTTTCAATGGGCTTATCGTGGCGTCTATCCCCGGAGTCCGAGCATGTGCTTATGCTACTGGGGAAGTGGCGATCGTTCAGCAGATGCTGCGAAGAAGGCTTGAGACTTGCTGTGGAACGGCGTGATTGCGGCCAGCGAGAATAAGTATTGTAGGCGTCGGCTTTGCGCGAAGATGTGATTCGGCGTGGAGACGACACTGCCGGAGAACGAGTGAGAGATGATCGGCAGGTAATTCGTTTGTTCTGTCGAGGAAGTTGCAATGAGATACCTGAGAGCGCAGCTCAAGTGTCCTGGTGAGCTACATTAAGCAACGCGAAAGAGAAGGTACACTAATCGCTCGATCGAGACAGTATTTTCAAAGGCTAAAGCAATAGTGACATCTATTGTACATGTATGCAAGAGCAAATGAGAAAATCGCCTTGTGATCATGCCTTATTCCAGCTGTGGCGGCGATACGAATGTCGAGTCCTTGTTTTCTCGATCACTGGACAGCACATGGCTTTATGTCCTGCATGTTCTCCTGCCCATCGAAAGTCACTGTAGTTGCGCCGACTTCCGTACCATTCAGCCTGCATGAGAATCCTAAGACACCTTGCTTGCGGCCAAATTCGATACCAAATACTGCGGGAACACTGTGAACTTTTTCATCGCCGATCATCTTGGAGCGACACCCATTCAAGTTGCATTTAGACGTGTCGCACTCGAACGTTACAAGCTTGTGAGCACCTGTAAAAGTCAGCTACAGTCTGGAAGAACATTTCAGTGTCAGCATTTACCTTCGTCCTTTCTGTTCTCTGGTGGCACGTCCAGATTGCAATAATAGACTGTCACCTGGTTCGTCACAGGAACGCCATCCACTGCATACGCTTCAAGTTCGAGCTCGATTTTGGTCTCTTCGCTGACCACATCGCCCTAAAAGGGTCAGTGCATTGCAGATTACATTTGCGGTCGCAGTACCTTTTTCAATTCCCACATCATTTGATTGTTTGCGAACCAGTGACTGTGCCACGGATCCCAAATTTTGTCTGCTTTGCGATGTCTGCCGGAATCCCATGGCAATGCAACGCATACTCCGTAATGCCTGCGGCATTTCCGCGAAGAAGGCCTGATGTTAAGCAGACCACTCAAGGCAGCGCCCTTAGCTATGGCTGCTTGTCTGGTCAAAGATTAATTAACATGTTTCGACTCGGAAGAGGAACCCGCTTACGGATGCTCTGGACAAAGTAGTCGAAGGTTTCGGGAACTGCACCATTCTCTTAGAATGTCGTTCAGATACACCGAATCGCCAAAGCCTCTCACGAGAATGATCGTCTACATTTAGTCAGCCAGACTCGCATTTGTCTTAGTCCGTTCAAGACACTTTCCTTGATTGTAGGCACGCCGAAAGTACGCAGGTCAGCTTCGATCTGGCTTGCTAATAGACTCTTGATCTTTTGAATGACGGGTTCGAAGAATCGGCGAAAGTCCTTACTGTGTGCAAGTATTAGTAGCACATTCAATGTTGTGCGAGTGTGGTGCGAAGCGTACTTGTATATCTTGACTGTTCCATTGTCTTCGTCATAGTATCTCGGGCAGTCGACATCCTTCATGACAAGCTCCATTTCATAGTACCTCGACTCATCGTGAATGTCTTGGGCCTTTCCGAAGTCGCGTTTGTGGCTTTCAAAGTCTCTCATGAATCTGCTTCGTGGACCTCTCTTTTCGACCGGAAGGTTCGCGTAGGATGTTCCAAATTGTCGATCCATCCATGCCATGAACTCCCTATCAATGTATGTTGATCCGCACTTGCCGCCTAGAACAGCAATCAGTTCAACGTGAGGCTGAGATTGTCAGGTAAACTCACCAACTCCAACGAGCAATTCCTCGAATTCGAGCTTTGGAGAAATCTGCGTGACCTTGTATGTTGTGATGTCAACAGTGCCGCCGCCGCAGTCGCATATCAAGACACTGTCTCCAGTCTATACGGTCAGCATCGGCGTCTCTTGACGTTTGGTGAAGGTCTCGCTTACCCGTACTTGTGGTACTACACCACTGGATTTGCTTTGAGCAGATAGAGTGGCAATGGCGGCAGCCTCAGGTTCTCGGATGAGGTAGACTTCACTGCCTGCCAAAGCTGGGATCCCGGCGAGTACGCCCGCTCTTTGAATAGCGTGAAGTGTCTGCATTTTCGCTTTGTCGCTCCATACAGCTGGCACAGTGAACCAAAATTCCAAAGGGGTCACGCTCAATGTCTCTTCTGAATGGCGTCGAGATAGCTGTCCGTAGGCAAATATGACGATCTCGCGAAGAAAATCTGCGCACAACTCGACAGGAGTCTTTCCTTCGGGCAAATCCAAGACTCCGGCTCCAACACTGACAGTAAGACTTGTGACGTCGTATTTGGATGCCTGTTGAGGTTCGAGGAGTAGTTTCATCCACGAAAAGCATTTCATGCGCGGCAGAACCTCGTAGCCCCAGGTATTGTGATCAATATCATTGTTTGTGCCGTATGATATGCAAGACGGTGTTTTCCAGGAGAAATCTGCATCTTTCACGGGGCCTGGCCTGCTTGCGCATCAGTAAGCTGACCCAAGTCGTGGATCTGGTCGAACCGCAATGCTAACCAATCTCGAATGCAAATGATGTCTTCAACCGTTTTCTGCGTCGCGTCTTCAGTAGTGACCCAACTGACACCTGAATTCCCGTTAATTTTGCACAATTGACAAGGGCTCACCCAAATTACCAGTGTATGTCGTTCCGAAGTCAACACCGACGATGATTTTGTGTAGTTTCCGGGAAAGTTCTTGTATGCGTGAACTTCCGATGCTCCCGATGGGGCTTTTGAGAAGATGCGAATTATGCTTCAAGTAGGGCGTCGCAAGAGTGGGCGCACATGATGGACTTATCGACTGCGAGTAGATGCTGGAGCCTCTGCTGACTGTTTCGTTTTTGTCTCTGTCCTTACGCCGGAAAGGTCGCCTCAGCGATGCGACCAATGAATTAGAGCGCTTGGACATCTGGGTTGGCGGTTGATGAGCGACTTGCGAAACAAGAAGCAAAGAACTGAAAGTCTCGCAAAGGCTTGTAGAGGTACTCCACTATGTAGTTGCGTTCGAAGAGTAAGGCTGTACCTGAGATGCGGCCTCTTCCTTGGCACACGGCATCCTTTGGCGCATAATGCGCGAGCATTAATATCTCGTGAGACGGCACAGGTTCAAATACTGATCGGCCAAAAGTCTGGCGACATGTTAGCGACATGTTGTAGCGACCGGTGTGAGACACTGTCCACTCACAACTTCACACCAGCCTTCTGCGCCACCTTCTCTCGAGTGTGGAGGCGCCTCTCGAGGGAAGGGCGGAAAACGAGGCTCAGATTATGGCGAAGCATCGCACGTTCCTAGAGTCTCCCATTTTCCATAAGAAAACTCTCGGCCTTTTTCTCAGGTCCCAGTCTCCCAAGCCTGAATTCCGCTCACCATGCAGGCAAAGACAGACAATCATTATGCCAACAAGTCTAACCACAATGAGAGTCACGCATTCGATAACCCTGAGCGTGGGAGAATTCGGCCAGAGCTGGAAAATGTGCAGATGGAAGCAGGAGACGAGCCGCCCAAAGGTTCCAATCCAGATGAGGGATTGAGTCGTCATGGGACCGAAGCGGAGCATGCTGCGCTTCAGAATGTTTTGCAACCATCGACGCGAACGAGTCTCAGACCTCAGAAAAGCCAAAGATCAGCCGCGCGTGGAAAGAGCCAGCCAGGACCGATGCAACCCGAAGAGCACGATGAATCAAGCAGATCCAAACCACGCGAGCCTCGAGAACGGATCAATCACCTCCAGCAGGAACTTGAGAGATTGAAAGAATATCTCGAACAGGAGGCGGAGCAGCAGCAACCCAGAGAGGAACTGCGAAAGGTTCGGGAAGAACTCAAAGAGTCCCAAGAGGGACACCAGAAGATGACTGCAGAGCTTCGCAAGGCGAACGAAGATCTGAAAAACGCCGAGGCAACTTTGAAAGAAACGCTACAGTGGCAGGAATCGCAGCTTTACAGCAGCCTTGAGATTCTGGTCGGTAAGAAAGCTGCAAACAAAGCTTTGGCTGAGGAGCGACACTGGACGCCACGTTGGTTCCGTAACGACTTACTTGATCACATAACCAAGATTGGGCAGGAACCGTGCAAGTTGTGCGCGACCAAAGATGCAGATGTCGAAATAATGGCAGAGCAAGTTGAGAAAATGCAGACCAACCTGCTTAGGCTGCAAGGGAGGCCATGTGTCGAGCCAGACGCCGCAAATGAGATCGAACATCAATTTGTAGGGATAGCATCGCGGCTCTGGCAATGGAGCGAGAACCATGTGATACAATCCTCGAGCCGACCATTGGAGGTAATTGGGTCAGAAGAGCTGGGGCAGCTTCTGGCAGACAGTGGTTGTATAGCGTCTGGCCCAGAAGCGCGAGAGAGGCTTTTCGCGAGCCCATTAGCGGCCAACCGGAAAGCACCAACGTATTTCCTCTCGGCAGCATTGTCTTGCTATGCTCTTGGTAAAATCTTCCGGGATCCATTCTTCGCTTTTGTTGGAGAGTACGGGACAGACAATCGTTGGTGGGCATCTTGAGGGTGAGGCATTGAACAAGCTGGTCAATTCTATCACAAATAGTAAGCAAGGTCATACCACGAAAGGTATTCCACAGCTGACCATTTCTTTGCAGTCAATGAGCCAGAGGCCCATGCTTTGCGGTCCAAGATCCTTTCTTTACTTGATCCGACTGGTCAGAGCGACGATCCCGATGTTGTCAAAGCACAGAAGATTGCAAGAGCGAGCCGAAAGCTGGCCGTTGGTAGCTTGGCATCCGAATGCATCTCGAAATTTTCCCTGCTCATATCTCGGAATATTGACGGTAAGACCGAGCTGCAGGACATCCTTTTGACTGCTGCGAATCTTGCGTGGAAGTTATGGTCGTCCAAAATTCACTTGGATGTTATGGATCGAAGTCTATTGCTCAAGTGCGCGGCGCCAGATGAACACGTGCGATATCACGCCTCCGACGGTCTCATGCGACCTCATCCTTTTCACCGCAAAGAGATCGACGCGAATGCTGATGGGCTCGAGGGGAGGGAAGTGATCATGCTGTGTGGGCCTGGTATTGCGGCCTCCTGGTATCTCGAAGGAGAAGACGCAAGGAAGAAGAGAATTTGGAAGAGGTCTGTCGTTCTGCTTGCTCCGCCTCCGAAACCCAAGGTGCTGGCGGGATTTGTACAAAAGACGAGAAATGGTTTGAGCGAATTAGTCGGAGGGAAAAGCGCATAGAGCAGAAGTGGTTTGTCGTTGTAGTCAGTCCTGTGATTAAGTCGTCGTACGCTGCGGACGTGCCAAGAGTACAATAGGCTTTCTGCCAGTCCCGCTCACGAACATCTAGCAATACTTACGAATCGTGACTGTTGGGCTCAAATTGTTCGAAGGAACGCATGAGCGCCTGACTTCGCATCGCATATCAATCTGCATCGTTGCAGCAGAGCTCGAGATTGAGCAACACACTGCCGGCCCCTGGATGAAGACTTCTACAGCCGCAGGATATACTCTTGGGACAAACCTACCCTTGTGAGGCCGCACTGCATGCAAGCAAGCAACTACGCCCCATGAAGCCCCATGCACTCCTTCAGTGCTGACAGCACAGCATGCTGGCGGCCTCCATCGCCTCGCAAGCAGACCGTCCGGAATATGTATCTGCCATGTTTGAAGGCAGAATGTCGACCCTCGCATATCGATTTGAGGATTGAGGCTGCACCTTGCTAACATCCGCAGAGATGGTCGTTTCTGAAAACCGCATTCCTCACGCGGCTCCCAGATCAGTGCAGCAGAATGCACCATGGAAGTTCATCGCTGTGATGGGGGTCACAGGGTCTGGTAAATCTACATTCATTCGCAAAGTCAGCGGTGATAGCAGTGTACTTGTGGGCGATGGACTGTACTCCTGTAAGAATTCCTTCCCCTTAAAAGATCATCTAGCTTCATACTGAAGTAGAACGTCAGGCACATCCGAGCTGAAAAGCTATGCTTTCAACTATGGCGGATTCAACATCAATCTGGTCGATAGGTCAGCCGCAATTCAAGTAGACATCAATGGACTCTCTGACTTTTCTTAGCCCCGGTTTCAATGACACCCATCGATCGGAGACAGATGTTCTTCAAGACATTGCTAGCTGGCTGCGTGAAACATACGAGGGCGAAACGAAACTGACTGGAATCGTATACCTTCATGGCATCAATCATTCTCGCATGGAGGGTTCAGCACTTCGCAATCTCAAGATGTTTCGCGAGCTTTGTGGCAATGATCCGCTACAGAACGTAGTGCTTGCCACGACATTCTGGGATACGGTCCAGGCTGAAGCAGGTGCACGCAGAGAGACGGAGTTGAAAGATACCTTCGAGTTCTGGGGTGGCATGATCAAGCGTGGATCAAGAATGGCAAGAGCAGGGACCACCGAGGAGTGCTATGCAATTGTTTCTGACCTCTTGAATCGGTCGCCAAAAGCGTTGCGGATCCAGCATGAGCTCGTCGAAGAAGCTGTGCCGCTTGCTGAAACAGCAGCTGGCCAGGTCGTCAGCGAGGAACTGATCAGGCTGGAGAACAAGCATAAGCAAGAGAAAGAAGAGATGCAACGACAAATGCAAGAGGCACTTGAGCAGCGTGACTTGGAACTGCAGGCCAGTCTCGGCACCATCACTACGCGGACGAAGCTGACTGGAGACAGGAAATCATCCAGGAGCAAGAGAAGAAGGTCTCTGATGAGCTTCTAAAAGTTAAGCGACAGCAGGAACAGCTGAAGGCCGACCGACGCTCCGATCTCAGGCGACAGCAGATCGAATTTGACGACGTTATCGCTGCGCTTCGCAAGGACAACGCCCGATTGAAAAGAAAGCTGGCAGGAAGCAATCTCGAGAAGCAATGGGAGAGGGCGCAGTTCAATCAACGCTTGGAGGACTTTGAACGATACAATCAAGACATGTGGCAGCGTTGGAATCTTTCAGTTGACGAGATCATTGCCAAGGTCCGGGTAGAAGAAAGCAAATTGCGAGTTGAAGATCGAGAGGAGCTGGAGCATGAGATCAATCAGCTGAAGGAAAGTCTTGCTGAAGGCTCGCGAGATGACAAGGGTAGCTGGAAGCCAAGGGCGAAAAAGGCTGGTGCTCACTTTTTGAAGATCCTCCGGGTTCTTTTGCCTCTCACTTCTCTTGTCGCCCTTGGCCTGCCAGGGCACAGTTGAGGTATTAGGTGTACCTCATGATATCGACAGTCAATGTAAGACCAGAGTTTATCCTATCATGCTCAATCTCCAGATATTCGTTCAGCTTCCTCTTTGTCTCTTGTGAGCCGTGTGCAAGGCATCCTCAGTAGAGCAACAGACATTAATGAAGACCAACCGATACTGGGTCTCCCGGCCCGCATACTGGAGATAGTGTCATTTGTCTCCACAGTTGGCTCCATGTCGGTCATTGCAGAGACAGCGCACAACAAACGCTGCCATGGGCACGACTCTTGAGCATCGATGAGGCTGTGCTGTAGACTAGTCGCGGACAGAGGGCGATAGAAGTTACTGTTTCAGTGTCATTGAATCTCAAAGCAGTCGCAACGTATTCGTGGTAGTGTGATCTCCTCAATGTGTTCTTCAGGTCGATCAGACGCATAGTAGACACGAATGCGACCGTGGCCATTGGATCACACGATACGCGTGTGAGAGTGAGGAGCATGACTCCGCCGATTGCCTGCTTGCACCTGCCTTGAGCCCCGAACTGGGAAGCAGCGTCCATGAGCGTTAAAGAAGCGATGACGAAGACGTGAAGCATGAGACAAGCATTACTGTGAGAATGTTAGAAGAGATCAGAGACATCACTCTACTAAATTCCGGCTTGCTGGAAACGAGAGCTACGAGTCGAGACGCACTGTGCACCAATGCTAGAGGAGCGACGAAGATAACAACAGCCCATGTGAGGGGCCTGGTTCCGCCGATCCTCGGCGTGCCGATGATCAGAGCTGTGAATCGAGGAGCAGCTTGCAGCATTGCTGAAGTAGTCATTGTAGAGGAAACCGGACCTGACAGAGACTCAAGACGGCACACTTGAGAGGCTTGACTCCACCGATCATCGACGTGCTGCGGACGAGAGACACGGCATGGAAAGCAGCGTGCACGTATGTTGAGGGAGAGCGGCTGTGAAAGCTGGGGTGGCGCGAGGATCAAGAAGGGAACAGTTCGGTGACAAGATACAGAAGATCTCCTAGCGAGGGCCTCATGTGTAGCGAGATTTCAAGGCATGACTCCGTCTCGACATGCTCTCAGCTGCCGCGAGCGCTGACTCCTGAAGCAGCGTCCATCAAGGGTGAAGGAGCGACAATCCGGAAGATGGCAAAGTGAGAAGCAGGAAAGCAAGCATATCAGGAAACCTAGTGAATGAAGCACTATCTACAGAATTCTCTATTTACAAAAGGATCAGATTTAGCTTCACTCCAGAAGAGTTACTGACATCTTGCACCACGAGAAGGTACTGATCCATTAGCAAGACGGCACGCCCACCCATGCCCCTGACCCGCACCACGCCTAAAGCTTTGGCTGCACAGCGGAGCGCTCACTGCCCATATGCCTGACACCGTAGCTTCAACGTAGTCACGAGCGGCTCAAGTATGGCCAGGAAACAAAAGAAATATATGGCGCAGGCACGCAGGCCCTAATGGAGCTCCAGGGCCTGTGAAGCAGTGTTAGCAGAAGTCAAAGGGAAGAGGTGATGGCGTCGAGAGAGGCTATTATGTTTGCTTGCTCACATATTCGCCCCGGTAGACTCTCCATCTCGTCATCTCCGGGTCGACCTGGGCCTCCGAGCCAGGGCGGAGGATGACAGTTGGTGCTTCAGAGGCCCAAGGCTCACTGAACATCTTGGGACGAATCCCGAAGAGGTCCCGAAGGAACAACCGCAGAGGCAGACACATCGTAATGTCCCTTTAAGTTATGTTGTTGTGTGTGTTGTATGCAGAGCTCTGTAGCAAGTTTGTGTATGTGAAGAAAGAAGAAGAAGAATTCAGGAGGGGAGGGCAATTTACTTATAGCCAGATGGCAGCATACATTAGTCAGGCCGGACTGGGAGCTGCTCTCATGATGAGATGTATTGGTAGACGTCCAGAGTTTGAGCGTGCACGGCTGCGCTGCGAGGCGTGTGGCCGGATATGAGTGCCTGAGCTTGGCATTGATACGGGCTTTGCGTAGCATTGGTTCCCGCTGCTTGAAGCATCACTCATATCGAAGCAGCACGGTCCAACTCGCAAACACATGCTGTATCTGGGCGTGCAGTTTTCAGAACGGACACGTAGCTCGCTCTTTCGTGCTTGAAAGTGGTAGTGCAACGCTGAGGTGCGAGCTTTTCGACCGGAGACGTGGGTCGCTTTGGCATGCTGAGGATGGCAGGCCGACGTTGAGGATAGCAATGCGATGCGATCAAAGGCACTGTGGAAGTTTCTCTCGATCGCAGCAGCATATCCCGGCCCGATCGGCGTCATGGCGGCAGTTTGAGTCAAGTGTGGTCTCCGACGCGGACGGCGACATCTCATGGCGTGAGGAGGAGGAATCGTGATCGTAACGTCGAGCGCTCGCCGACTGAAGGGGGGATCGTAACTTGTCATTAATGAATAGCTGAAACTGCAGTGGAGGATATGAGTCTCGCTCGCTAGAGTGCATCGTCGTGACTGTCGTACCGGAGGGCGGACCGTTCGCGGAATGAGCTTTATGTCTTGACGCTTTCCTTGGTGCAAGCACACTTCTGAGCATAGCTTCCGCGCATAGTGTTCGATATTTCTTCGCAACTACATTTTGATGCATTACTCTGCGGTCCCATGCATATTCCTGGTTTCGACACGGATCGAGCAAAGAAATGGAAAATCGCAATGCTGTCATTTGTATGCTTGGTCCCAAGGAGAATTGACGGAAAAGATGCTTCTATGGTATTGGGCCAGAAATTCTCGTGTCCTAGGCTCAAGAGATCCATTTAAATCGGGCTGGTGAGCAGCGACGAAAGACCCGTTTGAATTGACCATCGCGCGATTGTAAATTGCCGCTTCTCATCTCATTGATTTCTTTCCATCAACGACCGCTGACATCGTCCGCTAGATCTATCAACTAGATCTGTCGACATACGATAGAGAGACGGCTGCTTTCAGCCCGAAATCTCGCTCGGTCCACTCTCGCGACACGGAATCAAGTGGACCACCGAAGATGCGTTGGTGTATTCTATGTCGGAGTTGCTGAATTTTGCGTCTCATGTATCGGACGGACGGTGAGTGGTTGCCATAGGTAAAAATTTCGCCACAAAGCTGAAGAACCACGTAAACAAAGAAGTCTGACTGGCAAGCAGTCGCGAATATTCGAAGGCAGTGAGGGAGTGAGGTCAACTCCACACCGAGCTTGCAATCGAGATCGACAGGGAGCAGAATGCTTCAGGCCTGAAGAATTTGATGCCTTATACGAGGCCACTGGCATCGTTCCACTCCGCCGCCGCTCATCATCTTCAACATCACAGGTCACAACTCTGTCAGCTCCTGCGAACAGCAAGAATGCGTCTGCGCCAGAAGCTGTGACACGAGCTGCGTAGCTGACTGATTCATATGACCTTTCTGGCCCGACCAGCAGCTGAAAGACGCTTGGATTCTTGACGCGTTTCAAGCTCGTCAAATTGCACTTTGAGACTCGAGAGCGCTCTACAGCACGATACTTGGGCTCGTCTATCTACAATGATACTTGAGGACGCTCGGGAACTCATGCTGCTTCTGCAACACCTCTAAGCAGGTTGGCCTTGAAGCACAACCACATCCCATCTACCCACTTCCACTCGACAATGTGGATGACATGAGTCGTCAGTCCAGCAGGCGCCCCAACCCACTCGGTGTGGAAGAAGACATGTGCTGATCTCAAATCTGGCTCGACAGTAGCACTTGCTTCGACAATGTTTGCCGCAAAGTCTGGATGGCTCTCGCACATTTCCTGGAGGGCGAGTATCGTCTCTGAATACGAGAGAAACCTGTCCGTGAAGCGGCACTCCAACGAATATGAAGGATGGTAGAAGCAAGCACTCTCTGCAAGGTCGGACCACTGTTACAGAGCCGATTATCAGCAAGTGTCTCAGATAGCTGCACACGCCAGCGGCCCAGCGCGAGAAGCACATACTGCTCGATCGTTGATGGCCATGGTCCAATCCCGGTGGACCTTAATGATCTGCTTTGCTACCTTCCCAGGGCTTCCGGTAGACCTGTCTATGCCAGCAAGACCATACGATCTGAACTCTGGTGACGAGTTTTCGCATGTTCCTTGGTCGTCATTGGAGCCAAGATAGGAGAGCTCTTCTTCAATGGAACCAACTTTTGCCAATGCTGGACCTTCAGCAGCATGCTCTGTGGAGCCCCCGAACGTCGAAGTCGTAGTCACCGCATCAGTCTCGTAAGAAAAGGTGGATTCGCTGCTTTTGGGAGAAGATGGTGCGGCATAATGAATTCTAACATCAACAAGTGCAGACATGTCGAATCAGAAGAACTGGGATGATCTACATGATCATCATTGGAGACATTCGTGTAACCGGACGAGCTCTTTAAGTACTTGCTTCCCTCAGTCACCTGTCCGATCTGTCAGCTAATCCTTGCTCCGATGATAAGCATCCAGAGATCCGGGACGGGCACTAAGGGTCCACACCTGCCGACCTTGCACTTTGACGACAGACCATATGCTGGTCTTCTTGACATCAATTGGGAACAAGGGACTGTCCTACAGAAGAAAAGAGGCCTCGTCAGATCGAATTGAATGATTGAGCACAGCCTGAAGACATGGCATGTCTTCCACTTTATTCGCCATTGACAATTTTGTGGATTTACTTTCTCCTGAGGAGACGGGATCTGGACACGATTAAATCTTTGGCTTCCAGTAATGGATCTGCCAGCTTGCTTCATCCGTCACGCGCAGGCTCAACAAGTCCGGTCGTGAATAGTGCCCTACGATATCCAGATTATGTTTGGCGAGAGCTTTCTTGGTCAAATCAATGTCCGCAATAAGCAAGCCTTCCTCACCGGGATCGAGAGGCTTGACGAGCTCGGCGGCATCAGGACCATACAAGCGAGAGAATCCGCCCCCTGGGCCCTGCCTTGCGTACTTGAAGTCCTTCAACTGGCACTTCTCGCGAGACTCGTCTGTCAGGATCTGCGTGCTGACAATCACAAAAGTCGCACCTTCCATCGCCATGACTTGAGAGATGCGAGCATTCATCTCTCCTGTGATGTGATATTGCCAATCTGGAAGGTCTTTCGGATCGGGCTCATCCCAGATGAGCGGCCAGCTAGCGACATGAATGTCGACATCCTGAGCGTACTCGTAGTAGCGAAGCAGTGTCTGCGAGTGTTCCCAACAATTGAGGCCACCGACCTTGCCGAATGGAGTGTCGACCACGATCTTCAGCGAGTCTGCTTGACCATCACCTGAAAGCAATATTGTAAGCTACCAGCCTCACTGCAGAGGCAACGAAAGTGGTACCAAAATAGGCACGCTCGACATGAGTTGGCTTAATCTTGCGACGATGGTGGACGATCTCGCCATCAGGACCAATAAATGACTGCTTCTAGGTCAGTGGCTCTCCTCCTATGGGCGCCATAAGACATAACAGACCTGAGCAATGTACAAGCTTCCACGACAACGCTCACTATATCCCAGGACAACGAACATGCCCGCTTTCTTGACCGCAGCACGGATGCGATCCATCTGTGGAGAGTCACGCACGAGCGAGTTGCGATAGTATTCGTCCATGAATGCGGCGCAGTCAAGCACCGAATTGGCCCAGATACTCCTGACGAACATCAGCACTCTTGTAGACCACAAGCTGAGTAATATTGCGTACCATGGAAATCCAGGAATAAAGACTTCGGGGAAGCCGAGGACGTTCACACCTTTGGAGGATGCCTCATTGATCAGAGAGATGGCTTTGTTGACACCACCTTCGAGGTCGTTCCACGCAGGCTCAGTCTGTATCGCAGCAATGCGAACTGGCTTAGGCTCGGTCGATGCAGATGCGGTAGCCATAGCGCTTCAAGGTAGTCAAGCAAGTTCAGACCTGCTTCAAGTTGTTTCTAACATAATATAGTCTTGCAGGACTGTCTTTTATCTACCTTCTGCGGCGATCTTACGTTCCTCCACTAGGGCTATGCTAAACGAGCTCGAGCATGTGAGCGAAGTCAATGCTTGCACAAGGTTGTCTTGATCGACATTGTCGACATCGAACCCAAGAACATGGCACGCAGTTCCCCTGGATCCACACGCATCTGACAACGATCAAGGATGAGTTATCGAGCGACAATGAGTCGCCCGGCTCGACTTTCTCCTTAGTCTATCCAAAATGCCTCGCAGTGACCAAATGAATGTAGCCTTTTCCCCGAGAGGTACTACATTCCCGGCACGCGGGTTGGTGGACATTCAAGACCTCTTCGTGATTCAGAGATGTGTCTCAATATCACGAGCGGAGTTCCGGCCGGACCGACCTGTGTTGCATCGAGACGAAGAGAAGTGGTGGCTATGGTGCATCCTGTTATCTAAAGTTGACCAGCAGCATCACTTCTACTCATCTTCTTATCATCAAGCACAAAGTTGTTCCCCGCAATCACCTGGTTCGGGGAGCGTCAACGTCCAATGTGAAGAGGAGTTATTGACAAGCATCAGCTCTACCCATGCCAAGTCTGTCGCAATCGCTGCTTTAGCTCGACCTCACGCCAAGCAGAAGAGATAGCGCAGGGACCGCACAACGTCTCTGCGTGAACTGCATGAGAAGCGAACATTGGCTAGTAGGGAAGGGTTGCATAGCTCTCGTCGCCCGTGACAGCCCTATTCGACACTACGGAATTGATTCCAGGCGTAGCCTGACTGGTCTTCGCGAATCATGAGACAAGAAGATAAAAGGAACAGGTTGAACATGGCGGGCAAGAGGCGTTCAAGATCTTCCAGGAGACTTAAGCATAAGAGGTTCAGATCGCAATTCTCAGAGTCCCATCCCTTCGTCCTTGCCATCTTCGGCTGCCAATACCACGATGATGAACCAGATGCTTCCAAGTCCGCACTCATCGCTCGATTTCAAACACTACTCTCTCACACTCGAGCCAAGCATATCGAGACACTGGAGAATGACGACATCAACGAAGAGAGAGGGTCTTCTAGAGTCTGGATGAGCTACTGGTTCTCTCCGCAGCAGTACGAGTCGTGGTGGCAGAGTCCGAATGTGGCAAGCTTCTGGTCCGTTGGTCACAAAACTTCAATTCCATGATATCTAGAGCAAGCTGCTGACTCCCGAGCTCAGGAGATTTCTACCGAACACGGCCGGTTTCTGGAGAGAAAAGCTACAATTCACCGCCAAGAATTCCATGTTCGAGTCCAACCATGCCCGCCCAAACGGCTTCTCGCATGTTGGCTCCTTCGCACCTCTTGTTGACAAGACAGGGTACTGGGGCGCATACAGAGATCGATTAGACCCCAACGACAGTTTAGCGTGTCCACTACAATCCATTGCTATACCATGTCAATCCACGGGCACCAAAGTCCGTCCCGGCAGAGTCAAGATCGACACCTTTCCCGAGAACATCTGCTGCGTAATCGAAGGACAAGACTTCAGTTCCGTGCACGACAAAGAGCTTCAGTACTGGTGTGAGAACTTCGACGAGCTCACAAACGAATGGGTAACTATTTGTCTCGAGGCTGATAGTCTTGACGGTACCTACCTACAAACCATACCGTTCCCTTCTCAGCTAATTCTTTCCAGGTATCCTCTCCTCCCGCATCTGTCACGATCCCACAAGCTCTCTGATCCCGTCCACGACCTCTCGACATTGGGCCGGCGGCCTGAAACACAATCGTCGTCTCCAAATCTTTTACTTCCAAGACTTATCTTTCATGGAACGTCTAGGCAAGAAATACCAAGCACATCGAGATTTGCGAAAAGCCTTCTCACAGGCTTATGGGCCTGACGGACCGATGTTTGGTGGAGATCTTTTGCTTTGGGTTGATTTGGGTGTATTGAAAGCTGGGGATATTGAGGCTGAGTATGTGGGTTGCTATGAAGGGACTGGATTCATGGGCTTTGCAGGACATGAGGCATTTGGTGGTGAAAATAAGGGTGTGAGAGCTCACCTATGAGCATTCCGGGGCGGAAGGCAAGGCCCATCTACATACGAATAAAACATCTCATGAATCATATCTTCGTATCAGGCTGATGGTCAATCTTACAACTTACTTAGCCCTGCCAGCTAACCTCTCCGCCTGCAAGAAGATCCACTCTTTCGCATTAATACCCTCCTCATCCGAATCATCCGCGTAAGGCACACCCTCACCCTTCAAAGTCTTCAATTTACAATCATCGATCGGTCTCACAAAGTACACGATACTATATCTCGGCCATTTCCCTTGCTCGCCAGGAGAAGGAATTACCCTATGTCTGCCAGAGCAAAGTACACCATTCGTGAATTTCACAGCCGCGTCTCCCAAGTTCACGATCGCGCAGCCGGGCTTGGGTTTCACCCACATCCATTGTGCGCCTTCGTCATCGAAGTCCAAGTTTCCTAGAACGCGATTCGGCGAGCCGTAGACTTGAAGTCCACCGAGCCAGTTCATGAGTATGGTGATAGTTCCAAAGTCTGTGTGCGAGGGTGTCTGGATCTCTGGCATCTCGGCAGTTTTTCTCGGCGGACCTCGTATAATGCGAACATGATCGCCAGCTGGTTCTTCAATCGTATGTCTCGAACGAAGTTCCTGAGGATCGATACCGAGTTTCTTGGCCAAAATATCCATAATCTGCATGCCGGTGGAGTGCGCTGCTTTGCAATACTTCGCAAACAATTCTTTGTTGTCCATCACAGGTTTTGGCCACTTGCGCTTCATCTTGGTGTCTGGCACGATCATATCGTTCTTGCCCACGTTGAAGAATTCGGCTGTGTCGGGTGTTTTGTCTTTGTCTACGAGTGTTTGACCGACTTGCTTGTAGCCGATGATTTCGCCTGGGCCGGGAACATATTTCATCTTTTCTTCGACTGGCATTGCCATGATCTTCTCGCCGACTCTAGCGATCTCGTCTGCGCCTTTGTGAATGGTCTGGCCTTCCTGCGAGTCGCTCAGTTCCAGGTAGAAGAACCCCCAGCCTTTGCATGCTTCGAACATGCGATCTTGTTCGGCTTGGTCGCCATTTTGGATTTTGTGAAGGGAAATTGTTTGGAGATCTATTGTGTTTAGACCGTTTGGAAAGGATGGATATTGGTCGGGCGTGAACTCGGTGTATTCTTCTGCGTGAGGCATATTGGAACAATTGAGGTGTAGGAAAGAGGGACACTGATAGAAGATATCTTCAAAGAAACCTGTTTGCCCTCACTTCAATCTAGATGCAGGAAGGATCGGTGCAAAAAGAGAGCTCGCGATCTTGTATAAGTAATCGAGCGGCTGTTCAAGGTTGGTATCCTTGAGCTGACGGTATCGCGAGTAGATGACTGGCATCAAAGAGCTCACAAGAGCACTGCCGGGAGAGCTGCTGTATATGTTTGGCCAAATGGGAGCAGTTCCGCGATGTAAAGCGCTACCTTTCCGCAACTCCAGCACCTACCTCCCAAGTCAGACCCTTGCTGCAAGAAGCGGCGGATTTTCGGCTTTACCTATAACGTACTAAAGGCTCGTTCCTCGCGCTAGTGCCGTATAGATAACGCGTGTCTTCGAGATCTAACCTATTAATTAATATACTAAAATCCTTAGGTAGTAAGGATCTAATACTAAAATATATAGAATAGTTATTCTATATAGCTAAAATTACGATAATAGTATATAGTCCTATATACGAAGATATTATATACTTAGGTAAAAGTACGGCTAATTCTAAGTCGATCTATATTAAAATTATATATATATAATATTATAGTATTAAGTATTAATCGTTCTATAGATACTATTTAAAGTACTTAGCTAGCTATAGGCCTAGCTATAAGCTAACTCGTATAGTATTAATATTCGAAATACGACCTACTAAGAAGATATATATATAAGCTAATAGTATATATAATAGTAACTATCGAATATATAGTATAAAATATAGTATAATATATTATTATTAATTAATATTAATCCTTAGAAAGCTACTCTAGCTAGTATAGAAGGACGAATTTTTAATAATAAGATATAGGATTTAGATAAGATTAAGTCGATTTAGTATATAATCGATATTATCTAATATATAAAGTATATTCTAGTCTAATATATTATTATAGAGATATTATTAATCGGTAGAGATTAGTTAAGTCTAAGCTAGCTAGCTATATATCGATTCTTAATACTTATTAATAATAATCTATTAAGATAGGATATTAGCTAAATTTAAGTCGCTTAGATATCTCGATATATCTATATAATATTATATTATCGAGATAGCTACTAAAAGTCTATTACTTACTATAAGAGACTCTACTATAATTAATCTTATACTTAGTATAGAAGTATTTAAATAAGTAGACCTAGACGCGATTAACTATCTATATCTATATATCCTTCTATTTAACTATTTAACTATTCTTCTATCTATTCCGAATTCTATTTCCTTAGCTTAATTCTAGACTCTAATTCTATCTCTTTTACTATAGATAGTATAAGCGATCTAACTAGTAAGCTACTAATCGATATTACTAAAGTAGCTAAAGAGGCTTATAAGGCTAAGAAGATAGCTAGCTTCTCTTATAATAAAGATAAAGACTAAAATAGAACTAGTAACTAAGAAGAAGAACTTTAGTATAAGGCGGAGAGTAGGCCTAAAGTAGCTAGTACTAATATATAGGATAAAGAAGAGCCTAATAAAGAAGAAGAAGAGGATCTAGATATACTACTATAATCTTAGTAACGTAAGCCTAATTAGAGATAGTATAATATCTATATCTTTATAAGGACTAAGAGAATAGATTCTAAGGAGTTTATTAGGAAGTACCTTAGTAAGCTAGATAATAGGATATATTATCGTTATCTTAAGGCTATATATAATATTATACTATACGAAGGCCTTATTAGTATTCGAGTTATACGAGATAAGCTAAAGGCTCTTATTAGTAGTAAGTTCTTCGATAAGTATAGAATATAAAATACTCTATATTAATAGTAATACTAACTATTTTATAGGTACTTATCTAAAAAGAGTATATAGGAGCTTAACTTAAAGAAGATTAAAGATATACTAATAAATCGTATACTAAAGTAGTATAACTTTATCTATAATATACTATCTAATAAGCGTATAGAATAGAAGTAATACTAGGAGATCTTTAAGGATAGGTACGAGATAATATATAAGCGACTAACGACTATTATAGCTATTATCGTTAGATTAATAGTATTAGGTAAAGCTTCCTAGTTTCTAGTATCTATAGGTATCTTTCTAGTAATAAGTAACGTACTAGCTCGAGTCGTTACTATACTTAATAATATAGGTATTTACTACTTATTTCGTATAGTCTAGAGGCTACTTATTACTAATAGCTAAGCTTAGGTATACTATCGCTTTATTACTATATTATACTAAGCTTATACTAACGTTCGTTCTATAGATTATAGTAGCTAGAAAGTTAGTAAAGGAATTAAATATATTTATTATATACGATAACTTTAACTACTAGTAGAAACGCCGCGACGCTATTATTAGTAATATAACTAAGTAGATTAATATAACTATCTCTTATATTATAATATTCCTATATATCGACTCTATACCTCCTAAAGGGCTTACTAAGTTAATACTATACCTCGAAGTCCCTATAAGTATTAATAAAGTTATTAATAATATTATTCGCGATATATATATATACTAGCTATTTCTAAGTACTATATCTACGAGGCCCTATAGTATATCTTTAGCCTAGAGATTAAAGATATCTTTAGAACTATTAATAAGAACGATCTAAATACTTCTAGAATACTAGAGTTTCTAGTCCTTTATAAATTAGATAATAAGAAGAAATATACTATATACTTATTACCGATTTCTAAATATAACGAGGTATCTATTAAAGATATATATACCGTTCTTAAAGATATCTTCTTAGACTTTCTTAAGATATTATAGAAGACGGCGTTTAAGAAGCGACTAATTATCGTAGTTAGTAACTAAATAACTTATAAGTATATTTAACCTATTTAGATAGAGAGTATCGAAAGTAAGGTATACTAGTAGAGATATATTAATACTTAATACTTATTACTAATATCGATATAGAAAGACTTCGACTATAAGGATTTTATCCTTCTAGTATCTACGTTTCTCTATATCGAAATAAATACCTTAAAGACTATTACCTATATATACTTTCTAAAAAATAAGGAAGGCGACTATCTAGACTATATTCTATATAATAATACTAAGTTCTAGACTATTAATAACCTCGAGTAAAAGAACCTAAAGTACTTCCTTCTAAAATAGATAGTACTATATAGTTTTCGATCTCGTATCGTTATAATAGCTATCTAAATCTTTAGGAGTAATAGGCTACTTAACTTCGACGCTCTTAGTAATAAGATACTAAAGGAAGTAGTATAGTTAGTTATCGAGAACCTAATCCTAGAAGACTACTTAGAACTAATCGATACTATCTATTAGAAAGCGTTTATTATTAAAATATAGCGCGGAGTCCTTAGTAATAATAAAGATCTAGATCTAGTCTAGACTACTTAATATTATATATTATAAGAGATTAAGAATACTCTAATACTATATAAGGCCGTTTAAGAGATAGATATTAGCTACTTATATTATATAGTAGACTAGCTAATTATTCCCTTCTATAGTATAGGATAGTATAACTATACTCGAGTAATACCTATACCTTAAGTATATCCTAGATATATCCGATCTAGTATTATAAGACGCTATCCTTACGATAATAGTCGTTAATCCTAAAAGTAAGCTAAGTAAAGCTATCGCTACTAACGAGTTACTTAAACTATTTAATATAGATTACTCCTTAGATATTAAGAGTAAGGCTAACTTAATATATATACTTATAAAGATATACGAGAGAGTTAGCCTTAATCGCGAAGCCGTAAAGAGCTTATAGCGTATATTCGAGATAGGTATTAGTACTATTAGTACTATAATATATACTACTAAGAACTCTATAGACAATATATTTAGTATATATCGAGCTAAGGAGGGCCGATAGGTATAAATAGATTATAAAGTATAATAGAAGCTATAAGAAGTAGTAGGGGCTAAAGTAGGAATAGTAAGTATATTATTATTATTATTATCTATAGGTTAGAGCTAAACCTAAAAGATATTAGCTTAGACTAGTTATATAACTATTATTATATAATCTAGTCTACCTTAGTATCCCTTACTAGGTTACTAACTAGACTATATATTCTAATACTCCTACTTAGAATAGTTAGTCTCTAAGTCTAATCTGAACAAATATATATAATTTAGAATTTTAATTAGCTAATTAGATATAGTAGTCTCCTAGTTAGTATAGTATATCTAACTAGTAAGGTTTAATTCCTTAATCTAGAATTAATATAGTAGAATAAATTCTAATAATCTATTTCTATTATATTCTTTTATCTTTCCTTTTAAACTACTATATCCTACTTATATTTATATTTAGGAAAGATTCTAGGTTAGCTAATTAGGTATAATAGCTTCTAGATTAGTATAGTATATCTAATCTACTAAGTTTAATTCTTAGGCCTAGTATCTTATTTACTTAACGGCGTTAATCGCTTTTAAGTAGGCACTTTTGTTACCTTTTATATAAGTTATAATTGCCTTATAAATTCCTAGAACTATAGCCCTATCTTTGGCTTAGTTAGGCTATTAGCTACTATCTCTTTTATTAGAGTATATTCTACTATAATCTTTCTTTACTACTAAAGATTTCTAACCTTATTAAAGCTAATATTAATATATTTTAATCTCTTATAGGTATAAGTATCTTTAATAAGAGTTAAAGCTATCTAGTTATTACCTATAATCTAAATAGGTCTAATTTTATTTACTATATTAGAATTTCCTTTAATTAGTAGTTAAAATAAATATTCTCCTACTAACTATATATAGTCTATCTCCTTTAGAAGTACTATAAGGAACTAAGATTGCTTTATATATATATTTATTACTATATACTTAGCTTCTATAGTTAATATAGTAACTAACTTTTACTTCTTACTTATCTAAGAAACTAGTAATCTATAGAGAAAGAAGATACTTCTAAGGATTAAGACTCTATTAGCTTTATCTATTATATAATTAGAGTCTAAATATCTAATTAGCTTTCCTCCTCCCCTTCTAAATATTAAACCTAGGCTTAGGAATAATCTTAGGTATCTAGCTAGTTTCCTAAGTACCTTTAGGTATCTCTTAGATAGATCTAATATATATAATCTAAGTCTTCTAAGGGTAAAAGTAATATTAGGTCTTATTATAGTTATTAGCTATATCTATATACTATTTTAGCTTTAGTACTCTATCTTATTATATCTCTTTTTATCTAAGTTAGATTTCCTTAGACTCTTATAGTTATTAAGAGGTAATAAGGTTAGGTAGGCTATTTCTTTAGTTATTCTAAATTTTATAAGGCTTTCCTAGATATAATATTCTTAGTTAAGCTTTAGAGTACTATTCTTTCTATCTCTAGTAAGCTTTATCCTAAGAATTTTAGTTAGTTTACCTAGGTCTTTAATTTTAAATACCTTACCTAGTTCTTTCTTAAACTAAAGAATATCTTCTAGTTTTAGTACTATAATAGGAATATTATCTATATAGGTTAAAACTATTAGGTTCCTACCCTTATAAATAAGTAAGTATAGGTCTATCTCTAATTAGTAAAACCCTATTTTCTCTAGCTTTAAGATATATAGCTTATTCTAGTCTCTTACTACTTATTTTAGGCTATATAAGCTCCTTAGGATTTTTAGAGCTATATCTTATAGGATTTCTACTCTTAGTAGGAGAATTATAAAGATATCTTCCTATAAGGTACTTTTAGTAAATATATTATTTATATCTACTTAGTATAATTCTAGGTCTTTCTTATATATAGTAGCTATAAATACCCTAAGTATATTATACCTTACTATTAGTATAAATATCTCTTAAAAATCTACTCTAAATTTCTAGGAAAAACCCCTTATAACTAGTCTTACTTTAAACTTATTAATTGCTCTACTAATTAGTCTCTTTATATTAAATACCTATTTTAAAGTAACTAGGTTTACTCCTTTTAGTAGAACTACTTAATCCTAGGTATAGTTACTTCTAAGTATAATTAGCTCTTTCTAGATTGCCTCTTCCTATATATAACCCTATTTTAGATCTTATATTACCTCTTAGTAGGTTCTTAGAATTAGAACCTCCTATCTTTATATAATCCCTAGTATAAAAGTAGGGAATATAACCTTATAGATATACCCTAGAAGTTCTTCTATCTAGTTTATACTTAGATCTAGGTCTTTTATTATATAGATAAAGGCTCTATAATATTTTACTTTAGGGAGTTCTTTATCCTCTAATTCTCTTAGTCTTTTCTATATAGTTAATTTTATAGTTATACTATAAACTCTTTCTTCTCTTAACCCTTTATTAGAAATTAATCTTCTTCTCTTTAAATTCCCCTCCTAAGTCTAGATATTCTAGTTATCTTACTAAGGTTTCTCTTAGCTCTAATTAGGAGCCTACTATTTTTTATTCTTATTTTCTTCTTCTAGATTAGCTATTACCTAATATTACTTAATATCCTTTAGTAGTAGAGGTAGTTAAATATATAATAGTTTTAGATCTAGTTTCTCCTTTCTTAGTCTACTAACTAGGTTTCTTATTAAGACTTAGCTTAGCTAGTTAAGTCTAGGAATATTTAAGGTTATATCCCCTCCTTTCTTATTCTTAAACTAGATAGTATTATTATAAGCCCTTATAGCCTTTATATTAGGCTCCTAGAATAGCTATATCTTAGATATATTAGGTATATATCTAATAAATATAGTATCCTTTCCCCTATTTATTAGCTTATCTAATCTTATCCTAATTAGCTAAGATTTAGTATCTATATATATAACTACTTTATATCCCTAAACCCTAAAGTATAATATAGAAGATCTCTTTCTAGTAAAAGCTTTATTAGGTAAAACTTTAAATCTATTATAATCTAGCCTATTTAGTAGGGCATTTCTTATAATAGTATAGGTATCTAATACTTCTAGCTAGAATTTAACTAGTATATTTAAATCTTTAAGTATAGCCCTAATATATTCTTTAGATATCTAGATTAACTTTTCTATAACTCTATTTTAGATTAAGTTATATACTTTAGTTATATAGTAGGAGATTCTAGATTCTTTCTCCTACTACTTAAGTAATAAAAGTAATTCCCTTACTCTATTACTTCTTACTACCTAAAGCTAATTCCCTAATTATAGTTTAGCTTTTCTTTTCTATTCTTATAGAGTATCTACTATATCTTCTCTTAATTTTAGTAGACTAGTCTACTTCTTTCTTAAAAAGTTATTAATAATCTTAAGCTACTATTTAAAACTAAGCCTTAAAATAGGTAATAGTCTATAGATATTAATTAAAATAAGGGAGAGCCTAGTAGGCTTCCTCTTAGTCTCCTTACCTCTATATTTCTTTATCTTAGCTAGAGAATATACTCTATAAGGCTAATACTTTATAGGGATAGGAATTTTATCCTTTAGGTTAGTTACTTTATAAAGGTCTTTTACTAGTCCTTCTCTAAAGTATCTAACTCTTCTATACTATAGCTCCTACTAATCCTAGTTAGTCTAAGCTATAAATATATAGGTATTTTTATTTACTAAATCCTAGGGAATATATATATATATATAAGTTTATCTAGGTCTTAGCTAATTTCTTTAATAAATAGTACTCCTCCTAAAAGCCTTATCTAGATAACTAGCCTTCTATTAGGTAAATAAAGTATAAATTTTAGTAGTTAAATACTAAACTACTTACTAAATTAGTTCTAAGAAATAAGATTAACTCTAAGCCTAGGTATAAAGAGAATATCTTTTAATATAATCTATTTACCTTTCCTTCTACCTATTACTATATTCCTAATATATATAGCTATTAAGTAGCTACCCTAACCTTAATCTACTTTTTCCTCTTAAGAGGCTTTAGATCTCTAAAGAGTAATTCTTAGTTAGTTATATAGATAGAAGTATAAGAGTTAAGTAGCTATTTAGATAGCTTATACTTACCTTTTGCCTCTATAGTTAAATAAGCTATCTTATTAATATCTTCTTTCTTAGATAGAGGAGATAATTTAGAGGATACCTCTATATCTTATACTATATAGGCTTTCTTAGAAGATAGCTTCCTAGATCTCTTTTCTAGGGATTATATCTTTAGGCTTAGTTTCTTTACTATCTCTTTTAGTTACTCTTTATTAGGTAAAGATCCCCTCCTAGCCCTAGATAGGGATTATTTCTTTACTATCCTATAGCTCTACTTTAGTTTAATAGCTACTTTTGCCTTATCTAGGCTAGGGTATTCCTTAACCTAATACTTCCTTTTATATAGGAAGTATAATAGATCTTTACTACTTCCTACTTAATAACCTCTCTTAGTAAATATAGCTATCCTACTATCTTCTTATAATCTTACTTTATATAACTCTAGGAGTATAAGTACCTAGTTAGGTATTATAGATACTTAGGCTAGGATAGTATCTTTTATACTCTAGTACTTAGATAGAAGAGTATCTAGGAGGTATTTTATCTTCCTCTCTAGTTCTTTATAGTAACTCTCCTTTAGGTCTATCTTAGTAATCCTTCTACTAAGATTCCTAAGATATACCTAAGCCTTCCTAATTATCTATTTATCTAATATCTTAAAGGTAATATACTCCCTTATAACTACTATAGCGTATATAGTATATACCTTACTATATTTAGACCTTATCTTTATCTAAATATCTATAGTATTCTTATCCTTAAGGATTTCCTCTTAATTATCTTTAGAAAGATAGATAAATAGCTTATACCTAGCTATTATATTTGCCTTCCTCTACTCTAGGCTATACCTAGAGTACCTAAGTCCCTAAAGAGTAGGAGTACTCTCTTCTAATACTTATAGTATCTATAAGTTAGAGATAACCTAATATATATCTTTTCCTTTAAGGTTATTCTTCTAGAGACTAAACTATATTCTCTAATTATCTCTTATTAAGATTAGTATAGCCCTTCTCTTACTAATTCTACCTTCTTAATCTATAATTTCTTCTATAAATTAAACCTAAATAAACTCTAGAACTAAGCTCTTTCTTTACTCTAAAAATAATAGTTTCTAGATAGCTATCTTCCTTAGTTAGTAGATCCCTAGCTCTACTAGGCCTATTAGTTTTAAGGTTACTAAAAACTTAGTATAGATTCCTACTCTATAGGGCAAATAACTTCCTTAAGTCCTTCCTAACTATTATAAATAGGTTAGGGTATTAGTAGTACTAAGTACTAAATCTAAGGCTTATCTAAAGGTACTTAAAACTTAGGCTTATCTATTCCCTTTATACTCTAGTAATCTAATATATATTAATAAGTATACCTTACTAGGTTCTTTTATAACTTATATATATAGGGCTTCTTTATATAATATATATAGGTCTACCTCGAGTCTCCCTCTCCTATTTTGCCTCTTCCTTCTAGGACTAGACTTATAGGTTTAGGAGTAACCTATACTATTTAGTCTTCTACCTTATAGTTATAAACCCGGGCTTATAACCTATCGAGCTAAGGAGGGCCGATAGGTATAAATAGATTATAAAGTATAATAGAAGCTATAAGGAGTAGTAGGGGCTAAAGTAGGAATAGTAATATATTATTATTATTATCTATAGGTTAGAGCTAAACCTAAAAGGTATTAGCTTAGACTAGTTATATAACTATTATTATATAATCTAGTCTACCTTAGTATCCCTTACTAGGTTACTAACTAGACTATATATTCTAATACTCCTACTTAGAATAGTTAGTCTCTAAGTCTAATCCGAATAAACATATATAATTTATATAAGTTATAATTGCCTTATAAATTCCTAGAACTATAGCCTATCTTTAGCTTAGTTAGGCTATTAGCTACTATCTCTTTTATTAGAGTATATTCTACTATAATCTTTCTTTTGCTACTAAAGATTTCTAACCTTATTAAAGCTAATATTAATATATTTTAATCTCTTATAGATATAAGTATCTTAATAAGAGTTAAAGCTACCTAGTTATTACTATAATCTAAATAGGTCTAATTTTATTTACTATATTAGAATTTCCTTAATTAGTAGTTAAATAAATATTCTCCTACTAACTATATATAGTCTATCTCCTTAGAAGTACTATAAGGAACTAAGATTGCTTTATATATATATTTATTACTATATACTTAGCTTCTATAGTTAATATAGTAACTAACTTTTACTTCTTACTTATCTAAGAAACTAGTAATCTATAGAGAAAGAAGATACTTCTAAGGATTAAGACTCTATTAGCTTATCTATTATATAATTAGAGTCTAAATATCTAATTAGCTTTCCTCCTCCCTTCTAAATATTAAACCTAGGCTTAGGAATAATCTTAGGTATCTAGCTAGTTTCCTAAGTACCTTTAGGTATCTCTTAGATAGATCTAATATATATAATCTAAGTCTTCTAAGGGTAAAAGTAATATTAGGTCTTATTATAGTTATTAGCTATATCTATATACTATTTTAGCTTTAGTACTCTATCTTATTATATCTCTTTTATCTAAGTTAGATTTCCTTAGACTCTTATAGTTATTAAGAGGTAATAAGGTTAGGTAGGCTATTTCTTTAGTTATTCTAAATTTTATAAGGCTTTCCTAGATATAATATTCTTAGTTAAGCTTTAGAGTACTATTCTTTCTATCTTTAGTAAGCTTTATCCTAAGAATTTTAGTTAGTTTACCTAGGTCTTTAATTTTAAATACCTTACCTAGTTCTTTCTTAAACTAAAGAATATCTTCTAGTTTTAGTACTATAATAGGAATATTATCTATATAGGTTAAAACTATTAGGTTCCTACCTTATAAATAAGTAATATATAGGTCTATCTCTAATTAGTAAACCTATTTTCTCTAGCTTTAAGATATATAGCTTATTCTAGTCTCTTACTACTTATTTTAGGCTATATAAGCTCCTTAGGATTTTTAGAGCTATATCTTATAGGATTTCTACTCTTAGTAGGGAATTATAAAGATATCTTCCTATAAGGTACTTTTAGTAAATATATTATTTATATCTACTTAGTATAATTCTAGGTTTCTTATATATAGTAGCTATAAATACCCTAAGTATATTATACCTTACTATTAGTATAATATCTCTTAAAAATCTACTCTAAATTTCTAGGAAAACCCTTATAACTAGTCTTACTTTAAACTTATTAATTGCTCTACTAATTAGTCTCTTTATATTAAATACCTATTTTAAAGTAACTAGGTTTACTTCTTTTAGTAGAACTACTTAATCCTAGGTATAGTTACTTCTAAGTATAATTAGCTCTTTCTAGATTGCCTCTTATATATATATACCCTATTTTAGATCTTATATTACCTCTTAGTAGGTTCTTAGAATTAGAACCTCCTATCTTTATATAATCCCTAGTATAAAAGTAGGGAATATAACCTTATAGATATACCTAGAAGTTCTTCTATCTAGTTTATACTTAGATCTAGGTCTTTTATTATATAGATAAAGGCTCTATAATATTTTACTTTAGGGAGTTCTTTATCCTCTAATTCTCTTAGTCTTTTCTATATAGTTAATTTTATAGTTATACTATAAACTCTTTCTTCTCTTAACCCTTTATTAGAAATTAATCTTCTTCTCTTTAAATTCCCCTCCTAAGTCTAGATATTCTAGTTATCTTACTAAGGTTTCTCTTAGCTCTAATTAGGAGCTACTATTTTTTATTCTTATTTTTCTTCTTCTAGATTAGCTATTACCTAATATTACTTAATATCCTTTAGTAGTAGAGGTAGTTAAATATATAATAGTTTTAGATCTAGTTTCTCCTTTCTTAGTCTACTAACTAGGTTTCTTATTAAGACTTAGCTTAGCTAGTTAAGTCTAGGAATATTTAAGGTTATATCCTTCTTTCTTATTCTTAAACTAGATAGTATTATTATAAGCCCTTATAGCCTTTATTAGGCTCCTAGAATAGCTATATCTTAGATATATTAGGTATATATCTAATAAATATAGTATCCTTTCCCCTATTTATTAGCTTATCTAATCTTATCCTAATTAGCTAAGATTTAGTATCTATATATATAACTACTTTATATCCCTAAACCTAAAGTATAATATAGAAGATCTCTTTCTAGTAAAAGCTTTATTAGGTAAAACTTTAAATCTATTATATCTAGCCTATTTAGTAGGGCATTTCTTATAATAGTATAGGTATCTAATACTTCTAGCTAGAATTTAACTAGTATATTTAAATCTTTAAGTATAGCCCTAATATATTCTTTAGATATCTAGATTAACTTTTCTATAACTCTATTTTAGATTAAGTTATATACTTTAGTTATATAGTAGGAGATTCTAGATTCTTTCTCCTACTACTTAAGTAATAAAAGTAATTCCCTTACTCTATTACTTCTTACTACCTAAAGCTAATTCCCTAATTATAGTTTAGCTTTTTTTCTATTCCTATAGAGTATCTACTATATCTTCTCTTAATTTTAGTAGACTAGTCTACTTCTTTCTTAAAAAGTTATTAATAATCTTAAGCTACTATTTAAAACTAAGCCTTAAAATAAGTAATAGTTTATAGATATTAATTAAAATAAGGGAGAGCTTAGTAGGCTTCCTTTTAGTCTTCTTACCTCTATATTTCTTTATCTTAGCTAGAGAATATACTCTATAAGGCTAATACTTTATAGGGATAGGAATTTTATCCTTTAGGTTAGTTACTTTATAAAGGTCTTTTACTAGTCTTCTCTAAAGTATCTAACTCTTCTATACTATAGCTCCTACTAATCCTAGTTAGTCTAAGCTATAAATATAGGTATTTTTATTTACTAAATCCTAGGGAATATATATATATATAAGTTTATCTAGGTCTTAGCTAATTTCTTTAATAAATAGTACTCCTCCTAAAAGCCTTATCTAGATAACTAGCCTTCTATTAGATAAATAAAGTATAAATTTTAGTAGTTAAATACTAAACTACTTACTAAATTAGTTCTAAGAATAAGATTAACTCTAAGCCTAGGTATAAAGAGAATACCTTTTAATATAATCTATTTATCTTTCCTTCTACCTATTACTATATTCTAATATATATAGCTATTAAGTAGCTACCCTTAACCTTAATTTACTTTTTCCTCTTAAGAGGCTTTAGTCTCTAAAGAGTAATTCTTAGTTAGTTTATATAGATAAAGTATAAGAGTTAAGTAGCTATTTAGATAGCTTATACTTATCTTTTGCCTCTATAGTTAAATAAGCTATCTTATTAATATCTTCTTTCTTAGATAGAGGAGAT